>JAVIWB010001156.1:0-194611 GCA_031893035.1 Dermolepida albohirtum | reverse complement strand
ACCAAATGAACGCTTATTGATGTGGACATTAATTATAAAACCACCGCGAATAGCTTCCAATCAATGCGAGAACAATAGTCATACGATTTAATTAATTAAGATAAAATGAAAATATCAACATGATGGGGTGGGCAAATTTGAGGCGAGGAAGTAAATTGGCTTAAAAACACACTTTTTTTGACAAATTCAGTTTTTTTGATACCAATGTAAAGTAGAAATATGGGAATTAATAATGGAATATGATGTTGGGCAAATGTCCACCTCTAGCACATCGGCAGACGTCCGCTCTTTTCGCAAAATTTTGAACCACATTTTGCAACAAAGCTTCGCTTATCTCGTCAATGCAGCGCCGAATTTCATCTTTCAGAGCGTCAGTTGTTTGTGGTTTGTTCACGTAAACCCGGTCTTTCAAATAATCCCAGAAAAAATAATCCAGCGGCGTTAAATCACAAGAACGAGGCGGCCAATCGACATCGCCAAATCGAGAAATTATGCGACCGGGAAATTTCTCATGCAATAACTGAATTGTTCGGCCGGCTGTGTGGCTTGTGGCGCCGTCTTGCTGAAACCAAAGGTCACTGATATCAACATTAGCCAATTTTGGCACAAAAAATCGGTTATCATGGTTGGTAGCGCAGAGAATTCACGGTGACGGCGTTTCCTTGCTCATTTTCGAAAAAATATGGGCCAATGATGCCACCTGACCACAAACCGCACCATACGGTCACTTTCTTTGGATGTAATGGTTTTTCGAGGACTGTTTATGGATTTTGTGAGCCCCATATGCGACAATTTTGTTTGTTTACATAACCGCCTAATTGAAAATAGGCCTCATCACTAAAGATGATTTTGTTTAAAAATGCGTTGTTTTCGCTCAGGTTTTTAAACAGCCAATTCACAAACGTTCGACGCAAACAATTGTCGGCCGGCTTTAATTCTTGAACGAGTTGAACATTATAAGCGCGAAGATAAAGATCTTTATGCAAAATGTTGCGCAAAGTGCCTCTGGTGATGCCCAATTGTTGCGAACGTCGACGAGTTGATGTTCCAGGCTCATTCTCAACACTTTGCTGTACAGCTGCTATGTTTGCATCACTACGGCCACTACGAGCGTATTGTTTTGGTCTATTGTTAGCAACAGTACCGTGAGCCTCGAAGTTAGCGATTAAATTACGCACAGCGGTCTCAGAAGGAGCCTGATTGCGAGGAAAATCTGCTCGAATTTTACGAAGTGATACAGTAAAATTTTCACCATTTTGATAGTAAGTTTTCACAATTAAAATTCTTTTTTCAAGAGTGTAACGTTCCATGGTTAAAATTTCCCAACTTTTTACTAAATAAATGTCAAAGGATGACAGCTCAATTCTTGACATTTCATCATTTGACACCCAATTTACTTCCTAACCTCAAATTTTCCCACCCATTATAACGAATGTAATAATTCTTCGGCCAACAGATACAAGAGAACGTTAAGAGTAACAAAGAACAATAAAAATTTACTCAATTGAATCCATTAAGCAGAGATTAAAATTATGTTTGTAACAATTTATTTTTGTTGAGGTTAGGTTTTCAGTAACTTTCAATTCAATTTTCAATTTATTTCACCTCATTCTTCTGTAAATATCATTACCAATGAGAAGCATCGAATATAACTTAACTCGGTTATATAAATTAAAGAACAAAGTTAAAAGTTTCATCAAGACCGTATGCTTTCATAATAAATGAATAGTACATGACTAATAATTCCATATTATTGTAAATTATAGCTTTAATAACAAGTTTGAAAAGTTAAACTCGGCACTGGGGCAGCTTAATAATTTCTAGAACTTGTTTCGCAAACTTTAAAAACTCACTTCCTCCATTATATCGCATTTAGAAAAGATTTACGTCACCCTTCCGAACTTAAGAAAAAAAAAAAGTGATGTATAACAGCATGAGAACCTGTATTATATGTATCCTCTCCGGGTTTATGAATTCTTTATTTTTAATTTGTACTGCCTGTTATGAATGGGCGGATATACTCCCTGCATTCGTAAATTACATTTAATACTTATGCATGTACGGAATCGCGAATGGAATATTCCCACTTCTGATTAAATCTACGGTAAACCAATATATGGAAATAAGATATGGATCGCTAGGGTAGTGAATTATATATGTGGTTGTGTACTTGGAACACCTACCGTCTATATTTACTAATTAGTATTTCTTAGACCAAGAGTTCTGAGAATTTACGAAGTATTTATACACTAAATTGAATTGATTAACGTATTTGGTGTGTATATAACTATACTAAAATTGTACCCTAAATTATAGTTCACACTTTGTTCCTGCAATGTTTTCATATCAAACTCATACAATCGGTCAAAAAGTTTGCGAACACCTTATGCTAAAATATTGAAGGTTTCATATATTTTCATGTTATATATTTCTTTTCGTTTCTACATGTATAAGTTATAGTTATGAATGCTTTGTAATTATAACAAAAATCGCCGTTTTAATTGTTAATAGAAATTTATAAGAAAACTAAGTAAATTGATAGAAATCGTACTAGAAATGTTCCATATATACGTGCGAGGATAGTTTGACAAGTAGTGAGAATGACACATATGTGGCGCTCTAATTGGTAAAACAAATGCACTGTAATTTAGGTTGTCTATTTATTTGTTTACATTCCGATATTTAGATAAATCGAAATGAATGTATGAAAGCTACCAAAATAAAAGATGAGTTACGGGAAACATTAGGTGAATCTGCTCCATCATCCGCCACAATAAGTAGATGGGTAAATGAATTTAAACGTGGTAGAACAAGCTGTGTTGATGAAGCGCGCTCTGGAGCACCCAAAATCGTGACTTCTAAGGAAATGATTATAAAAATCCATAATATTATTACGCAAGATCGACGACTCAAAGTGAGAGAGATAGCAGACATGGTAAACATTTCAATAGAACGCGTACACCACATTTTAACGAAAGAATTGGGCCTTTCCAAGCTTTCGGCAAGATGAGTGCCGCGATTGCTTACGACTGATCAGAAGTTCACTCGTTTGCGCATTTCCAATGAGTGTTTGGACCTTTATAAGCGGAATCCGATTGACTTTGTAGGCGATTTGTTACTTGCGATGAAACTTGGATACACTACAATACAGCCGAAACTAAACAACAGCCGAAACAATGGTTAGAACGTGGTTCTGCACCTTCAAAGAAAGCCAAAACCACTTTATAGGCAAACAAGGTGATGGTCCTCTCTGATTGTTGTTTCTAACAGCTACAACTGCAAATATTTTCAATGTCTGGTTTTTCGTAAACGACACAAGATGCCTCTCTAATCTCCCAGATATGAAACTTTCTCTCTGTTTCAAATGTAGATAATCTTTTGGAGTGGTTAATATTGACTCATTCGTTTCTCTTTCTAGATTTCTTCCCTCCACATTGTCGTATACGATTCTCTGTTCATCGTCTGTGACCATTTACTTTAAAAACGCACAGCTTTATTAAATTTTACTTGGAAAATTGTGAAGCAGCCAAATAGCATAGTGATTAATTTATGAACATGTTCTCAAATACATTACAATGCTTATGAGAATTAGGTCCATAAAGACTCATGCAATTCGGTACCCTACTAGAACGTTGTATATTTTCTGCCTTCTTGGAGGGCAACTCAATGAATGTAAATATTATTACTCCAATACGGTTTTGAAACAACTCGTTATACCAAACTGTATCAATTAAAAAATGAGTCAACATTTTCTTTCAACACAAAATTTTCTAAATAAATCCACAATCGCTACAAGTTGTAATATCGTATTTAAAAAATGGACTAATAGGCATGTACATATGTATATGTAATTCCGTGGTAAATCGATCACAAAATACAGATTAATTACGCTTCTAAGTATGCTACGCTTTTATATTTAAAATTTCGTTTAATGGGTATTGTTTGTCTTTGTTACTTTATACATACTCGTACGTTCTAATTTTGAAGTATAACTTTTCTCTTTTTATTGTATACAATACATACATATTTTAAGGAAAGCTGGATCGAAGGTTTTAATTCACTCTCATAATGTAAAACTCAATGTATAACTAATTTGTATGCTTTTGACATTTCTTGCTATATAATAGGTTTGAATTTCACTTGCTCTAATAGAAACACAAAGCGAGTGTAGATGGAAAAAGCCATAATGTTAGACTATTATTTCAAAGAGAATTATTTGACAATGTAGTAGATGTAATATGCACTTTTAACAAAGCGGTGTTATTAATACACAATGCAAATTTATAAATTGATGATATAATAAAGTAAATGCATGGAGGTAGAACAAAAGTAAAGAAAGATATGAACGAACTGTTAATAAATGTATGTACCATACTTACAAGAATTACCTATTTGTTGTCTAGTTATCATCAGCTTTTTAAAACATTCATGTGCCCTAACTAGATTATTAAACAATCTAAATTCCATCAATTGCTTCAAAATTTATACGTAGCCTTAATTAAAAAAAAACTATAGCTATCACCATACACTCAAAAATACTTTTTCATGTTTAGTCTTTGTTATCTTTCGCACAATATAAATCTCTTTTCTATTTCCATTACACAGCAACGGTTTGCTTAACGCTACGTCCAAAATAAGTCAATCTTCTCTTAAATAAAGACACCCAGCACTTGCTGATAGAAGATCTTATCAGCTAAAAATTAATTTTTGTGGGGTAAAGATTTTTTTAACGCCCCTTACAAAAAGTTTCTAAACTTTTTTTTCTTTTATAAAGCGGGATAATAACAATAGCATAAAAGCTGAGATGTTTTATAATTTATTAAACAACTTTTTTTTATTAAAGAATGTTAAAATTCAACTGTTCAACCTTTTCGGTAAAATTGTTTATCAATTTATCGATGTCTATTCTATGTAGTGCTTCATTTTAAGTCGTTAAGACTGTGGGCCAAGACAACCTTCACTAATCCGCTATTATGTTCTTAATGAGCTTTTATTTACTTAAATTCCATTCTCAACTGGCTGACTGATATGGTTACGTAAATTCAATGGAAAGACCGGAAGAAGCATCTAACAGGGCTTGCCCATATATTTTGTGGGGAATATTAAAGGCGTTCAAATTCTCAATTTTGTCAAACAATATTGAGCCTTGATCTTTAAAAATAAGTATTTCCTAGACCAAATCTTTTGAGCTCAAATCGTCTATATATTTTAAGAACCTGGCGCTGTGCTAACCATGGTTGACATTCTCAATAGTAACGATCCCTTCATAAAGGCAAAATTTTTCATTCAAATCTCGAATGCTTTCTGTTCCATAACTTATTTCGGTAATAATTCCGTCAAAATTAATATTAGTTAATGGAACGAAGATATGTTCCGATGATAACTTTTATAGCAAATATCTACAAATTCAATTTTCATTTCCAAAGGGTCAGCTTTTGACGTTGCCAACCAATCTTTGAATGGTGTTCTTCCAAAAATCCGGACTACTGTCTTCATTAACTTCATAGAATGTGTAGAATACCTGTCTTTAATTTAGATATTTACTATATTACGCAGTTTCGCATAAAATGTTTCAAATAATGTATTATCGAAAATATGAAGTGCCCCATTACTTATTGTTAATTAACGCAATCCTAAATCATTTCTAAAACATTATAACTAATCAACCAACCTGTAGGTAGTCAAACGCAGGCTTGGTATTTTCTTTTAAAAGTCTCTCAACAAACACACTATGAGTTAGAATCGTATTACTAACGATTTGGGCAATTTAAAATTGTTGACTCTATAGGAAGGGGCTTATATTGTCGTCAATTTATCTCTTCTTAATTCTTATATTTATCTATTCTTAATCTACCTCCTACAACAAACAAATCTACTGCCCCCTCCCCCGCCCTGTCCCTTGTCTTTATATACCCTTATGAAATTTTAGATGTTATTAAACGTCGGTTTCTTTTACTCGCCAAAATTTAATACATGTTTTGTCCACGTTTACAATTTCTTATTATTATGACTAATATTGAGCAAACCTCCAGGTTCGCAGCCGCATACAACTTCGTTAGGAAGGCTGGATTGATGTAATTATAAATAAAATGAATAATGCATGTAATTCTAACATAGAAAATCGATTTAGAAAGGCATCTTCGCTAACATGATGCAAGCTATCGGCAAAGCCTATACGCTTTCGCCCCCCTTCGGTTCCTGTCACTGGTTTCTCGGCGGATTGTTCAACCTTAAACATGACATGTGTCTCGATAATTCTTATATTTTCAGCATTTTAATAACGCACTCACGTTTTTAGATACAATTCAAGAAAGCTATTCTTAATTTACTATTTATAAATTATTTTCACTCTTTGTTCTACAACACTTCCAATGACTGATATTAAATCCTCAACAAGAAAGATTCTATCTAAAACGCGTTGATTCTGCCCGATTTTTACCAAAATACTGAATTATATATACATATATTTATATATACGTAGGTATCTTTAAAAATTTTGCGGATAATATAGAAAAAATCAATTATTTTAACCATTTTTTTTAAATTTATAAACATATTTGTTTTATGATCTATGCACTTCTGCACTCGGTGGAACCAGCCCTCAAAACATTGGGCACATTGTTCTTCAGTCACCTCAGATACGAAGTTTTCATAGGCTTCCACGCTTTCAGGATATTAAATTTCAATCCTCGCATTTTGTCTTTTATGTATGGAGAAGAAAGAAGACCTACACTTTATTTAAAAAATTACTAAAAAGAACAACAGCGTATGCTAGCAATTCGTAAATACTATTCGGGCAGCACTCCGATAGGACCACCATTCGGCCAGTAGCTGAATCGCAAAACTTATATAGCAATGTATGTGTATATGGTAAATTCTGTATCTTCTTATCTATCTTCTCATTTCCATAATTTCCCAAAGTGTACACCTATTTCGTAATGTATAACACTGAAAACAGAGATTTTCTATCTCTAAAGAACAAATATCTTAGCATATACGTTTATTTTGAATCTAAAAAAGAAAGTTGTTTGGATTTTTGCGAAAATTTTATTACATTTAGAACTCATTTCTATCACTAGGTAGGTGTGTACGAATAAACGCATAAAAAGAAAGAAAAGAACGTACAAAAAGGTGATTTATTGTATCCACGTACCTAATCTGCGAACGTCAGCCCTACTTGTAATAAATTCTACGAGACAATTTTGGACAAATTCAAGTCAAAAGCCGAAGGTTTAAATTTGATTTGGGTGAGGGTCCGTTGGAGGAATTTTTAAATTGCCGCGTGATTTGCGGAAAAACATGACCTATAGTGCCTTGTTTATGTTGGATATAACAAAGGTTCGCCTGTCAAGGGCAGATGTCGAGATATGACATAGATGCAAACATTTTATGTGTAAGGGCTCCGGACAATTTATACTCTCTTATGAGTAATAAAGGTACACCTACAAAGTTAGATATGCAATGTATTTCAAGAAAGTAGACACATGTGTATTATATTAAAGGTAAACATGAGAAACTTGTAATTTTAATAAGTTGTCGTTTAACTGGTAATATTTACAAATAGTTGACTATAATTTCAACAAAGCAACTAGTAAAGACGTGAATTTAGATATAAATTAATTATAATTTTCTTTTTAATTCATTGAATACACAGTTTTGCAATTTACTTTATTGTAAATAATTAATCAAGTATACACTTCAAGCTGTACTACAAAGCTCATGTTAAAAACAGAAGGACTTTAAAACAAAATACAATGCATTCACTCCTTAGTTAATATTCTCTTCTGTTTCCTCAAAAATGTAATTACGTCAACATAGCTTAATGATGATGGTTTTTAGAATTGGAACCAATCAAAGATAAAATGCCGAGAAACGTTGTTGTAACTTTCGATAGAAAGACAGATGTCCATCTAGGAATTACAAATTGTCCAGTAAATAACGGAACTCCGTAAAGAGACACAAAGAACGATTCCACTAACATATAAATGTTGGAATAATCTTCTCTAGCTGACTCTTCTTTGTTTCTACAGGGAAGTAATAAGGCTAACATCAGGTTGCTCAATAAGTTTTATCGTTCGATAAGAAAAACGCGATTTTATGGTTTCAAATACATTTTATTATTCAATACAGCCTCTCTGGACTTCAATACACTTATTCCAGTTTTCTTCTAATTTATGGATTCCATCCCTGAAGTGAGCATCCGGAAAACTGTCGAAATAAGCTTTCACGGCTGCTATTACCTTTTCGTTCGATGAAAATCGTTTTCCACGCATAAATTTTTTGAGATGTGAGAACAGTCGGAAGTCAGAGGGAGCTAAATCTGGCGAAGTGTATAGATTTTGCAACAGTTCCTACTTTAATTCACTAATTTTTACTATGATGTTTTGAGCTGTGCGAGAGGGGACGTTACCCTGGTGAAAAATGACCCTTTTCTTCTATAAACCAGATCTTTTCTCACGAATTTTTACATGCAGCTGGTCCAAAAAGTTACAATAATAATCTGAGTCTATTATTTTACCAGTTTGGAGGTAATCCACAAACAAAATTCCTTTTATAAAAAAACTGACACCTTGACAGATTTATGGAACCTAACTCACTTCGGAGCAGAAGTACCGAATTCACTCTGGAAGCAGTTGATTCACTCGTTTGTAGGTATAGTCAAAATTGCGTTTTTGAAGGTATCAACTGTTCCTTCTGATGACTGAAACCTTTGACCAGGCAGTCCATTCTTGTTTCTCGGAAAATTGTTGGGACTTAGATCCGGACTGTACGGAGGATGATCTAACAATTCGACGTTTTGTTGCGTTAAAAATCCAATTGCCTAGCGTGCTGTATGCAAGCTTGCATTGCCTTGGTGAAATATGATTCACCCTTCGAAGTTGGTGATTCGAAACTCAGCAATGACTTGCGGCAAATAAGTGGTTGTATAACAATCGGCAGTAACAGTTCTTTGATCTTGTAGAGGAATTGTTATTACATGACCTGCTTTCAAGACAAACATCGCGACCATCTTTTTGGACACGTTTCGAGAACGCATGACATTTATCCGCCTTTCTTCAGCTTGGAGCACACAAAGAGACAAGTGGCGTTTATTTTCTGGTTCGTATAAGTAAATCCAAGATTCATCACCACTGACAATTTTGTACACGTTTTTAGAGTTTACGGCGTTGAAGCAATGTAGAGTTTTTTTGACACCAATTCACCCTAGCCGCTTTCTGTCCTTCGGTCAACAAATGCGGTATCCAACGGGAAACTAATTTTTTACACACAATTCTTTATGCAAAATTGTTTGAATTGAGGTCTTTGAAATCCCCAATAGTGCTTCAATCTGGCGATATGTCACATGTCGATCTTCGTTGATTATATTGCGCATAGCATCGACGTTTTCCTGAGTGACTGCTGATTTTGGTGAACTCGCTCTTGGATTGTCGAGAAATTGTTGTCTGCTTCATTGCCGAAGACAGATACCAACTCGGCGACGCACTCTTGTTGAGATAATTGTCTTCAAAAATTATAAAAAATTATTCCGCGAAAATGTTTTCTGTTTAATTCCATTTTTCAGCTAACTTATCAATTTTGATAGTATATTGTAGCTACAACACTACACGTATCGTGCTAAAACTTTGAATTTAGGTTAACTAAAGATCAACTTCCATCTTTAGTTAACCTAAATTCAAAGTTTTAATACATATGATTAATGTCGCCCTCTATGTCCCACTATGCAAAACTTAAAAGATATCCCACGTATATATATATAATATGTCCAGAGAATAAAAAGGTAGTGGAGTAATATAATTACAGAATTATTTCTTCGGCTTAATTTATAACAGCTTCACCGGAAGAGTATTAGTTAGGTGCGTACATGTAATATCTGCATAGCGTTAATGGGTAATCAGGAAGTGACTTGTATATGCATCACATTAAGTGCACACATAATTCGCAGTCTGTTTACAACTGCTCCAACTCATAGTATGTTTGCTCGGAACAAAGAAATTAAACGTCTGTTATACTCCATTTCTTCTTGTTCTGTCAACAATAGTCTATTTGCATTTCATTATATGCTTTTGCTAATGGTCGCACTTGCTCACGTTTACCCTTTTGTTCTTGAATTAACACTAATTATTAGAATGTCTGCATATTTCTGCTTTTGTCTATTGTTGTTCTGTCTCTTTTACAAACTTAAATGGGGAACGCGTCAATTCAATTCAAAGCGCAGGTAATATTCTACGACGAGAATAAAATAATTCTCATACAATGGCTCGGATCTATAACTTAAATTATTAATATCCGAGTTATTCACAGCAATTTGCCTTTGTTCTTGTCTATATATTTTATTAGTTTTTGTTCCTTTTTAATAGATATATTAGCTGTCGCTTGAGCAAATAATAACTAAACGTGTCTATAAAAATATAAATAATATTACATTATATATATATATATATATATATATATATATATATATATATATATATATATATACAGTCTGTCGCAGAGAAAACCGAAGTTTTTTAAAATAAAAACAAAAGCTTATATTTTGGTAAAATTCATTTATTTTATTCAAAGTAGTCGCCTATTAATATTCATTAATTCAGGCCACAAGAATTCCGTTATTATCCGACGATATCGACCACCATTGACAGTTATATCTTCACCAGCAGCATTTTCAAGGAAGTAAGGTCCACTTACACCACCTGACCATAATGCACGCCAAACAGTAACTCGTTTAGGATGCATAGGTTTCTTATGAATAATTCGTGGATTTTCCTCACCCTAGATACGGCACTTTTGTTTATTAACATAGCCACCAAGTTCAAAATATGCCTCATCGCAAATCATTATTTTTTGAGAAAAATCAGCTGGTTGTTCATTGATGAAATTGACAAATGAACGACATTTTAAATGATCTAATGGCTTCAGTTTCTGTGTTATTTGAACCTTATATTCCTTCAGAGCTAAATCCTTGTGTAAAATACGCCATGTTTTTGATCCACTAAGTCCAAGTTGTTGTGAACGGCGTCTAATAGACATTTCAGAATCTTCAGCAACACTTTCAGGAACCAAACCAATATTTTCTTATGAACGACCACTACGACTGCATTTTTCACTTTTTTGATCTTCTAGTACTTTCAGATGGACGATTATGTAAACCATAAAATTCAATAATAAATGGTAAAACTTACTATTTTTACCATTTATTATTCTCTACACAGAACACATTTGCTAGTAAGAAAGCAATATACTTTTGTGTCGTTTTGTCCCAAAAACTAAAGCTGTTAAAAAGAAAGGGTAAATGCTTCTGAAAACAGCACATCAGAAACATCCATAAGCAGTACTGACTTTTTCTGTCCCAAGGCAAAAATTTCATTTTGTTGGGTTGTGTAAACCCTTACACAATGTCGGCACCTTAGTGCGGACTATGAATAATGGTTTTCTAATTTGAATGGAACTTAACTAATTGCACCTAACATCCTCTACTAAAACTCGGAACTGAGTACGAGATTATAGTATACAATTGCACAGGGAAACAATTAGATGATTTTGTGCCGAATTCATGTACAGTTTTAGAATAGATTAACCTTTGGTGTCTACTTCTTGTACAGCAGTTGTCTAATCTACTAATGAATTTAGCATAGGTGCCGAATTCATGTGGCTATATCAGGTAAACAGAGAGATTATTGTTCATTTTTAATTCCGATTTCGTGGACGTTCCGTAAGGTATTTCTTAATTTGTTATGACAGAGCATGTGATTTTATGGATCATCATATTAGTGTTAAATGTAAATTTTATTATAAAATCACATAGTAGTAGTAATAGTAATTTATTTTGTAATGACAATTACAAAAAAGTCAAAAGTAAAACTGACAATATGTTCCAATAACTAAAATACATATAAATAAAACAGTATAAAGTACTATCCTCTTCTGGGCTTCCGAGCTGGAACCGCGTCACTGGTATAACTGCCGACGTTTCGTACACACTCGTATGGGACATCTTCAGGGCTCAACAACTGCACTGTCGCACTGAAGCTGAGAGCCCAGAAGAAGATTAGTATGGACCACGACCGCGGAAGTCTCCGTACTAGATCAGTGTAAAGTACGTAAAAAAAGTTTTAAATTTTCATAAATAATGGTAAAGAAATTCTACATGTAACATATAAATGTATAATATAAAGTACCAAAAAATGAAGACAGACAAATAATTACTTGCACTTCAACTATAGGTCATGCATATATTCGTCGATAGAATAGTATGCCTTTTCAAACAGCAATACCTTCATTGTTGCGGAGAACTGTACATAGTTCATATTTTTAATATTTAGCGGCAGCCTGTTATGCAGTTGAGCCTCCCAGTAGTCAACGCAGGATTGGTTTGGTTTTATCCTGTAGTATAGTGTCCTAAGATTGTTTTTGTTCCTAGTATTGTGTTCGTGGACTAGTTTACTAGAAATGAATTTATTTTTATTTTGATGTACATATTTGAGCGCTGTAAGTATTTATTCAAATGGTATTGTTAATATTTTTTAGTAAATAAACTCATTTTTACATGTTTCTAGCTGCTTTATATTTCCCATAATTCGCAGTACCCTTTTCTGAAGAAGAAACATTCTTCTGGCGTCCGCAGGCATTTCCCATAAAATAATGCCATAAGCTGCAAATTCGAAAAATATGTTAGCTGGACCGCCTGATGAGCGGAAACATGTTTTATTCGTTGCACACTGTATACTGCAGCGTTTAGTTCTTTTGCCGTTTCCGATATATGCTGTGACCAATGTAGCTTACTATCCATTGTCATACCCAGTAGGGGCACAGAAGTATTCTCAATAGCCGTTCTAGTTGTTAACTTGAGCGTTTGTGTTTCATTCGTATTCAACGACAAGTTGTTACTATTTAACCATTTGTTCAATTCATTCGTAAGTTTATCTACTTTCGTTGTTACTTCAAACCCTGTAGCTTCTCTAACATTTAAGGTTGAATCGTCCGCATAAAGACATATTTTAGCGTCTATATTATACACTAAGTCGTTTATGTAAATGATGGACAACAGTGGGCCCAATATCGAATATAAAACTATTGAAGTAAAGAAAGAAACTTGGTTTGAATACAATAAATATCCTTAGATGGGAAACATCAGTTCAATGTGAAATCTCCTAAGATTTTCAATTTTTAAGATTTCGGATTATATTTGCTTGAATAACGCTGGATTAGAAAAGAAGCTGAATTGGTCCGCATTGATATCCGTCTAATTAAACTTCAATCAGAATTTTTCTTAAACCTAAATATACAGAGAATCGTAATGAGGTACGAAGAAGAGAGCACATAATTCGACGAATTATTCGAATTCATTGCACGAACTTACGCGGTTCAAAAGCGGCCCTTTTATAGACGATATCGCCTACACAAATAGGGTGTACGTAATAACGACGAGTACAAGCGTTTGAATTGCTGTAGGAGCGACGCCGTTACTTTGTTCTTACAATTGGGACGCACTTATAACACGACGATAATGTTCCTTAAACACGGAACATCTCGCGCTCTTTAACGTGAGAGTCTCCGGTTAGATTTTCGTGTGTATGTGTGCGTATAATGAAATGTAGATGACGAGATTGTGTACTTAAAATAATTTCCTTGAAACCATTAAATAAATCGTCTTGATAATAGGCACTGAGAATGCAGACATTATGTCTACTATAGGCACAAGTAAAGTAATTTATAGAATATATTTGTAAAATCTTATAAATTTTCTAAGTCGTTTGAAAGTTATTATTAAGAGAAGAAGCATCAATGTATTCTAATTACTATGGGTGTTTTATTTCATCCCTTTCATCCCAAGTTCTTCATTCCTCTCTGGCACATCGAAACATGTCAACCATATATCGGCTGAATTGATTGTAATTATTAATCTATATTTTATAATGGGGAAATATAAACTCAATCTTTTACATATCCACATAAGAAAGAATAACATACAGTGGGGTCTGGGGATCTAGCAAGTCAAGCACAAGAAGCAAGATCTTTAACCTTTTTCCGACCACACCATCGCTGAGGCATTTCTACATTCACAAAAGCTCGAACCGTCGGATGCCAGTGGGTTCCTACTTCATCTTGTTGAAAAATGAATTGATCCAGACTCTTTCGGGCTTCGCTCTAATGAAACGCGTGGTAGATCAACTTTTCTCTCTACGCAGATACCCACTCCAATTCCCCACCGTATGTTCTTTGGAGACGGCAGTGTTATATCTAGTCACCTTCGAAACCCACGCTGCACTGTAACAATCGAGTTTGTTTTCGCAAATTGTCTGCACAATAAACGGTTCTGATCCGTAAGCAAAATGAAGACGCACCTTGCGGTATATTTTACAAGTAAGCCTCGACAATTTTGGAAAGATGGAATAAGGAGGCTTCCTGAGAGATCGAAGAAAATGATAGAGCATATATACAGTTTGCGGCAGGGAAAACCCAACATTTTAAAAATAGTAGTTCTTCATAGCACTATATATTAAAAAAAATATGTGTAGGTAAGGTAGATTTTTCGCCAATGTTATGTCAAAACTATCTTGACATTTACATCATTACAGGCAGAGAAATTGCGTATAAAGTAACAGTATGTATTTGGCATTGGTCGGCAAAAGAATTTTGAACAAATACCAAATATCAAGTCCTGTTTTAAACTCAGTAAATCATTTATTGAAACGTTTAGTTTGATGAAACAAGTGTATGGTGATGCGTATTTATCACGTTCGAGTGTCTATGAGGGGTATAAACAATTTAAAGACGGTCGTACAGACATGAATGACAATGAATATCCTGGTGCAAAAAATTCTATGGAACGTGTTGTTTTGAGCGAACTTTCTAAGAAAGAATGTCTGAAGATTATGAAGAAAATATTAATCAATTTGTTAGGAAGCACTAGGCTGTAAGAGAAGCCTTACAATAAATTTTTATCATTCCCATGTGAATTTCTATTGACATTTCCGCCATTAAAAAATGTTATCACGGTAACTGTAATAGCGAAGTCGTTGTGGATCATTGTTGAACACTGATGTTGGAGAGTTCTAAAGATCAATATACACAAAAAGTGAAGAAAACAAGTTATGGTTACACACTGCTGTAGTATATAATTATAGTACTACGGACTCGAGACCAATGGCTTGCTCTCTGGGAAGGTTTTTCGTGGTTTCCCTTTCCCCTTTAAGCGAGTACCGACAGACAAAGTACTTAAGTTGCCCCACGAGCGCGGACGTATTAATAACCCACGGTCTACCAAAACCCCTGTAATCTGGGTTAAGGTGTTGGGAGATGTGAAGACATGAATTATTAGTATTACTAGTTCGTTATTTTTTGCCTTAATCTAATATGTTATATAAATTTGTTTTTATTATTAAGCATATAAAAACACAAAATAAAAAATTGTTGTCCAGTATTATCTGTACTCTTAATTTTTTGAACGATAATTTTTGAAAAATGTTACCTATTTTTCTTTAATTCTTCAATAACTCTAAGAGGTATGGCAATTCATTAACGAGACTGCGCTCCTTCCATCGGGCGAGGCCGTAATTGGAATGTCATTAGCCTTGATACTTCGCAAGCAACAACCCGTTGTGTCTCTCTGTCTGCTCTAGTTTACTTTCGAGCTTTAGTTGTAGATGACACTGTTACTTAGTAGTGCCGTGATAATGACTACTAAAATTCCAAATTAAAAAAATGTTTCCAAATGTTAAAGGAGGTGATTGGTGATAATGATATGCCACGTGCGCGAGTTTCTGAAGACAGAAAAAGACACAAATGAGCAAGTCGAAATTGAAGGCAATACTAATCGTTTTTCTTCGATATCAAGGGTGTTATCATGACTGACTGGATGCCTGTGGGTAAAACCGTTAATCAAAAATACTACAAAGAAGTCCTAATTAAGCTGAGAGAAAGAGTAAGGAAGAAAAGACCGAATTTGTGGAAGAACAACTCATGGATTCTGCACCAGAACAACGCTCCAGCTCACAATGCCCTACCAGTGAAGCAGCTTTTGGCGGACAAGCGCATTACTATGCGTAATCATTCTCCGTATTCGCCAGATCTCGTACCATGTGACTTCTACCTATTCCCAAAAGTGAAGAGTGCATTAAGGGAAACACATTTCCAGTCTGTTGAACACGTAAAAGCAAAAACGGCAGAATTGTTGAAGAGACTGACAACTGATGAACTACATTATTTTGAACAATAGAAGGCACGTATACAGCAATATATAGATAGAGGAGGAGAGTATGTTGAAGGGGATAAAAGTTAAATATGTTTGTTTGCAATAAATAACATTTCCTGCACCAGTCTCTTTATTTAATTGCCACATCTCGTACTCAAAATATTAATTTTGTTTTTAATCATCTGAAGCAATGTATGCTGAAAATGATTTCGTTCAGCACTGTATTAAGGCAAACATTAATAGTATATGAAAAAAGAGAAAGGAAATATCGATTATAAACAGTTGAATAGTAGCAGTAATTGAAAATTTTAATGACCATTTGTATTTTAACAGTAAAATATACATAGACCTTTAGCAAATAATATGTTTTATCAAAATTTTTGCTTTACAATTTCGATTTCGAAGGAAATATTTTACGTTTTCATATAAGTAAATTTAAATCTACTATTCTTGATTTTGTGCGTATGTATAATGAGATTAAGCTAAATATTTGTTTTTTTCCTATTGCTAACTCTATTTTTAATAGATAATAGCGATGCAAGATGGAAAGGATGGAAGAAGCTAGTAAGTTTACCAGCATATTCAACTAGCTTAAAAAAGTAACGGTATAAATTAAATATTTGCAGAAGAGAGGCTTACGTCATTTTCGCAAAAATATTAAAAAATCTTTGAAGAACATCAACATTTCAGTGGGTTTTAGAATACCTGGCTAAAAATATGTTGTCCAGCACACTGTTTGTTTATTGAATCTCATAAGTTCAGTAAAAAAATAAAATAAATTTTATATCTTTTCAATGCCAGTTCTAATTTTATTTATACTTTCCAGCGTTTACATACATCAATCATTAAAGACCAGAACCTCCATAAGCCATACTGATGCGATTGCTATGTTAGAAGGTGGTTTACCTTCACGGGAGTTTTTGCCTACTGTTTTATCGCGAAATATGAAATTAAACTATAAACATGCAATCGAAACATTGTACTGTTGATGCGACGTTTGACTTATTTTTATAAAGACACCTGTGACATTGTGGTATTTAATCGATATATATATATATATATATATATATATATATATATATACAGTATTGTGCAAATTAATGGAATCACGACTATTTTTTTAGTTTTTTGCATGTAGCAACATTGTTAGGTCAGTTCTGACAGTAGTTTTATGTCAAAAAACATAACCTATATCACTGGGAACACATTACACAGTTATTCAGTGCGTTTTAGAGAGTTTGTTCACATATACTCTTTCAAAGTTCAAAATTTGATTTATATTGTGCTTTTACCGGTTGTTCGCGATATGGATATCACGCCCAGAAAACGTGAGAAGATTGTGACATTAAGTGAGCACACTTCAATGACAGAGAGAGATATTGCTCAGGAATGTGGTGTTAGTCAAGGAGTAGTAAGCAAGATCCTAAAGCAAAAAAAGAGTACCAGAATAGTTGAAGTGAAACGAGCGAGAAAATGTGGGAGAAAGAGGAAGATGACACCCCGGGATGTCACTTTTTTTGTCAGAAATAGCAAGCTGAACCCAAGAAAAACTAGGTTTGAACTATAAGAAGACTTAGCCGACGCTGGAGTGAAAGTGCATGACTCGACAGTTCGTAGAAGACTTTTAGAGTAGAAAGAAAAGCCATTCGACCACAGAAGAAGCAACTCCTCACTCAACGAATGATGAAGCAGAGGCTTATTTGGGCCAAGAAATATGCCGGATGGAATGAGGAAGACTGGAGAAAGTTGTTGTTCTCAGAGAAGCCCCCTTTTTTGCTGCAGGGGCAGCGATCAAAATTCGTGAGAAAAAGTGGAGATGAAAAACTCACTGCAGCTCATGTCGATCAGACTGTCAAACATCCTGTAAAGAAAATGTTTTGGGGATATTTTTCGTACATGGCGACTGGATCGCTGGTGCCTATAGAAGGCATGATGAACAGCCAGAAATATAAAGAGCTACTGATGAACTACATTATTTTGAACAAAGGGAGACACGTATACAGCAATATATAGATAGAGGAAGAGAGTATGTTGAAGGGGATAAAAGTTAAATATGTTTGTTTGCAATAAATAACATTTCCTGCACCAGTCTCTTTATTTAATTGCCACACCTCGTACTCAAAATATTAATTTTGTTTTTAATCATCTGAAGCAATGTATGCTGAAAATGATTTCGTTCAGCACTGTATTAAGGCAAACATTAATGGTATATGAAAAAAGAGAAAGGAAATATCGATTATAAACAGTTGAATAGTAGCAGTAATTGAAAATTTTAATGACCATTTGTATTTTAACAGTAAAATATACATACACCTTTAGCAAATAATATATTTTATCAAAATTTTTACTTTACAATTTCGATTTCGAAGGAAATATTTTACGTTTTCATATAAGTAAATTTAAATCTACTATTCTTGATTTTGTGCGTATGTATAATGAGATTAAGCAAAATATTTGTTTTTTTCCTATTGCTAACTCTATTTTTCATAGATAATAGCGATGCAAGATGGAAAGGATGGAAGAAGCTAGTAAGTTTACCAGCATATTCAACTAGCTTAAAAAAGTAACGGTATAAATTAAATATTTGCAGAAGAGAGGCTTACGTCATTTTCGCAAAAATATTAAAAAATCTTTGAAGAACACCAACATTTCGGTGGGTTTTGGAATACCTGGCTAAAAATATGTTGTCCAGCACACTGTTTGTTTATTGAATCTCATAAGTTCAGTAAAAAAATAAAATAAATTTTATATCTTTTCAATGCCAGTTCTAATTTTATTTATACTTTCATAATTATTGAGTATACAGCAAGTGATTGCATCTGAAGGACCAGCATTTACATACATCAATCATTAAAGACCAGGACCTCCATAAGCCATACTGATGCGATTGCTATGTTAGAAGGTGGTTTACCTTCACGGGAGTTTTTTGCTTTCTTTTTTATCGCGAAATATGAAATTAAACTATAAACATGCAATCGAAACATTGTACTGTTGATGCGACGTTTGACTTATTTCTATAAAGACACCTGTGACATTGTGGTATTCAATCGATATATATATATATATATATATATATTCGTATTGTGCAAATTAATGGAATCACGACTATTTTTTTAGTTTTTTGCATGTGGCAACATTGTTAGGTCAGTTCTGACAGTAGTTTTATGTCAAAAAACATAACCTATATCACTGAGAACACATTGCACAGTTATTCAGTGCGTTTTAGAGAGTTTGTTCATTTATACTCTTTCAAAGTTCGAAATTTGATTTATATTGTGCTTTTACCGGTTGTTCGCGATATGGATATCACGCCCAGAAAACGTGAGAAGATTACGACATTAAGTGAGCGCACTTCAATGACACAGAGAGATATTGCTCAGGCATGTGGTGTTAGTCAAGGAGTAGTAAGCAAGATCCTAAAGCAAAAAAAGGATACCAGAATAGTTGAAGTGAAACAAGCGAGAAAATGTGGGAGAAAGAGGAAGATGACACCCCGGGATGTCACTTTTTTTGTCAGAAATAGCAAGCTGAACCCAAGAAAAACTAGTTTTGAACTACAAAAAGACTTAGCTGACGCTGGAGTGAAAGAGTTTGACTCGACAGTTCGTAGAAGACTTTTAGAGTAGAAAGAAAAGCTATTCGACCACAGAAGAAGCAACTCCTCACTCAACGAATGATGAAGCAGAGGCTTATTTGGGCCAAGAAATATGCCGGATGGAATGAGACAGACTGGAGAAAGTTGTTGTTCTCAGAGGAGTCCCATTTTTTTATGCAGGGGCAGCGATCAAAATTCGTGAGAAAAAGTGGAGATAAAAAACTCGCTGCAGCTCATATCGATCAGACTGTCAAACATCCTGTAAAGAAGATGTTTTGGGGATGCTTTTCGTACATGGGGACTGGATCGCTGGTGCCTATAGAAGGCATGACGAACAGCCAGAAATATAAAGAGCTACTGGATAAGTAGATGTTTTGAGGATGTTTTTCGTACATGGGGACTGGATCGCTGGTGCCTATAGAAGGCATGACGAACAGCCAGAAATATAAAGAGCTACTGGATAAGTATTTGAAAGAAATCGGAGGTGCAATTTTCCAACAGGACTCAGCTCCATGCCACAAATCGAAGGTTATGGTCAAATATTTCAAGGAAAAAGAAATAACTCTCCTCGACTGGCCTGGCAATTCTCCAGACTTAAACCCAATTGAAAATCTGTGGGCCATTTGTAAGGCTAGGTTGCATGAAATAGACTGTACAACGAAGACAAAATTGATAGAAGCAGTAATTCAGGTGTGGTTTCGGGACGAGAAAATAAAGGAAAACTGTTAAAAATTAATAGATTCCATGCCGAAAAGAGTTCAGGCTGTCATCGCAGCCAAAGGAGGGCATATCTCCTATTAAATTACTAGTAATTTATAATTTGAACCATCTCATCGTGATTATATGACAAATAAAGGTTTTTCTTAGTTATATTGTGGTTGACTCCATTAATTTGCACAATACTGTATATATAATATTCCAAGCCTCAAATTTTTATCTTACTTTATTCAAATTGCTCAATATTGTGTAGCGGTGTATACACTACCGGCCATAAATGGGCGATCACTATAGGTAAAATACAAAAAAAATGATACACTTTTTGTAAAACAATATGTATAGGAAAATGTAATTACTATAAAAACAAAATATATATCCTTATAAAACAAAATAACATCATTAGTTCTATGAAGAAAAATCGACACTTTTTATTTCGAGCGACCTTCGTCATAAATATCCACCTTTACAAAAGACCGCGAAAATTTGCATGTCGGAAAAATTAATTATTTACGAAAATTATAAATTTCTTAAGTTTTACATGTTTTCCTAATAATTTTTCTTGAATATTCTATTTTACTTAACTTTCATTATTGGCGTTAGCTACCAAATATTTAAAACGTCAGCAATATTTAAAACGTCCGTAGTTAGTAATAATTAATGTTGTAAAATGCATCAACGTAATACAGATGGTCTACGGTAAAGTTTTATAGCCATTTTATATCTAGAAAGTTGTCTTCAGTGGGAAGTTTTAATGTATGCAACATGTAACATTCTCTAAAGATAATAAGTCCGCGTATGAATCATTTAGTTTGTAACCGCATATTAGTCGTTTAGAACTAATTAAATTTTGAAATCTGCTTATGGCATAATAGTTCATAGTTTCAAGCTATATAATTTTAATAAAATTTATTGTTTAATTTTTATTAATGCATTTTTCTATTAATTAATAGTAACTACTAGTATATCGCGTTCGTTTATTAACGAATAAACTTACTACACAAAATTAAACGCTAAAACTTTATGATAGCATATTGAAGTACATAAAATATTAAAGTATCAAAACGTATGCAAAACCTATATGAAACAATAATTTTTTGTAAAAGAAAAGAATTCTCCTGTGAGTGGAGCTAAAAGCAAAAGAACAATTTCATTAATACCCATTAATGTTCAAAGCTAATTCAATAAAATAAAGTTACTTGACTGTCCATTATAAAAGTATGATTCATTATTTTTTAGTGTCTTGGAACATTGGTTAAGTTCATCTAAGGCTGAATCTTTATTTGCGGATATTTTCTTCTTGTTATTTACTATCGTGAGACTGCCAATTTATGTTAGGTTGGATATTGTTGAGAAATGTAAACCCTTAAATTATCTTAATAAATACATTGTGGAGATGCATTTTGAGTTATTTCAAGTAATGTGTATTGCAGCATTCTGTCATTCTCCAAGCGATAATTTTAGTGACTTTACGGATTACTTTGAAAAGTTATAGATGTAATATTACGTAGAGATTTAAATGTTGATTCCTTAAAGGAAAGTAATACTCATAGAATTATATTTGACTTATTACCATCTTGCAACTAGTTTCGTTAATAAAAAGACCAATCAGAATAACGCCTATTTTATCCAATGCTGTCAACTACATTATTATTGGGTTGGCAACTAAGTACTTTCGGTTTTGTAGTATAAAATAAAACACTTTTTTTTAAACAAAGAATTGTTCTTAATCAATTATATATTTTCCATTTTGCTCAATGACCTTTTGCCATCTTTCTTTCAGCTGCATGATTCCGCGCTCATAAAATTTCTGGTCCTTATCAGCAAAAAACTGAACCAGGTGCGAGTGAAGGTCATCGTCATTTGTGAAAGTTTTACCATTCAAAGAATTCTGCAAACTTCGAAGTAAATGATAATCAGATGGTGCTAGATCAGGGCTCTATGGGGGATGTGGCATCACTTCCCAGCTAAGCTCCAATAGTTTCCCACGAGTTGCCAAAGAAGTGTGAGGCCTTGCATTATCTTGGTGGAAAACTACACCTTCCCGATTTGACAATTCTGGCCGTTTTTTTTTTGATTGCTTAATCGAGTTTTATTAATTGTTGACAGTAAACATCAGAATTGATCGTTTGGTTCCTTGGAAGCAGCTCAAAAAGCACAACACCTTTGTAATCCCACAATTCAGCTTTCGATGTGGTTTGAGCTGGTTTATCGTGTTTGCTCCATGATCGTTTTCGAACTATGTTATTGTACAGGACCCATTTTCCATCACCAGTGATGATTCTTTTTAAGAAAGGGTCGGTTTCATTTCGTCTAAGGTGCATATCGCAAAAGTTGATTCTTTGTGTTAAATGAATTTCTTTCAATTCGTGAGGTACCCAAATACCAAGCTTTTAACTAGCCCAAGACATTTTAAATGTTTTTCAATTGTTGTGTGCGATACATGTAGCCTCTCCGCAACCTCTCGAACAGTTATATGACGATCCTCTTCAATTATGACTTTGTTTTGGTCATCATCAACTTCAGTAGGCCGACCAGAACGTTGCTCATCTTTGAAGGAAAAATCTCCAGAACGGAATTTTTTATACCAATTCAGACACGTGCGCTCTGTTAAGCAATTAGCACCATAAACTTCACATATCCTTTTGTGAGCCGCAGCAGCTTTCTTTCCTTTACGGAAATAAAATAGTAAAATATGTCGAAAATGTTCGTTTCTGCACTCCATTTAAAATTAACCCACAACTAATAGCTTTAATAAAAATCACGCACTACTTGCTTCTGAAGTTACGTCAATGTGACTAGTATCACGCGACAAACGGTAAAGTACAGCACTAACATACGTTATACAAAAGATAAAGCAACGCTCTCTATCAGTAAAAACCGAAAGTACTTAGTTGCCAACCCAATACTAGCAAACATTTCATTATTGAAACAAGTTATGGACCACATTTTCATGAAAATATGTCTTCTAAGGTTATAACGGATACTACTAAATTAGATATGGAGTTTTTTCTGGTCATTTCAGTAATTTTGAAATATTATAATCTTCCGATATAAATGTGACTTTCAATGATATTTCTCATTCTTTTCAATATACTGTTGATGTGAGCTGTCCAAAAATAAAAAAAAACTCTTATAATAACAATGTTAGAAAAAAATTAATTACTGCTGAGATTATGAATCCATATCTTAAAAAAAATTATTGTAAACTTAAAGAAACATACACAAACAGGTGAGATCCATTTACAATACAACGAAAAAAAGGCACAAATAAATCGACTTGTGTATACTTAATATTACTTACTATACCTACTTAATATTACTCTATCCAAATAGCTGATAATAATACTAGTAAGGTGCTTTGGTGTGTAGTAAATGGAAATCTAGGCAGAAGTTGTTGTTGCCAGGTACGCTTAAAGTACGGTGGCATTCTGATGAAGGATCCGTTGAAAGTTGTGGAAGTCTTTGTTCAACACTTCTTATTAGCGGTTGCTATTGGATTGTCAGGTCATTTTCCGGGCACAGTTTCACCTTTAGGAAGAAATACTTGGAATAATAATAAATAGTATGCCAAATAAGAAGTCGATGGGAGTTGATGGCATACATGTCGGTGTTTTGAAGACCAGCGCCGCAGTCATTGCAGAACATATAATAAATCTAAATTACTCCCTGGCGATAGGTCAATTCCCGGATTCTCTAAGAACTTCTTACGTTGTTCCTATTTTTTAAAAACATGTGGGATAATTGATAAATATAGGCCAATTTCCATTTTATCCTTGAACTTTGGAATCGACTTTGTTGAGGAACATGAAAATTTTCATTAATTTCAAAATAATTGCCATCTGCTTAAATACAGTTTTGACAATAACTGACGAAGACATAAATATCGTTTAGAAATGTCTGAATCTTTTCGGTGCTTTACAACTTTCTTCATTAAGAAATTACTTTACCTTTAAGAAGTGGTCCACATATTTAAGGAGAATACGAGTGCAAGTGCCCGGCCTTACCTAAAGATGGCTACCGCCATCTCTAGGTCAATCTATAAAGTATATATTTCAAGTTTGAAGACGCCGCGTTGTTTAGTATTTATTTGGCAACCATCAGTAGTGAACGTTTTCAGTGAATTTGTAAAAATGGAGAAAATTGGTCATCGTTACGTGATATAATACTTTTATTTGTAAGGCCTAACCGATATAAAAGCTGAACTGGATTCTACTCTCGGTGAGTCTGCTCCTTCGTTTACAACAATGAAACATTGGGTATCAGTGTTTAAACGAGGCCGTACGAGCTGCTAAGACGAGCATCACAGTGGTCGACCAAATGAGGTGATGACTCCAGAAGTGGTGAAGAAAATCCACAATGTGGTACTGGATAATCGTCGACTGAAAGTGCGCGAGCCATCAGACATAGTAGGCATTTCAAAAAATGCAGTACATCGCATATTATCTGCAAATTTGGACATGAGAAAGCTGTATGCAAGATGAGTGCCGCGTTTGCTCATACTCAAGCAAAAACAGTGTTGTGAAGATATTTCAGTTGAGTGTTTAACGAAGTTTCACAGCAACAAGGCAGTATTTTTGCACCGTTTCATAACCATGGATGAAATATCACTATATATCACTTCACACTCGAGACAAAAGAACAATCAAAACAATGAACTCAAAAGGGAGAACCGGCTTGAAAGAAGACGAATACCGTTTCATCTGCAGGCAAAGTCATGGCATTGGTTTTTCGGGTTGTAATTGTGTGTGAATAATTTACATTGACTATCTTGAAAAAGGAAAAACTATCAACGACGAGTATTATGTGAACTTATTGCAACGCTTGAGCGAAGAAATCAAACAAAAAAAACGACCGCATTTGACTAAGAAGAAAGTGTTATTACATCAAAACAATGCACCAGCTCACAAATCCGTTATTGCAATGGCCAAAATTAATGAATTAAAGTTTGAATTGCTACCTCATGTACCCTATTCGCCAGATTTAACCCCCTCGGATTATTTTCTGTTCCCAGACTTGAAAAAATGGCTCGGTTGTCAGATTTACCAACGATGAAGAAGTGATGTAGGCAGATAATGGCTATTGTGAGGAACAAGACAGTTGTTATTATAAAAATGGTATCGAACTTATTGAACATCGCTGGGAAAAGTGTATAGAGCTGAAAGGAGATTATGTTGGAAAATAAATAAATTTGTTTCCAAAAATTTTTGTGTTTTCTTTGTTGGGGTGGGTACTTCTGGGATCACCCTAGTATAAGAACATATATAAATATGTTCATAGGAAATTAATAGCTATTAAGGAGTAAGACGTGAAAGTTCATATTGACAAATGACATATCCACAATCTGAAAGTAATATAATTTTTATATAATTTAAACATAAAGGAAATCCACAATATTTTATGTTCATCAATAATCGTTCTAAAGTATAATTTTAAAAGTATCAAAAATATAGATCCGGGGTTTTTGTAATGTGTTTTGGAAGCGAATTTTTTGAAAATTGAAGTGCCATTGTTAATAATCTAATGTGAAAAACACAAAGCGTAATAATTAATATTGTATAATGTTTATTCAACACAATCGGATAAAGATATTTTTGTTTTTATTTATATTATGATTATTTGAAGTCTATTATTCCAATTCATTTACTCTGTTTTCTTTTGTAATACTTTTTTAATAATCACGAAACGAAAACACGAAATCAAAATTGTGAATACCGTCAGTATAAAAATTCCACAACTTGGTATATATTTGCATAAATAAATAAGCTCGTCTATTCACCGTGAATAAGGTAAAATTTAACGAAAATTTAAGGAAATATATGTGCGTGTATCATTTGTTATTCAAATTAAAATAATCAACACAACAACAGAACCCAAAGGCAACAGGAAAACAATATTTTCCGTATATATTGTTATTGTCTTTTATGAGATAATTAATGAGTTGTGTGCAAATGCGGAATATGAATTTCTTGAAATTGTAAAAATCTTTAAGCTCACCAAGAGTATATATTATATGAAAATCATTGAATTATGGAATGAGTGAGCCGTGTTTCACATTAAATATTAAAATAAAATTCAACTTTGTTTCCCAAATTTATTAGATAAATAATTGAATATGTATTTATTTAGCCTCACGTTGGCTTAAGCCAAATGTTATGAAATTGAGTGTTATAAATAAATATGTGAATGATTATTAAAATGCAAATACATATGTGAAAATACCAACTGAAAATTAACTAAAAATAAAATAAAATAAATACGATACTTACTTTGCTATCTTATTTTTACTCTTATGTCTCAGGGTATGGTCATTCGGGCCAGTCTTTGAGTTAAATTAAGGAATTATGTCCTCAAAATTAACAATTTGCCCTTACTTATTTCTTTAACGAATATTTATACATTAACTTTTTAAATAAAATAAAATATGCTTTATTTTACGCTTCTTTAAATATCAATTATCTTTTGTTAAATAGATATTATTTTTATATCTGATGCATTAATATAATAACACGCCAATCTATTATGCAACATCATATTAACATTGTAAATACTTTTAAATTATCAATATCAGGTTGTTACAAATGTAATGTCCGTTTTTTCCTTCAGTCTGAACTGAATCGCACCTGTGTCAAGTCGTGTATGTTTTTGGTGAAAATTATTATTGTATTTGTAGAAAAGGGTATTTATTTTGAAGTGTGTACCTCTTCCATTTTTTGGAAAGATTAATACACCTGTCCTTGTCTCGCCTATGGAAATGCTGTCGGCAAGAGATATTCGGGCAATTTACCTCTTTCAATTTAAAAAGGGATTAAATGCAGCTGCAGCAACGCGAGAAATTAATCAGACGTTCGGTGAAACCACGTGTAATGAACGCACATTACGGCGATGGTTTAAAACATTCAGCGAGGGAAATTTTGATTTGGAAAATGAGCCTCGCGGATATGCGCGTAGCACCGTTAATGACGACGAGCTGCGTGTAGAAGTTGAAAGTAATCCGTCGAAAACAGTGCGTAGCCTTGCAGAAACATTTCAAGTGTACATTGCCACCCTTAGTCGTCACCTTTCTTCGATTGGCAAAGTGAAGAAACTCGATCGATGGGTGCCGCACCAATTAACGGAAGGCAATAAGCTCCGTCGATTAGAAGTGGCTACCTCTTTGGCTAATCGACAGAAAGTTGAACCGTTTCTTCATCGAGTGGTAACGTGTGACGACAAGTGGATACTTTATGATAATCGGAGACGGTCAGGACAATGGTTAGATCGAGGTAAAGCACCAAGACAGCATGCACGAGCATCACTTCACCCGCGAAAGATTATGGTGACTGTATGGTGGACCAGTAAGGGTATTATTCACTATACATTTTTGCAACCTGGTGAAACCATCACGGCAGCGTCCTATTGTGCCGAACTGGAAACTATGCATGGATAATTGAGCCGCTTGCAGCCCTCACTAGTCAATAGACATGGACCCATACTTCTTCATGATAATGCAAGACCTCATGTTGCACGACAGACAATCCAAAAACTTTCGGAATTTGGCTACGAAATTCTCCCTCACCCACCTTATTCACCTGACCTTTCGCCAACTGATTTTCATTTTTTCCGAAGTTTAGACAATCACTTAAAAAATAGGAACTTCCCTGACCGGGAGTCTGTAATAGCAGTGTTTGAGCAATATGTGAGCCGTCAAAACCTAGATTTCATTTCAAAAGGAATTTTTCAGCTTCCAGGCCGTTGGCAACAAACTATTGATGTAAATGGAGACTATTTTGCAGAATAAATATTTATATTTTTTTAAATTTAGTCTTTTTTTATCCCTTACAAAATCGGACATTTCATATGTAACAACCTGATAATAAACGATATAAATTCACTTTTAATTTAAAATTTTCAGCATTAATTTCTAAATGAGATAAAAATAAGATAAATAACTATGCATACAAATAATAATCTTTTAAATATTCAGATAATTAATTTCAACTCAAAAATAACTTAATTTAACTAATTTTCCTTTCAATTAATATTTAAAATAACTTATTTCGTTAGACACCTTAGTTTTTTAAATTAAACTGTCTCTGGTCACGTTCTAATATTTACGTTTTATGGGTGTCAGTTCATACATTAATTCCTGGTATACTATT
This sequence comes from Dermolepida albohirtum, assembly GCA_031893035.1. Classification (NCBI taxonomy): domain Eukaryota; kingdom Metazoa; phylum Arthropoda; class Insecta; order Coleoptera; family Scarabaeidae; genus Dermolepida; species Dermolepida albohirtum. The sequence goes on along the minus strand of JAVIWB010001156.1, from coordinate 165,969 downwards.
ATCCTGTCATCTTCTGGATTTACATATAGATGGAGCTTCTTTACACTTTAATTTCCATTTATAATTGCCCTTTATGCACTATCACTTGTAGATGTCAGTGGCTTCGTAATTTAAAAATTGTAATTTTTAATACTATACGTTTATTGTACCAAGTACTTCTTTGGTTTTTAGTTTTGCCACATATGTAATTTAACGGTTTATTTACTTACTATTATTTTATTATAATTACACTTTAATATATAATATATTTTTATAAATTAACTTAAATACGTTTATACTGTACTTCAGTATACGAGGGAGCGTTTTTATATTCGCGGAATGGGGGACAAAGGGTGGAAATAAAAAAACCAAATTATTTTTCTTTTTCAATATATTCACCTGCAAGACGGATACATTTTCCACATCTTTCAATTAATTTATTTATACCCTCATAAAAAAATGATTTCTCTTTATCTGCAAAAAACGCCGAAACTGCCTCCTTGACTTCATCATCGGCAGTAAATTTTTTACCCCGCAGCTCTTTTTTCATTTTCGGAAACAGGTAATAATCACTCGGGGCCAGGTCTGGGCTGCAGGGTGGGTGATTCACAATTTCGAAGCCCACCTTATGCAGGGCAGCTAACGCAACGCGGCTCTTGTGGACGGGCGCGTTGTCGTGCGAAAGCAGAACACCTTTTGTCAATTTTCCCCGTCTTTTCTCATTAATGGCTTCTCTTAGTCGCTCTAATATTGAAGCGTAATATTCTCCGGTTATAGAAACACCTTTATCTTTATAATCAATCAACAATATTCCTTCCGAGTCCCAAAATACCGTTGCCATGAGTTTCCCAGCTGATTGTGACACTTTAAATTTCTTGGGAGGTGCTGTGTCCTTGTTATGCCACTGCATGGAGTCTTGTTTGGACTCAGGTTCATAATGATGAACCCAAGTTTCGTCTCCAGTAACAATTCCACTCAATACACCATCCTTGTCTTCATTACAGAGGTCCAAAAATGCACGCGAACACTCTACGCGCTGTTGTTTTTGCGGCGGCGTGAGCATTCTCGGCACCCATCTTGCGCTGACCTTAGACATGCCGAGATGATCGTGTAGGATTTTAAAAATTGTTGTATCGGATACTCCAACCATTTCTGCGAGTTGTTTCTTCTTTAGTCGAGCATCTTCGAGTACAATTTGTTCAACTTTTTGGATAAGTGCTGGCGTGGTCACCTCAATGCTCCTGCCCGGCCTCGGGTCGTCTTCAAGGGATTCCCTTCCTTGTTTAAATAAACTATGCCACTTGTACACCATGGTTTTTCCTGGACAAGAGTCGCCGTAAACCAATGACATCTCATTCATTATGGTCACGACTGATTTTCCTTGCCTGGTAAGGAACTTTATAACGGCACGATATTCGATTTTTTCCATATTTCACTTTTCACTCCTGATTATGTTACTTGGTTGACGATAGCTCAAACACTAACTGTCTAATAACAATGAAACTTCGTATTTATACTAATCATGAGTCGCTGCATAGGCCACGCCCCCAATGCGTCTACTCACCCCTCTACAACCCGCTCATTCCGCGAATATAAAAACGCTCCCTCGTATGTTACTTTTACAACTAGGAAACATATTAAACTCTGTGAAATAAATTCACTATGTACAGCGTGTTTCAAAAAGAATATACGTATTACAAAGTATTATTTTGTCCAAACTATCGATCGCTGCGCCTCGGCTCAGCTATTTGGAGAAACGAATACATAGTCTAGTTTATTTAATAGCCGCTAGATGTCAGTTGTCTTCTGTTTCTCTTGGTAACCGTCATGTGTTTAAAATGGCTACTCAGCAGCAAAAATCATTTTATATTCTCAAGTTTACGAAGTGCAATTCCGTGATTACAGTGCAAAGACGTTTCAGGTTGAGCTACCAAATTGATCCTCCGAATGGGTGGAACATTGTGCCTCATCGGAAAACATTATTTTTTGAGAAAAATCAGCTAGTTGTTCATTGATGAAATTGACAAATGAGCGACGTTTTAAATGATCTAATGGCTTCACTTCCTGTGTTATTTGAACCTTATATGCCTTCAGAGCTAAATTTTTGTGTAAAATACGCCATGTTGTTGATCCACTAAGTCCAAGTTGTTGCGAACGTCGTCTAATGAACATTTCAGGATCTTCAGCAACACTTTCACGAACTAAACCAATATTTTCTTCTGAACAACCACTACGACTATATTTTTCACTCTTTTGATCTTCCACGGAACCGGTCTCTTGAAATTTTTTTAATAATTCGATCAATAGTCTTTGTAGATGGACGATTATGTAACCCATAAAATTCACGCAATTTTCTAAAAATTCTTGTCACTGAACGCTGATTTCCATAAAATAATTCAACAATTTGAACGCGTTGTTTTACTGTGTACGAAGCCATTTTTATAAATGTCAAACATCACACTTTATATGCATTTTTTTAATATTGCACAAACGGCCTGAGAGAGAGAATGTAGTTGTTTGAAGCTTTTTGTTATGATATCGAAAATGTAAACAAACTCGTGTGCTATTTGAATTGCACACTATCCACACTATTATTCTAATGAAACATACGCGCTCACTTTCTAGTCTGATGTCGGCTCGTCCTAAAGATATGGAGCAACAATTGCTATTTAAATCATAAACCTTTTTGTGGTAATGATTGTAGATACTCTCGACAAAAAAAATTTTTTATTTATTCTCTTCCCCCTACGAAGAAACAAAATTTTCATAAATAAATACGTAATAGGTATGTTATGTTTAAAATGGCCTTATAGGATGCAAAATAAATAAGACTGTTTAGTCATATACTAAAACTAGAAGAGAATAAACAAGCTCATTAAACAGTTAGGTGATAAGTGTAATTGAAAAATTAACGATCGTTTGTATTTTAACAATAAAGTCTATAAAAATCATGAGGAAAACATTTCAACTGTATTAACAGTTAATTCTAAACGTACACAGAATGAGGTTTACAATCATTTTTATCGCAGGTCTTTTGCTAACTATGATTTTGACAGATTATAGTGAAGCTAGATTGATGCAAGATAAGGCAAGTATGTCTACTAAAATTGCAATAAAACCCTAAAATTCAACTAATTACAGAGACAAAGAAGGCGCAAGCTTTCCAGAGGTTTTCGCTTTTATTATCGAAGCCAGTAATGCTACTTTGTATTTTCTTTCAATATATGTTTGTCAAAATTAACTGTTTGGTAATTAATGGTGGTAATAAAAATAAAAACTATATATAAGTAGAAACCAACTGTATTTATTTTCCTAAACACTATATATATATATCAGGTTGTTGCATATGAAATGTCCGATTTTGTAAGGAATAAAAAAGTCTAAATTTAAAAAAATATAAATATTTATTCTGCAAAATAGTCTCCATTTACATCAATAGTTTGTCGCCAACGGCCTGGAAGCTGAAAAATGCCCTTTGAAAAGAAATCTAGGTTTTGACGGCTCACTATTGCTCAAACACTGCTATTACAGACTCCCGGTCAGGAAAGTCCCTATTTTTTAACTGATTGTCTAAACTTCGGAAAAAATGAAAATCAGTTGGCGAAAGATCAGGTGAATAAGGTGGGTGAGGGAGAATTTCGTAACCAAATTCCGAAAGTTTTTGGATTGCCTGTCGTGCAACATGAGGTCTTGCATTATCATGAAGAAGTATGGGTCCATGTCTATTGACTAGTGAAGGCTGCAAGCGGCTCAATTTTCCATGCATAGTTTCCAGTTCGGCACAATAGGACGCTGCCGTGATGGTTTCACCAGGTTGCAAAAATGAATAGTGAATAATACCCTTACTGGTCCACCATACAGTCACCATAATCTTTCGCGGGTGAAGTGATGCTCGTGCATGCTGTCTTGGTGCTTCACCTCGATCTAACCATTGTCCTGACCGTCTCCGATTATCATAAAGTATCCACTTTTCGTCACACGTTACCACTCAATGAAAAAACAGTTCAACTTTCTGTGAATTAGCCAAAGAGGTAGTCACCTCAATCGACGGAGCTTATTGCCTTCCGTTAATTGGTGCGGCACCCATCGATCGAGTTTCTTCACTTTGCCAATCGAAGAAATGTGACGACTAATGGTGGCAATGGACACTTGAAATGTTTCTGCAAGGCTACGCACTGTTGTCGACGGATTACTTTCAACTTCTACACGCAGCTCGTCGTCATTAACAGTAATATTTTCCAAATCAAAATTTCCCTCGCTGAATTTTTTAAACCATCGCCGTAATGCGCGTTCATTACACGTGGTTTCACCGAACGTCTGATTAATTTCTCGCGTTGCTGCAGCTGCATTTAATCCCTTTTTAAATTGAAAGAGGTAAATTGCCCGAATATCTCTTGCCGACAGCATTTCCATAGGCGAGACAAGAACAGGTGTATTAATCTTTCCAAGAAATGGAACAGGTACACACTTCAAAATCAGACTGAATGAAAAAACAGACATTACATTTGTAACAACCTGATACTATGTCTGTTAAGTGAATATATATATATATATATATATATATATGTGTGTGTGTGTGTGTGTGTGTATGTGTGTGTGTATAAATATATAGTACGGGTCTTACATTAAGTGCTTCTTGTCTTTAAATTTAAATGTGTGAGATATCATCCAAATTTTTATTCATTTGAAAGGCCTATTGATGCCATTACGTATGGAATATAACATCGAGCAAATGTCCGCCGCGGCTGCGCTTGGTGGCGCGCATCCGAAGTTGCCAATTTTCCATGACTCTGGCGCACAAATCGTGCCGAATTTGACCAATGGCATGGCTTATGTTGGCTTTGAGGGTCGCTGTAGTTTGTGGCTTATTCGCTTGGACCTGCGACTTAAGAAAACCCCATAAGAAAAAGTCTAGCGGGGTCAAATAACAAGATCTCGGTGGCCAGTTCGCATCACCTCCACGTGAAATGACTATGCCCTCAAATCGCTGGTGCAGAATGTCCAATGTGGCACATAGCGCCGTCCTGTTCAATTAAGGCCAATTAAGGCTCAAAGAAATATAAGAATTTTATTTGTTGACGTACCCATTTAACCAGAAATGGGCCCCATCGCTAAAAATGATTTTTTGATGAAAATCAAGGTCGCTGTCTATGGTCGTTCACCTTCAGCTCCTGGGTCAGTTGAATTTTGTACGGCTGTTGACCCAAGTCACGACGCAAAATTCGCCAAATTGTGGTCTGCGAAAGGCTGAGTTCTTGTGAGCGACGCGAAATCGATTGCCTCGGATTTTCCCGCATACTCTCACACAGACAGACAGATGGTTTCGGCAGATCTTGCGTTTCATCGTCGTACGGGTGTTGGTTCATTGTTTATTGTACCAGTGGACTCAAACTTGTCCAGCATACTGTGAATAGTCCTCTCGGTAGGACGATTATGGCCACCGTAAAATAGGCGAAGGGCGCGGAACGTTGCCCGAACAGAACACCCATTTTGATAAAACAATTTTATTATTTGCACATGTTGTTGAACGCTATATCCGTCCATGGTGATTTAGCAAAACAAACTGAATAAATGACAGCCAATTCGACAGATGTAGCGACAACAATATAGCCGCTATCAACTGTCAATGTTCGGAAGTCCCTATTGGAAGACCCGTTATACATATACATATATATATACATACATATATATATACATACATATATATATACATGTATATATATATATATATATATGTATACATATACATAATAGTCATTCCCCAAAATTAAAGATAATCTGTTCTTCGTACATGCACATTGCTTTTAACATAACAGGTTCTCCAATAAAGACAACAATTTAATGCGAACGCACCCTTGAACGTTCTTTATGATATGTCAACGTCAAAACGTGAATCAAAATTAATATTTTTATCATGGTGAAGTTCACGAACGAGCAACATTTGGAAAGTATTAAAAATTACGATCGCAATTCTGAATCAGTTAAAGTCAACGGTGAGACATGATTACTAACTTTTTCATGCCTCAATTGCAAGGCATTAATGTTGCAGGCATGTAGCGCCACATCCCACACAGCGCGCGATACAATTCATTTACTGAAAGAAACATTTGACGAACGATTAATTTCACGAAATGTACCTGTTAACTGGCCACTTCATTCGTGCGATTTGACGCCATTAGATTATTTTTTCTGAGGATATGTAAAGTCGTATGTCTACGCCAATAAACTCGAAACAATTGAGCACTTGGAAACCAATATTCGACACATTATTGTCGAAATACAACCTGATTTGCTGCGAATGGTGTGTGAAAATTTGACCTGCAGATTACATCATGTACGCGTCAGCCGCGGCGGCTACATGCCCTAAAACATATTCAAACAATAATGCCATAAAATTGTCGTTTAAATAAAACCAATTTCATGGATATTAAAAACATTTTTCTGTATTTTATTTCACTTTAAAGATCTATAACTTTACGTTAACTGCAAACTGTAATTTAAATTATATTTGTATAACTTTCTTGCAGCTCTATCTATAAAAAACGTGACCTCTATCTTTTAGCTTCTAAATTTCGTATAATAATTATAATTTTAAAAAACTTGTTTCTGGAAAATATAGAAAATTAAGTTTTGATTGACTTTTTTTCAAAATAAACTACTAGAATTGACGAATTGTTTTTTAACGACACCCATATCTCTCCAAACGGCAAGTATACAACACTCAACAGATACATAAAAGGATACCCTTTGTGTACCATATATAGACCACTGTTAGCATCAGAAGAATAATTAATGTTTCCTAGATACACATGTATCATTCTTGATATATTTATATAACAGTTTCGAAAATATTTTTGTTTTTCAATCGCCAAAAGAACGTAGATAGGATTGAAACAACGATCGATAAGTAATACATCTTCATTATATTCGATTTAGGTGTTAGTGCAAAAACAGGTTTCTTTTGCTTTCCAAATAATTCTACTGACAATAAAGTCCAGACTGCTAACCATTATTTAGAATAGGGTGCTTAAACTCTTATCTGGATTAACTGCATGAAGCACTTCCATTACTGGAACTCATCCAAAGCAGTATATTTGTTTATCTAACCAATTTTTTAAATACTTAAGAAGTATTAGCAGCGATCGTATTATTTACGAGTTTGTTTTTGTGTAAAGTACGTTTAGGCTGTGAAATGCTAATATTCTGATGTGTATATTTGAATAAATTTATTGGGAAGAATCTCATTTTATTCGTTAAAGTATTTAAATTAATCTCCCATTTAGCTTTGTTGTATGAAGTAAGATAAGGGTCGTACGAAATATGTATACCTATTTCACTTCATCTAATGCACATATAAATATGAAAACAGACACTATTCAGATTCTAATATACATATATACATATACGAGTCAAAAAGTTCCCGGAATTTTGTTTTAACTCTTTATTACCACAACATAGGTACACAGTCACTTAATCGCCTTCAAAGTAGGCGCCGTCTGAACACACACACTTGCTCCACCGCTCCTGCCATTGTTGGAAACAACGATGAAAGTCCTGTTGTGGTATCTTCCGAAGTTCAGCCGTCGCGTTGGTTTTGATGTCTTCGACGGTGTCAAAACGGTTACCTTTGAGGTCCTTTTTGAGCTTGGGGAAGAGCCCGAAATCCAATGGCGCTAAATCCGGTGAGTAGGGAGGCTACTGGAGGACTGGAATGTTTTTTTCTGCAAGCGATGTTTGCACAACAATCGACGTGTGGGAGGGAGCATTGTCGTGATGGAGTGACCATCCTTCTTGCCATTTGCCTGGACGTTTTCTTCGAACTGCTTCCCTCACTCTTTTCAAAACTTGCACGTAAAAAGGACCGTTAACCGTTTGTCCAGCTGGTACAAATTCATGGTGCACCACACCTTCGTTGTCGAAAAACGCAATGAGCATCACTTTTGTTTTCAATTTGACATGACGTGATTTCTTTGGTCGAGGAGAGGACGATGTGTGCCATTCTGATGACTGCATCTTGGTTTCCGGGTCGTACGCGTACACCCAAGTCTCGTCACCAGTAACGATTGTCTGCAAGAACATCGGGTCCTCTGTGCTTTTTTCAAAACATTCTACCGCCGTCAACTTCCGAGTTTCCAATCTGATCCGGATTCAGCAAGCGCGGGACAAACTATGCACTGACACGTTTCATCTTCAAATCATCTGACAGGATTGCGTGTATGGATCCATGAGAGATCCCCGCTTCTTGTGCCAACTCGTCGATGGTCATTCTGCGGTTTGCTCTGATTAATTGTTTCACTCGCTCGACCATTCCTTCGTTCCTGGAGGTTGAAGGTCTCCCACTGCGACTCTCGTCTTCCAGCGATTCCTGTCCACCCTTAAATCTTGAAAACCACTCGTAAACGGCTGTTTTCTTTAAAGAATCGTCACCGTAAACTATTTGTAAGGCTAACAAAATCTCTGAAGCACATTTTCCCAATCTGCATATAAACTTGATGTTCGCCCGTTGCTCGAACTGCGACATCGCGCCAACTGATTACCACACACTCCTACCTTCCGCTAAACTGCAGTCACACTGCGTGTTCAGACTTGCTCAGACCTGTCAACGGAATAACTATGCACCATAAGGAATGTACTGTACAAAATTTATTGTGATGGCATCACAACTGCCAACACTACGACACAATTCCGGGAACATTTTGACTTCTCGTCGTATATATATAGAGTAGCCCAATAAAATCCGTACAGCATTCGTTAATAACTTAAAAATAAAATAAAATTCCCATTTTCGAAAATTGATACAAGCCATCAAGCCATGAGAACTATCAATATCGATAACTATGGTTTGACAGCTGATAAAGTCAAACTGTGTTGACATTTCTGTTCAGTAAGGTTTGGCAAGTCATCAAGAATCGTTTAACGCCGGAACAACGCTTCCAAATTCCAAACGGCCATCGTTTGCCTCGCATTTTTGCTGATTGGGCTCATTTGAAACTGGCCGATGATGAGCATTTTTATCAAAGAATTGTGTTGTTGGAGCGAAGACAATCCTCGAGCCGTTAACGAATCACCATTACATTCATTAAAATTGACTGTTTGGTGCGGTTTACATCATCGGTCCTTATTTCTTTCAAAATGAAGAAGGAGCTGCCGTTACGGTGAATGGCGAGCGCTATAGAGCCATGCTGACTGAAATTTGTTTCCAAAAATTATTTTTATATATATTTTTTTGTGCCCGCTCTTCGTGGTATTGATGTAAACGATGTTTGGTTTCAACAAGATGGTGCAACTTGCCACATATCTCGTGCCACAATCGATTTATTGCGTCAAACGTTTGATGGCCGTTTAATTAGCCGAAATGGTGATGTCAATTGGCCGCCAAGAAGCTGCGATTTGACACCGTTGGACTATTTTCTGTGGGGCGCCGTTAAAGACAAATGTTATGCCGACAAATCAAGAGACAATTGAGCATTTGAAGGCCAACATTCATGATGCCATTGCCGAGATACGACCCCATACACTCGAAAAAGTGCTCGACAATTGGTCCGATCGAATGGGGTACTGTGACGCCACTTGCGGCAGCCATATGAATGAAATAATATTCCATCTCTACCCGGAACAATTCTACTTCACAACAAGATAATAAATTTGGCAAAATTTCAAACCGTTTCTGTTTTATTGCATTTTCAAATTTAAGAAAGTAAGTTTAAGAAAGTAATTTTTATGAATAAAAAACATTGATTTTCAGAATACGAATTTAAAAACATGGACAAATATTCTGTAATTATATTGAATTGAAAGTTTTCTAAAAGTAGTAGAACCTTATACGAGTAATACACTTAGCAAATTACATAATGTACTACTTCCATAGTACAGAATAACGCATTTTTTGTTCGCAGTTTAATATACTAGTTAAACAGAAACTTTTCGAAATATAATATATCAGACGACAAACTAGTCGAATACTCACTCAACGGTTCTAATCCATGGATTAAGAAATCTACCACGTGCTTTAGATAGTGCGGAAAATTTATGCAGCACACCAATTAGACTATGCAGGGGTAGAGAGACAGGAAATAACAGCAAGGGAGTTAGTTAAATTAGAAATAGTTCGAGGTACCTACTACCTAACCAATAGCGCAAACCAGCCATAATTTGACTTGACGCGTTAACTTTATTACTAGCGGCACATACTGAATATATAATAAATCAAATACTAAATAATTATGAAACACAGACGTAATACACTTAGCAATTAATTTAGTATTCCAATATCCCATATCAACTAGTTTTATACGACGTACAAACACAAGTTTTTATTGGTAAATATCAAGTGCATTTGTAAAATTAGTTTGATTTTCAATTTTACTTTTTACCTCAAAGAGAAGCAAGTCGATTGGTTCAAAAGTGGATATCGTAGGTTTGCAGGCTGCTCCATTTTCAAAGTAATGTAATAGCGAGTGTATGTAAACAGCCTTGTTTATACAATAAATTTGTATTAATTAGATATAATCAATAAATCAAGTAAACATGTAAATTATCTAGCTTGTACTGTACATATATAGCATACAGTTAAGCAGTCTTGATAAACGGGTTACGCCGTAAGTGATATAGAAACGCAAAAATCCAATAAATTTTAATCTGAGGTTATTAGCAGACAAGATATCGAACCCGCAAACTTATTTATTGGCGAACCATTCGGTTAATTAATACCTTCTCTACTTTTTCCAACAATATTTCCTGTATGCTTTACCATATTGTGTTGCACGAACTGAACGTGGCTCACGATGACAGTTTTTATCGAATTTTAATTACTATATTCACATCAGCATAATGCTTTTAAAACGAAATGAAACAATTTAATTTTAAATAACTATTTAAATAAAGCAACTTCTTTTTAAATGATTTTTATTGAGATTTGTTGTCAGCGGTACCTGCATTTGTAGGCTTATGTAAATCTACAAACGCTTGTAGTTCAATTACGTTAGAATTTTGGGCATATGTTCATTAAACATTTTCAATTTGAAATTACTTGAGTAATACATCCTTAAGCTGTGGCAATCATGTCATTGGATACCCAGTATATAATCAACTAATCTTCATTTCAGTCAAACTTAGCTTGGTGGCGTTCGCGCAAACAATTTGAGAGATAGTAAAGAATAACAAATAATATAGGTCAACAGATCTATATTATTGGTTGTAAAGCTAGAAGCTTTAAAAGTATTTATTACCTATTCATATGACCCTATATCTGAGATAATAATAAGTACGAAATGAGTCAATACGTCGACACGATTTTCTATATTTTCTGAATTATGAACTGTATTTGAATTGCGTAATTTATATTTGTTTAAACATACAGTAAAGGTTATAATCAATGTGACCCCCTCATCTGCACGGATAACACTTATACGGTATTTAAATTTAGCCTACACTCGATGAAGAATTTGTTGTATCACTGAGTTCACCGCAATTGTGATACAGTTTCCTAGATCATTCAAATTTGTGGACGTGGCTCACGATGACAGTTTTTATCGAATTTTAATTACTATATTCACATCAGCAAAATGATTTTAAAGCGAAGTGAAGCAATTTAATTTTAGAAATGCACTATTGTTATAATATTTGTCATTTTAAATAACTAATTAAATAAAACAATTTCTTTATAAATAATTTTTATTGAGATTTTTTGTCAGCGGTACCTGCATTTGTAGGGTCATTTAAAACTACAAAAGCTTGAAGTTCAGTTACGTTTGAATTTTGGGCATATATTCATTAAACATTTTCAATTTGAAATTACTTAAGTAATACACTCTTAAGCTGTGGCAATCATGTCATTGGACACCCAGTATATAATCGACTTATCTTCATTTCAGTCAAACTTGTCATGGTGGCGTTCGCGCAAACAATTTGGGAGCGATTTTTTGCAGCACTACATACTGCCAGCATTAGTAGAATTAATTACAAATGCTTGTAGCTCAGTTACGATAATGTTTTTGGCATTTGTTCATTAGCCATTGTTAATTTTAAATTGCTTCAATAACACATCCTTAAGCTGTGACAATCAAATAATAGAACACGCAATATAACATACATTCTCTTCTAGGAAATGAACATTAAAATTTGCCTCTTTCATTCATTGTGTGGTAAATTGTCTACCTGATCATCCATATCCACCTTTGAAACGTATTACATCGAGTAATGTTTGTTAATTTAAAAAAATTATGTAAATATAGTACTTATTTTGGATAGTTTCTGACACCAACAACGCGTGACATAAAGGGTGCCTGGATGGCAATGATAGTGTCTCCAAATATTATGTTTCAGCAGCTGGCAAAGTTACCAATGATATCCAGTTGTCCAAATATTCAGTAAGGTTTGACATTTCATCATGCATCGTTTACACTTCCGGCTCAGTCGTAAATATGCAAAGTGAATTTTGTCCTGAGGTCGGTCGTAATCATGGTTTCAGTGAGCAAGCAATTCGTCGCACCGTGCAAAAGTTTGAGCGTGAGTACACTTTTTTGGACTTTAAGCCACCAGCCAGACAGAGATTGGTTCGAAGTGAATAAAACATAGCCTCTGTAGTGGGCAGTTTCGAAGAAGGCCCAAAAATGTCGATTCGGTAGCGGTCAGCTGAATCGAGCATCACCAGAGAGTCAACCCGGCTTACTTTGCGGTTGGATTTGGGCCTGCATCTGTATAAGATTGTACTGACGCAGGAATTGGAGCCGAACGACCATAGACAACACCATGAGTTCGCTAATTAAGCGTTGAAAATGTTGGCCGGAGATCCGGAGTTTGGCCAAAAAATCATCGTTTAGGACGAGGACCATTTTTAGCCCAGCGCCCATGTGAACAAGCAAAATTGCCGTTATTTGAACGACCGCAATCCACATGTATTCTACCAGGCATTAATGCATTCATAAAGATTGACTGTTTGGTGCGATTTATGGCACGGCGGCATCTTCGGACCTTATTTTTTTCGAAATGAGGAAGGAGACACCGTTACCGTCAATGGTCCTCGGTATAGAGTCATGTTAACCGACTTTCTGTGGCCAGAGCTCGGCAATATCAATATATCCGAGCTGTGGTTCCAACAAGACGACGCGACATGCCATATAAGCACTGGCAGCGAAACCGAGGCGGTCATTTGCGTGATGTGCTATTCCATTCATAATGGCATGAATGCGGCTTCAAAATAAAGCCAGAATCAATTTGATATCTCACACCGTTGCTGTTTTATTTAACTTTCTTTCACTATCGATCTTATCTGATCACTCTATACAATAAATAGTCGACAACGTGAATCAACGTCTAAGTAAATTCCACTGTGGACGCTATTACTAATTTAGTATTACATCAAATGTAATTTTAGATTAAAGAAGCAATCATAAAGTCGTTTTAAGCAATTATTTTTACCTAAAGGATAAATAATGGTTTCGTAGTGTACTGCGATTATTTATATCAGTACGAAGCGCCAGTATTTAATATAAAGCGAAATTATGTATTTTATAGAGCGTCGTTTTTAAGTTATTCTAGAAAGAATAAAATTCATGAGTTCCTTGTATAAATGACTGTTTTAAATTTAATAAAATAACATTGTTTTGCAAATTTATGTAAATCGACATTGTATTTTATTCCGCTTCCCTGTTCATTAAGCTCTATTCTAACGAAAAACTACTTGTTAGTTTATTTAACCTGGCTGCTTTCGTTTGCATTTCAAATTAGACAATATCTGAATAATTATTTTAAAATTGTTGCATAGTTGCTATCTAATTTTTGTATGTTGTATCACTTATAAATATGTATTAGTTAAAATGATAAACTCTTCAGTTATTCGTACACTGAAGACATTATTTTATTGTATTAACACTTTAATGAATATAGTATCAATTAACTGAATTCTTTTATACTCTAGAAAGCTACAGAATTTGTTTTCTTCAGACAAAGAGTTAATATAACTTATTTTGACAGATGCATCATTGTTCATCTGTCGTAGAAAGTGTTGATAATAACTAAGTCACTTTTGATGATCAGTGAATAGGATCTGTACCCAACGGTACTACCCCCAAAAGTTTCCGAAATGTAGCGTTAAATAAAAGTGCAGATTACTAAGATTTCAATCACCTCCTGCAACTTCAAAGTAGTCCTCTTAGGAGTGCAAATACCTATCCCAGCACCTCTGTCACAGAGCTCAACTACTGCACTGAAACTGCAGTTTCAGGGCAGTAGTTGAGCCCTGAATATGTCCCACACAAATGGGTACGAAACGTCGGCAGATATACAAGTGACGCGATTCCAGCCCGGAAGCCCAGAAGCAGATACCATGGACCACTACCGCGGAAGTCTACGTACTAGATTTGATGCTTATATTTTTAGTGCAATTTTTACAATTAATTGAAGTTTACATGCTTCATTGAGAGGCTTATACGTATTTCGACAACTAAGTTGTCATCATCAGCAAATAATTAAACAGTATTGCACCTGAAAAACTACGTGTCTGTGAAAACTACGTGCACTATGTACACAGTGTACGTTTTGGCTTTCAGCGGTACGGATCGCGTGCGGAATTTGTTTTCGTACGGGTATTTTTATCGCAGTTTTCCAGGTGCGACACTGTTTAGTTATCTGCTGATGATGACAACTTAGTTGTCGAAATACGTATACAGAATACGAAAATTGATGTGGCAAGGGGTTATATATCAACCTTCAGTGATTAAAACAAATTTTGTAGTTTAAAATTTACATGAACTGACATTAATACATTAGGAATTGAATTTGATGGAGCCTGTGGTTGATTAACATAATCACTAAGGTTGATATATAACGCCTTTCCACATTAACTTTCGTAATTCTGTGTACGCATTTCGACAACCCAGTTGTCCTTATCAGCAGATAATTGCAAAGTGTCGCACCTGGTAAACCACAGCGAAAAATACCTGTACGAAAACGAACTCCGTACGCGATCCGCACCGTTGAGAACCAAAATGTACACTCTCTTCGCCGTGGTTTACCAAGTGCGACACTTTGCAATTATCTGCTGATGATGATGACAACTTGGTTGTCGAAATGCGTATACAGAATTACGAAAGTTAATGTGAAAAGGGGTTATATATCAACCTTAGTGATTAAATTAATACGTTAAATAAACTTAACATTTAAAAACGCAATTGCGCCAAAACTATAAATATTCTTCTTTATAAAATAATAATATCATTTCCTTTTTGTAGTAGAAACAGTTGGAAAGGTAGAACCGGTACATAATATGCATTTCTCAAACGAAAAGGAATATGAACAAAATAACCACAATAAGTCTCTTGAATAAAATGGAAATTATTCGCTTTTCTGTCTGTTGTCTATAAAACCGTTTACGAACACTTCAAAGAGTATATTGAAAATAATTTCAAAAGATATTTGTAACCCCCATCTTACCAATTATAATTATAATAAGTTGTTTCTTAGTTTCCCTCAAGCACTTTATAAAACGTAATTTTTGAAGCGGGGAAAACTGCACAAAGTACTTTATTATTATTCATTTCTAGCCTTGTATAAATTAACGGTTAAGTAAAATCAACTCAAAATATTTACATTAATTTGAATTATTATTTTAAATAAAGCCAAAAATAAATACCGCTCACTCGAAATATTTAATATTGAAGAGAAGAGATTGTCATGGAACGAAACGAAAACAAGAATTCATATCTCGCAGAAATACACAAACGAAAGTGTACCTTATTCTCATTGCAAAATATTTTGTTCAAAGCGAAAGCACCAAGAATGCGGTACGACTACTGCTCAAGTCTTTCTGATCTAACAACACATCACTCGATAGCATGTTTTCGCTTGAGATACTAATGGCATGGGACGCGCTCTCTGATGCACTCGTGGGATTACACTATCTTCGCTCACAAAAAAGTAACATTTCAAGGGTTCAACTTGCAAGCGTTTGGGTCACGGCTTCGTAAAAAATTGATGGTGTTGCGAGGGAGGACCGATTTGTCAAAATGTAATATGTTATAATACCCCATATAACTTATTACATTTTGTGTTTATTTTATCTCCTAGGAAAAGAAAGACTGCATACATGTATTTTAAGAAAAAGGGGATATAAAATAGATTTTCTACTTTAATGATATAAAATGTTTTATTAATTTCTTATTTATACACAGTCTGTCCCAGAGAAAATCGAACTTTTTTAAAATGGTATTTTTTTGTGGCGCCATCTATTAAAAAAATATATGTCAGTAGAGTAGATCTTTCACCAATGTTATGTCAAAATATGACATTTGCATCATTAGAAGCAGAGAAATTGCGCATAAAGTAACAGTGTATATTTGGCGTTGGTCGAAATATGAATTTTGAACAAAGAGCAAATATCAAGTTCTGTTTTAAACTCGCTAAATCGTCTACTTAAACGCTTAATTTGATAAAACAAGTGTATGGTGATGCGTGTTTATCACGTACGAGTTTATATGAGTTGTATAAATGATTTAATGACGGTCATACGGACATAAATGACGAAAAACATCCTGGTGCAAAAAAATCTGTGGTTACGGAAAATAGCATCGAACTTGTGCGTGAATTTATCAGAAATGAGCCGAAATTCTCATTGTGATACGTGGGAATGGAATTAAATATTTCTAAAAATTCAATTCATCGCATTTTGATACAGCATTTGGAACTGAGAAAGATTTGTGCAAGGCTTGTACCGCACAAGCTAACTGAATTCAACATTGTACAGACTTGATTAAAGACTCATAAAAGACAACTTCGGGTATTCTATTGTAACTGGCGATGAGACGTGGGGTTGTCAAAAAAACAGCCGCTGAAAGTCATCATTTGCTGGTAGAAACTTGCGGTGAGTATGATCCAACGATAAAAACTTGTGAAGCGAGGCTTCGACAATTCAAAAGTGCTGATTTCCATGCGCAAGGCAAAGAACGTTCTGGTAGACCGAAAAAGTTTGAAGATGAGAAACTGCAGGTGTTATTGGATAAAGACCCAACCCAAACTCAAAATCAATTGGCAGAAGCTTTAAATATGCTGTATCATACAGAAAAAAAGGTCAAAGCAGCGTTAAAAGCATTTGAATAGGACATAATATCTCACCCGCAGTACTCTCCAGACCTTTCCCTGTCCGACATTCATCTTTTCACATCAATGGGACATGCGCTTGCAGAGCAACACTGAAAGCGTTGAAAGCATTTGGATGGTACATAATATCGCAGCCGCCGTACTCTCCAGATCTTGCCCCATCCGACTATCACTTTTACGCATCAATAGAATACGCGCTTACAGAACAGCACTTGGCCAATTCCGAAAAAGTTATAAAATGGTTTTGCTCAAAGGGCAAAAATAGTTTTTTTGAGTTGGCATCCATAAATTGCTTGGAAGATGGGCAAGATATGTAGAATCGAATGATCAAAACTCTGAATAAATAAACTTTTCCATTTTCTTGAAAACTATGTAGTTTTTTTTTATGAAAAAATGACTTTCCGGTACACCTGGTACACTAGATATACATTTAAAGTTTTTAGATAGAATGCATCTCACTATTACCACTGTATATACATTTTCGGTTGATTTTATTCTGTATAGCTATAATTACATTATGCAGTAAGAAATGATGAACTATAAATAGGTGGCGAAATTAAACTTTTTATTGTTCTAAGTCGAAGTAACCCATACTTTTTTATTTTGTTTTAATTTTAAGGTTTCAATAAAGTAAAGCAATTAAATGTTGTATGTAATAAATTTAGTTGTGCGTGAAAATAAAAGTTGAATCAATCCAATATTTAAAGCTAATAATGTTGATGTATTTTCTATTTTAAAAAGAAAACATTTTGAAACTTGAAAGCACCGATATTTAAATAAAAATCGTTTTAGACCCTATAGTGCTTGGCTATGTTTTTTAAGTGCGTATTTATGTCCAGATCGTACCTAAGAAACTATAAAACATATACGTTCCATATCTCAAACAAAATTGCCTTTCTTTTAGAATTATTGATTACGTGGAAAATATTTCAGAGAAGAAACTTTTTCAATCACGAGTATCGATTAATGCACCGTAACGAAAAGATTATATTTTTCTTAGGGTGACCTACTTTCTAGAATGTTACCTGTTTTTGCTTGTGCGCTATGATCGTTCATGATTGTCATTTTTACCTTCCAAAAATTAAATTTATATTTTCACCATACATCTTGATTTGCTAAAAATATTCGGAAGTTTTTATTAGACAATTTACAATAATAACTTATTAAAGTTATAAAGCGCAATTCATAAAACTTTATCATCGTCTCCACTTAAATATACCCACTCTCCGTCCTTCTCTTCAGAAATTTATTCATTTTGAAACAGTCGGCTGACATTTATGACTCCAATAAATTCGCTGATTACCATTTCCCGGTTCTTTTTCGGTCCCTCTTTTTCTTCCCCGAACCTTAGAACATTAGCGCCGTCTTAATCTCTCGGAATTTCAGTTCAGTTTGCCTGATCGACTATCTAATCATTCGCCAAAACCTTTTTTCCTACACCGAAGCGACCCACCAATGATCCAGCTTTATAAAACTCTTTACCGTGGCAACCCTTTAATTTCTCAGTTGGAAATTAGGATGGATATTTAGTAATTCTAGTGCCGAGTGGTGTGTAGCGTTGGATCTTAGTTCAGAAATTAAATCATTCAACCGTGCTGTGTTGCAAGGAAGAAGATACTTCTTGCAAGCTCCCGGATTTCGAAAGCTCATTTTACCACGTTGTTGATTATAACAAACCTTCCGCGCTTTCCTCCTGTAAGGCAAACTTTCTCCATTTCTAATCTTAGTTTTCGACTGTAAATTACTGAATGGGAAGCATTTGTTGCGGTTCTGTTTAATCTTTTCGTGCGCTTTATTCGATAGCGCATGGCAACTTACGTTTATACATGGGCGAGTTGTTATAGATGCAGGATGTAACTCGACGTTAATAATGCCAGAAATGTACGGATAATTTAATTTATTAGCGTACTTCGTCGAGTAGGCAAGTTGGCGGAGTTTTCTATTAAAGTTCGACATGTTTGTAAACTTCTAAACGAAATTGAGAATTGTTCTGTGTATATATATATATATATATATATATATATATATATATATATATATATATATATATATATATGTATATATATATATATATAAAACAAAATTAAAAATGATTGTTTTTCTATTGCTACATACTTTTTTACGAGAAAATATATTTCTAGTACAGTTTTTATTTTATGGGTAACACGCGAAATGCTATTCAGCTATAACAAACATAAATTAATATTAATATAAGCAAAAACGTTATATGTATGTAGAGCGGTCATTTTTTATCAGCGCGACAGGATAGTATTGGATGTAAACAAACATCTAACACATAGTCGACTGCGATGAATAAATACTGTAGGATCGACCTTGAATGAGTCAAATATTCGGTACGCAATTTTTACTGCTTGTCCTAGCGCGACAAGTCAGTATCTGCTATATAAAATACGCACCGGATTCGTCTATATATGTATGTATGCGCATGGGCATAGTGTCTACATAGATAGACAAATCAGAATCAGTGAAGCGAATATTTCCATCAACTGTCATTCGTCCCGAACCATGCGTATGCATATCGTTACGCTATTAGTTAGCATCGGTACTCGGCTTGGCGATGTTATTTCTTTTACCTATTATATAATCAACTACACAGTCAAGAAGTATATCAGTGAATTTTCTGATTTATTTTATGATTGTTCTAGGATAATAAAGTTTGCGATAAACCGCTGATGTGCTGTGACAAACACGAATGTAGAGACCATGTTAACAGTAATAATCACCGAAATAAATAAATGGCATGCCACCAAATTAGATATACCTTTAATAATTACGACATGCGGTTTATCGCTAAACTTACTGAATAAAGAACAGTTTAGATCCATCTGACATAAGTACAATTCCAACTGTAAGTTACCATCTCGAACGGCGTTGCATAACTATCTACCATTTCTACGTGAAGAAATCTAAAATAGAATTAAAACTGTAATAAAAGACAAACAACTGTGGTTATGTATTGACGAGACAAAATGTCAAAAAAATTCTATTGTAAATGTAATAGTACATGTACTGTAACCACTTAAACTGACAATTTCAATTTTATTAGCTAGCAAAAGATTAGCAAATAAATGTACAGGTAAAGCGTTACGGGAGCAGTGCTGGTTACGCTACATAAATTTAGGCTTTCAACCAATCAACTTTCATTCAATTAACTTTTGATATTTATGAGTGATTGTGCCGCGAAAATGCCTTCTGTTTGTAGGTCTGTCAGAGACTTTTACATGTGATGTGTAAAGTTCATGATTTTCGTCTTGTGGCATAAACTATCCCAAAATATTTTCCACATGTTTATGCATTAGTAGCAAATATTGGAAAGGTGTTTCATAAATCCGAAACGAATTGAAAATTTTACAGACGGTGCCCCTATATTCCCAAACCACCACAATCAATCCATACACATTGGAGAACATAGTTAAAGGCGACTTTTTATTATTTTGAGTATTCCCAAAAAAAAATAAATCTGTGATTCTACAATTTAATCCTGCTATTAAGGAAACTTAGATAACATTTCAAGGTACTTCTGTTGAAACAGATTTACAAAGCATTTACGACAATTGTAAAGGATTATTTGACGCAATAGGAAAATTGCAAAATACTGTGTTGTCATTGGTAGAATCAGTGCAAATAGGTACACTCACGGCTATATGCTGCAAGTATCAAAAAATACGAGTGTTTTAAAAAAACTGCAAGAACATTATAAACAAAGAAAAGAACTTTCTAGTAGACCGAAGAAGTTTGAAGATGCGAAACTGCAGGAGTTATTGGTTGAAGACCGAAACCAAGCTCAAAAATAATTCGCAGAAGCATTAAATGTGGCCCAAGAAATGATTAGCGATCGATTACGAGCAATTAGAAAAATCCAAAAGATGGGCAAATTGGTGCCACATCAATTGAAAGACAAATAGAAAATCGAAAAATCATCTGTGAAATGCTGTTTCAAAAGTATGATCAGAAGATATTTCCGCATCGAATATTGACGGATGACGAAAAATAGATTTCCTTCGAAAACCCTAAGCACAGAAAATCATGTTGTCTCCTGGAGGAGCCAGCAAATCAACTCCAACGCCAAATCGTTTTGATCGCAAAACAATGCTCTGTGTTTGGTGGGACCAGAGTGGTGTGGTGTATTACGAACTGTTGAAACCTGATGAAACAGCTAATACTGATCGCTACCGACAACAAATTATCAATCCAAACCATGCATTGATAGAAAAAGTCCTGAATGGGCCAGAAGACGCGGTAAAGTGATTTTACATAATATCGCACACGCCGTACTCTCCAGACCTTGCCCCGTCCGACTATCACCTTTTCGCATCAATAGGAATCGTACTTGCAGAGCAGCACTTCGCAAATTTTGAAGACGTTAGAATGATTTCGCTCAAAGGCCAAACAGTTTTTTTGGTTTGGGGTAGCATCCATAAATTTCCTGAAAGATGGACAAGATGTGTAGAATCAAATGGTCAATACTTTGAATAAAATTACCCACTTTCTTGAAAATTATGTAGTCTTTTTTCGAAAAAACCGGTAATGACTTTCCGGTACACCTGGTAAAGAAATATAACTTTGAACGTATGTATATAATACTATTGCATAGAAATACTTCGCGTATTTTAATTGGAATTGTTTAATATTTAATTTATCCTGTCTGAAGTTTCCACATTTTCATCTCAAAATACATAATTCATTATATAGACATTTATTTTCGTATTATCGGAGATTACTTCGACAACTTATTTGAATACAGTTTAATTTATAAAAGCCATTACGATAACGATCAAATGGGTATGAATAATATTTAGGAATAAGTGTCAAATTATTCGCCACGCAAAATTACGCTTAAAATAATTTATGGAACAAAACTTTATAACTTTGTTTATAAACCGAAAATATAACAGAAACACCCGCATCTGTGTAAACCTTCCCAATATATAATAAAAGAGGAAGAGCAGTTGCCTCGTAAACAATTCGTGACACAGAGCTCCTGTAACAGATCGCAGAAATCCCTTCTAACACATGTACTACCGCCTGTCTATATAAACTTACTCTGTATCCTCACAACGCCCTTCCAGGACTGCTTAGAAATCAGGTTAACCGTAGAACGCGGAGTATGCAGAAATAACAAACATTCGGTGTACGCAGCACATAATGTATATCTCCGCGGGGACAGAAGCGACTGTATTTTAACGTCCGTCATCTTCAGATTAATTTCATTCCAACGCTTTATGCGTTACTATCAGGCGGAGCAGACTAGGGTTGAATACAAGTAACATAAATTAAGGAATACAGGAAAGTATCTTGAAAAAATCAGGTGACACTTCAAACATTTCAAAGATGGTATTTCATCTAATACCCTTCTCCTCTTTTATTACTCTGATTCCTGTATAACCCTACCACATTTCTTTTATTTTCCTAGCGTTGTTTGTTTGCATAAAGTTTTTTCTCTTTTTTTTTGTGTCTGTGGCAGCGCTTTTTACACTGGAGTGCAAATGTTTTGTTTAAATTATCCATTCTACTTTCATTCTGACAAGGTTTTCTGTTCTTTATGGCAACGAGCTTTTTTGAGATTAATGAACTTATGTTTGTGTCTTTTTGTTACAGAAATATGATATTCCGTCTGACCGTACACATTTTTGGTAGTTTATTAATCTTCCTCGCCAAAGGTAAGCATTACGCAAAATATTCTTTTCACTATTTTAGTTTCTTAAAATTTGTTAATATTTGACTGTTTAGTTATGTGACTGCGAGTACTCATATATATCCTATAATACACAGTTTGTCGCAGAAAAAACGGAACTTTTTTAAAATAACAATTCTTAATGGCGCCATCTTTTTAAAAAAATATGTGCCGGTAAGGTAGATCTTTCACCAATGTTATGTCAAAATATCGTGACATTGCATGATTAGAAGCAGAGAAATTGTGCATTAAGTAACAGTGTGTATTTGGCATTGATCGAAAAATTAATTTTGATCAAAGAGCAAATATCAAGTTCCATTTTAAACTCTGTAAATCGTTTACTGAAACGTTTAATTTGGTGAAAGAAGTGTCTGGTGATGTACGTTTATCACGTACAAGTATGTATGAGTGGTATAAACGTTTTAAACATGGTCGTACGAGTATCCTGGTTCAAAAAGTCTGTGGTTACGTAAAGTAGCATCGAACTTGTGCGGAAATTTATCAGAAATGAGCCGAAATCCTCATTGCGATACGACATTTGGGACCGAGAAAGATTTGTGCAAGGCTTGTACCACACAAGCTAACTGATGATTAAAAATTTCTCCGAATTCAATATTGTGTAGACTTGATTAGAGAGTCAAAAAAGGACGAAAACTTCAGGTATGCTGTTGTAACTGGCGATGGGAGGTGGTGTTTTCAATATGGCCAAGCGTCAAAGTTCTGAATGGAAGCATCCAAGCGAAGAAAAACCGAAGAAAAGCCGTTTAAAAAAGTCAAAAGTCAAGACAATGTTGATTTGTTTTTATGATTATAAAGACATAGTGCACAAAGAGTTTGTACCATCTAGTCAAACAATCAACGCTGTATATTATCTTGGTGTTATGAAACGTCTTTTGGCGCGTATTCGTCGTGTGAGCCCTCGATATCGTGAAAATGATGGTTGACATTTGTTACATCTCATCGCTCGACGCTTATCATTAATTTCCTAACTACAAATGGTATTTTAACCGTCAACCATTTACCGTATTCATCGGATTTGGCCCCTTGTGATTTCTATCTATTCTCCTAACTAAATTTGCCGATGAAATAACAGCGTTGAATTTTTCCAAAATAATAAGCTTTCGTTTTTATTTTAAAAACTTTCGGTTTTCTCTGCGACAGACTGTGTATGCATAATTTTCAAATTTTATATCGTATTAGTTTACAAAATTAAAACAGAATGTGTTTTCTATCGAAAAATTTAACTAATTGCAAGTTTATAATGCCTATATGAACAGAGATGCAATATAAAGTAACTATTCAACACTTAATACTCACTACTGGTTGTGATCTAAAATAATAATTACCACTATAGAAAAGTATCACATACTTTTTGAATTTTTTACTACTACATTAAAAAACATAATACTCATACACCGGTTTTCTTTTATATATATATGAAATATATTATATACATGTATTTGTGCTTATAATACTATTATTACACTACAACATGAACGTATACAATAGTTTCACTCTTGAAAAAAAAGTGGAAACTCACTCATGTCCGTTCGCATTGAAGCATATTTAAAAGAGATGCTTGTTGATACAAACTTCTATGATGGAGACCTCGATCGGAAACATAACTAATATTTGTAGGGCTGTATAGATGTCGCACACATTCATGAAATAATTCCATGAGCATGCTGTTGGGAAAATCAAGTGGATGTCTTTACTTACAACCGCTTTAAATAAAGCCTTCCAATGAAGCATGTAAACTTCAATTAATTGTAAAAAATTGTACTAAAAAATAGAAGTATCAAATCTGGTACGTAGACTTCCGCGGTCGTGGTCCATGGTATTTGCTTATGGGCTTCCGAGCTGGAACTGCGTCACTTGTATATCTGCCGACGTTTCGTACACATTTATATGGAACATCTTTAGGTCTCAACTACTGAAACTGTTTCAGTGCAGTAGTTGAGCCGCGGTTCGAGCCCGGAAGCCCAGAAGCAGATAGCACAAACATCAAAGTTTATAATAATTGTATTTTCAATTCCAACCTTGCAAATAGATAATTATATTTGTGCCTAATTAAGTATCGACCGTTCATTAATATTCAGTGCTTCTGCATGTTTCTTCGCACGCAGTTTTGGACTTCTTATTATGGCATTTCGAACCCTATCAATGTTTTCTAGCGTTCTAACACATCTTGCTGCTCCTTTATGTTTTAAATTTAAAGTAGACCAAGTTTCTTCGAACTTTTGTACCCATACATTAATTACGTGAATAGATGTCATTCGCCCATAACGCGGAATATTGAACTGAATGCAAAATAATAATAAATAAACATTCTCACAGTTGTCGCGGAGTGACCCTTTTTAGAAAACGCTTTTACACAGAAAGCACGATTAGCACCTTACCACTGCTCCATATTTAATAAATAACGTTAAATGACTGGCAAATTAATCATTAACTTCAGCGCCCTCATCTAAACGTCAAATGATTCACAGAGTTTTTAAATTTTCCCGCTTCACTGACGAACCCTGGATACTACTTTATTTACAATTAAATTTTAAGCTCGCAGGCTAAATTTATTGTAATAGTACAATCAATAAAAATAAATAGGAGGAACTGTAGTGAAGAATTTATTGGTGAGAACACATAGGATGGATAGTAGTTTTTTCATTTTTAGTTGAATTATATTTTTAAAGTTTAAAGCAATTGTAATATCTTTTATTTCAAAATAAATACCTGTACATCTACAATTTTTATTCCAAAACTAAATTTACTAATATATACTAGTTCAATAAGCACTACACTATCTCAATCTAAAATATAAATATATGGTTTTCCAATAGAGATGATATGATTTTAAAGTGACATTTCGCCATTTGTAATATGTCATGATCTGTCATTTGTTTTTCATTGTATTCAGTAGTGTTTACAATTTCATCATGGAGAGATATACGCAAGAACAATGTTTACAAATTATTCAGTTTTATTATCAAAATAATCGCTCTCCAATTGCAACTTTTCGTGCGCTTTTGCCATTTTATGGTCGTAATAATCGTCCAAGCGCTATTCGTCGAATTGTTAAAAATTTTGAGGTTACATTTTCTTTACATATTTTCAAGTGCCAATAAGACAAAGAACCGCTCGAAGTAATGCAAATATTGCTGCCGTTCAGGCAAGTGTTACTGAAGACCGTAATTTGTCGATTCCAAGACGTTCTCAACAATTGCGACTGTCTCAAACCACAACCTGGCGGATTTTGAGAAAGGATTTGGATTTGCATCCCTATAAAATTGATCTCACTCAAGAACTGAAGCCATTGGACCACCGTAAACGTCGTGAATTTGCTGATTTTGCCTTGGAACAACTTGAAAACTATAACGATTTTTTTAAGAAAATCACCTTCTCTAATGAGGCTCACTTTCATCTGGATGGTGTGGTAAATAAACAAAACTGTCGATTCTGGTGCGAAGAAAATCCACAAATTATTTATGAAAAACCATTACTTTCACCTAAAATGACAGTTTGGTGTGGTTTTTAGTATGGTGGAATCATCGGTCCGTACTTCTTTCAAAATGAAGCTGGTAACACCGTTACTGTCAATGGAGAGCGGTATAGATTGATGATAACCAACTTTTTATGGCCGACATTGGAAGAAGTTGATCTTGACAAAATTTGGTTCCAACAAGACGGGGCTACGTGCCACACAGCAAATGCAACAATAGAATTATTGCGAGAAAAGTTTGGAGATTCGATTATTTCCAGAAATTATGGTATTGAATGGCAGTGGCGGCTCGTGAGTATTTGACATGGTGAGGCAGATAGAATAATAAATATTCAAAATTGTTTACAATTGATTAATAAACTCTATATACCTACTACATATAAAAACAGTTTATATATATTTATATATATATATAGGGCTTCCAGTACAAACAGGGCTGCCAGACGTGAACTGAGCCCTATATCGCGCCCCATTCGATTTTTAAGGGAAAACGAAGTTTCAAAGCAAACCCTTGTGAAACGAAAATAAATATTCTAAAAAATCAAACAAATTCTAAAAACATTAATCGAAAATAAGAACTCAATCTTCTAGGATTTAAAAATAAAAAATAAATACATTCCTATTATAATATAAAATTTAATAATATAACAAATATATACATATATATGTATATATATATATAAATCAACAACAATCCAATAACAAAATTTCATGCAAAATGAAAATATTTTAAAATACAGAAAATTTCCTTTATTGGCATTGCACGTAGAACTACATTTAATAGATTTTACTTCTTGTATAGCAAAGGTATCCTCCGGTTTTTTGTGTTAGCAAAATAATCAATTACATCATTATAAAATCGTTCATCCCTCGTCATCGTTTTAACCAATTCCTTTTCGATTGCAATTAGTACACAGTTACTAAGTCTTTGTTGTCCAATTGTATTTCTAACATACGATTTTATACGTTTCAATGTGGAAAAACTTCCCTCAACGGACGCGGAAGTTACCGATATGGTAACTACTATACTTAGCAATTTAAAAAGTTCTGGCATACAGATGGCTAACTTTTGTTCGTGCATAAATCTTAACATTTCACATGGTGTTTTAGAATTACCAAGGAGTTGCATGCCACTATAAATAACAGCTAATTCATTTTTTAATTGAATTTGATCAAAAAATTTATATTGTTCAAACAAATTATTTAAGAGCCTCTGAGGAAATGCCTTCGAATATTCTTCAAATTTACTTTCTGTTAATAAATCAAAAAAAGCAAGTTTTTCTAAATCAATAAATCTAATTTCAATTTGACTAATAAACGTATCTAGAATTTCGAAAAATAATTTTCTATGATTTTGTTTAGTATCTGGAACGTCATCAATTCTACGCCTTTTATGTGCAACAGATTCGTCAGACATCGAATTTTCGTATACAGTACTGAAATATGTATCACACTCCCGAAATTCTCTAAACTTATCAAGCAAAAAACGTAATTATTATTATTATTATTGAAATTTCTGTTAGACTTACCGTGTATTGTAAGAGATTTTGATAAACCAGGGTTTGGTCTTGGAAGGTTTTTGACATATAATTGATCTTCTACCGATAGAACAACGAACGTATTTCTTATTAAAAAATCTACAATGTCTTGTGTATTTCTTACATTTTCTAAATCCATATTCACAATTTTTAAATCACTGAAAATATCACTAAACAAATATTAAAATATTTAACCTAACTTTGTTATTCCCCCAAGCTGTAATTTGCGATTCGGGCCGAGAATGTCAGCCTCGAGTATATTCGGTAGTTCGGCGATTGTGATTCGATGAGAGGCTCAGTTCAAATTGGCTTCAGACTAAATAATACATACATACATACATTGATATCTAAAGAATATCTACTTGAAACAATAAAAATACTCCTGTTAAAACTTAAAACATATTATTTGCGTGGAGGAAATATTGAGAAACTGTACAAGAAGAATGTAAACCTTTAGACATCTTTATATCATTAAATAAATACTTAATTTATCCTATTAATAATGCTTTCTATGTTATTAAAAAATTCAAAAATCTCATAATAAAGTTAGAAAAATCTATTAACTTTTTGAATATTTTTTCTTCTTTGTTATCTTAAATATGTAGCTAATACTTTACTGTAATTTCCATAGAAATTGAGAATTTTTTTGACTGCTGTAGTGCGTTATAAATTTTCAATGAGAGGCAATGAGTGGCCGGGCCTCAAATATTCGTGTTTAGTAGGGATATACATAGATCAAGCATGAAGTTGGTCGGGGCAAGTATACGCGCTCGTACATTCGCACGGAATTAAAATGAAATGATAAATTTGTACTTTGCTTGTAATGCCGGTTTATTTAAAACTATTTTCTTATTGTTTATAAGATAAATTCTGAATAAAAGATGATAATTAATTTATAAAGAATTTTAAAAGTATACATATTATTCTTGTTATAATTCCAAGATTTAGATGGTGAGGCACTGCCTCACCTGCCTCACCTGACCAGCCGCCACTGTTGAATGGCCTCCAAGAAGTTGTGATTTAACACTATTAGACTATTTCTTGTGGAGTTATTTGAAGTCATTGGTTTATCGAAATAAACCAGACTCCCTTCAAGCTTTACAAATCAATATTGAATTCATGACATACGACTAGATTTATTGGAAAAAGTGCTCGAAGTTGGGTTCATCGAATTCATTCCTGCAGAAGAAGTCGTGGAGGCCATTTGAATGACGTTTTATTTAGAACTTAATTATATCGATTGTACTTCACATTAAATAAGAAACTTTTGAGTTTTCTTAACAATAAGTGTGTTTTTTTTTTAAAGAAATCATATCACTCTTATTGGAAAACCTTGTATATAAATGTCTATTCATTAGAAGAATCATCGGTGGTAACTGTTGAAATTGTATCGAGAAATAGATGTCCAAAGATTCTAAATGAAATTGTATCGAGAAATAGATGTCCAAAGATTCTAAATAAATGCGATCAAAGAACTATTACAAATGCAATGAGTTTTTTCATGGATAAATTTACTGAGGATAGCCGCACAAATGAAATTTAATACTAAACAAAAATTCACAACGAAAATATATTAGCGGTGAAATTAATAATTGATTGTACAAATTACGATTTAAATTCGTCGAAGGTGTTATTCCATTCTTATTTTAAAATGTTACCCAATTTCGTGCCCGTTTAAGGCATGATTGTTATTTTACAATAATTTAAAAAAAATTTGTTATCATATAGTTTATGGAATTATTTTTATTATTTCAGAGACCTACGACATAAAACATGTAATATTGAAAACATAAAACAAATTTAAATTGTAGATATTTAATTTTATTCGAACAATATTTTTGTTTTTAAATTTCCAACTGACATTTTTCCGAAGTTAATATAATTCGCCAATTTACATTAAAGAGCAAATACAATTTGTTTACGTTAAATTCGAGAATTGACGGAAACAACAATTTTGCCAAACACAAATAAAATTACAGCAACATACGATTTTCAAATAATAATGCACTGTGCGTATTATTCTCTTTTACGTGTGTATTTTCTGTGTAACTCGAACTAATATGTGTTCTGTTTGTTTTCGCATTCATTAGAGAATTACATAAATATTTTTATTTAATAATTAAGCTATAATTTTAAGTTAATCTTCTTTTTATATTTATTGTAAAGACGTTATAAATAAAGTAAATATTTGCAAAAATATGTGCAAACGAATTTCTTTCTCCATTATGGCAACTTAATTACAAGAAATTTATAATATATATAAATGAAATGCCAAATATTGCTCAAAAATGTAAAATAATATTATATGCGGATGATACTTTAACATACGCAGAAGCAGAATCGGAAAGTGAATGTAGAGACAAACTAAAATATGATATAAAAAATATTAACGAATGGTTAAAGATGAACAAACTAAAACTAAACGAAATAAAACTAAATTAACAGAAATTGGTATGATTAGTGAAAGAGCTTTTGAAATTAAAAACAAAATAATAGAAAAAGTTGAAAAAATTAAATATCTCGGATTCAAAATTGATAAAGAATTAAAACTTAAAGATCATTTTGATTATATCTGCAAAAAGATTGGTAAAAAAATCGGGTTTTTTAAAAGGATAAGAAAAAACTTTCAATAACAACCGCAATAAATATATATAACACCATTATTAAACCCCACTTTTAATTTTGCTCAACTATAGTATCTACGTGCTGCCTAGAATCACAAATTGAGAGAATGCAGAAACTACAAAACAAAGCCATGAGATGTATTTTAAAATGCAACCGTTATACATCCATATCAGCAATGCTTAGTTCACTGCAATGGTTGAATATTAAACAGAGATTGGAAATGAATACCATATGCTTTGTGCAGAAAATGAAGAAGGGAAATGCGCCAGAGTATCTTTGTGAAAGCATCAGATATGTGGGTGAGGTGCAACCGTATGAACCTAGAAACGCCGAAAACTTTAGGCTACAAAGAACAACATCAACAGCTATGCAGCGTTCATTATTCTATAAGGGACTTAAATTGTACAATAAAATACCAAATGAGTTAAAAACTCAAAGGAATTACTATATATTTAAAAGACAATGTGTTAATTTTGTTAAAAACAGACTGATTTGTTAATTTTGGTGAAATCAATTTGAAGTTTTAATTTTAAACATTCTACTTTGTTTGTAAAATTTCTTATTAAAACGTAAATTGTAAAAGTATTTAAAATACTAATAAATAGTATCTATGTATCTATCTATAAAAATGTAGATATGAGAATTCTTGGGTTTCTTATTTCTTAAAACTTTTAGCTTAACTTCTAATTAATAATTTCGTTCCTCTTGCACATATGTCGGAAAGTTCTATCTTAGTTTTATTTTCTGGAAAACGCTAGAGTATTTTTCGTCAAAATATTTTTAAGAAATTCTCATTTTCTTCTTATTCAATAGCTCCTAGTTGAGCAAAAAGTATCTTATAGCGTTCCACAATATTCTAGAGTTAGTCATCAGATTTTTAATGTCGTGTACCACCTATGAGTGTCATTCGATGTTAGTAATTAATGCTCTTCATCCTCCTCGACTTCATGCTAGTCTTTTTGCCTTACTCAATGTTAGATTAACTTGTTGAATGTCTGTTTATTATTCTTCTCCACGTATGCTTGGTCTACCATTTTTTTTCTACCTGTAGTGTTGTAATTTAACGTCTGTCTGGTAATAGTTACTCTTTTGTATGTCTCATCCACACCTTCTTTTTATTTTTATTTCCTTTTTCTTTATTGCCCTCTATAAATCTGTATTTCTTATTAGTTCAAAATGTTTTGCATATAATTTTTGAGCATGTGGAAGGACTGGATCCTCCTAAAGAATTTGTTTATAGTCCTTTCTGCTCCATGTAGTTGAACCGATTTTACACATCTTTTAAATTATCTGTAATTTTTCTAGTTATGTTTGTTAAAGACTGTATTTAATATAAAAAATTGAAAGTATTTTGTTCAACTCCCCTTTCCGCATTTCTCTATACACACTGAACTTACTATGTCGCCCATATAGCACCATGTTCTACCTCCTTTATTTCTTTACCATATATATAAACATTTTTTATTTCAATTCTATGTTTAACCAATATTTTTGTTTTCTTGGAGTTTGTCTTTGCTCCACCCTTCAGTCACGCTTCTATCAACTATGGTTGATAGGTAAATCGCAATTTTGTATTCCTTATCTATGAAGGATCCCATGACGTAATACTACCGTTGATAGTTTTTCCTTTTTCAAGATAGTCAATAAAAATTATTCCACGCGCATCCCAAAAAACCGATGCCATGACCTTGCCTGCAGATGAAACGGTCTTCGCCTTGTTTGGAGCCTTTGAGTCCATTGTTTTGATTGTTCTTTTGTCTCGAGTGTGAAGTGATGGACCCATGTATCATCCATGCTTAAGAAACGGCTCAAAAATTCTGCTTTGTTGCTGCGAAACTTCGCTGAACACTCAATTGAAACATCTTCACGACACCGTTTTTACTGTGTGAGCAAACACGGCATCCATCTTCCACACAGCTTTCTCATGTCCAAATTTTTAGGTAATATGCGATGTACCGCACTTTTTGAAATGCCTACTATGGCCGCTAGCTCGCGCACTTTCAGTCGACGATCATCCAGTACCGCTTTGTGGATTTTCTTCACTATTTCTGGAGTCGTCACCTCATATGATCGACCACTGCGATGCTCGTCTTGGCAGCTCGCACGGTCTCGTTTAAACTCTGCTACCCAATATTTCACTGTTGTAAACGAAGGAGCAAACTAACCCAGGGTAGGTACCCGGTAACCCGGTTGGGCTGAGGCCTTTCAAATAAAAGTATTGTATCACGCAACGATGACAAATTTTCTCCATTTTTCCAAATTCACTGAAAATGTTCACTATTGATGGCTGCCAAACAAATACTAAACAACGTGGCGTTTTCAAACTTAAATCATATGCTTTATAGATTGTGTACTTTCTAATACAGTGATATTTTTCAAACAACTACCGCCATCGCTAGGTCAGGTCGGTTACTTATGAGACTACCCTCGTACCGTATTTTGGAGACAATTTCTAATAGTTCATTTAAAACTGAATGTCTTGGACAGCTGTAGTCCTATCTTCCCCTATCTCTTACGGTGGAGATCTTTCAATAAAAAGTCATAGACTAAGATATAACAACAATAACGCAAAGTAAACTCATAGAAAAAATTAATAGTCACATTTTGCTTTATTTGCAGATGTATATTCGTGTGAATTCGATTGGCCTTTATTCAAAATTAGCCGTATATAGCCAACGTATTATATTAACTTATTATAAAATACTAAATTGATTTCAGTTAAGTAAGAAAAGTACGTTATCCACTTTTATAACCTCATTATTAACTGTCATATATTGTAATATATGTTGTGCCTGTATTTTACAATCTGCTACGCGATCTTAAGCACGCGACAGAACGAAAATGATTTTGCCGCGGAGCATGTTATATATGAATATATAGAGCATAAAAACATTTATTGAGGTTCTTTTCACACCAGCGACGTGGGAGGTTTTTTGTACCGCCGTGCTAAGAATATGATAGATAAGTGACTTCCCATGTTGAAGGCCCTCAAATCTGCGGCATTGGCGTGAAAATGATTTCACAGCTTTCTCCGGATTTATCTCTCGCGGGTCTCTCTATTCAAAAATCGCGAATTTTATGTAAAATCGCGATGCGGATGATAAAACGACTAATTTTATGTATTACTTTCAAAATCTCAATAATAATTGGAAAAGTGATAAAATTATTTTATTTTTTAACTTATGATTTCTATAATTTTTGTAAAAGTCGGGTCTCAAAATCCACTCCGGATTTATCTCTCGATTCGTAAAAGTCAGTGCAATAACAAAATACGCCACTTTATTACAAAATAAAAGTCTCTCTTATTTCAAAAATCGCGAATTTTATGTATTACTTTACTTGGAAAAGATTCTGAGCGGTACTATTGACGTTCCTATTGATGCGGATGATAAAACGACTACATTTGTTCAGTCTGCTTACTTCTCATTTCAAAATCCATCAATAATAATTGGATAGGGAGTGATAAAATTATTTTATTTTTTAACTTAATATTCTAAATAAGCAGTCACTTGTACCTACTACAAAACAAGAAGTCTATATATGTATTATACTAATCAAGTTACACAAGAACTTCATTGAATTATACATATAAAATAGCATTAAAATTCCAGGTATATATATATAAATATATTATGTATTCATGAACAAGTAAAGGGGAATTCACTCACCGCTACTCTATGCTATTGTATATCAAAGTTCTTGATAAACTGTTTTCTTGACTTTTTCTAGTTGTTAATATGTAAATCTAGAATTAAAAACGTTAACAATTCTTACACTCGAATGCATAATATAATTTTATTATACACGCATATTAACGCATATTCAATCTAGATTTAAATGTTAATATTTAATTTATTAGTCACTAGTTCCTGTTTGCAAAATTACATATACGTTTCATGCTAACATAATTAGTTATTAATTAGCTATTAAAAAGATAATATACGATCGAAATTCAGAAAAGCCTTTTACCATTAGTTTTTATACTTTGTAACTATTGTAAGTACAAAATTTCAAAGATTCTAAAAAAACTGATTGCGCGAGCAAATTACTTCAAAAGCAGACAGCCGAAAACAATAATAACGGGTGGTAATATTAAAAAAGCACGAGATGCAATGCGATTCGATAGATGATTAAACGTGAGATTAATAACTGAAGAATTACAGGTTAATAAAGAAGTAGAAGTTTAACTAAAGAATTGGGTATGAGAAAGATATCTGTGAAGTTTGTGGCTCGATTTTTTATGTATAAAACAAAAATGATGATTTGATTCTTTTTCATCTATTTTCGAGTATAATTACGAGTGATAGAACTTAGTTCCTTCAGTACGACTCCAAAACAAAGCAAATGATTACTCTTCGTGTTCACCACATCTTAGAAAAATGGATTTGCCACGCTTACAGTTAAAAGGTATGTTAGTGTGTGTAATTATAGAAAGTTGTATCAAAATATGACCATTATACATATATACATATATATATATATATATATATATATATATATATATATATGTATATACATATATGTTGCGGTACCAACGTAACATTATTATTATTATTGACAGACATATATTTTTTGTTTACCGTAGAGTCTCTCAATTGAATTTCTCTAAAGCCTCTTTATTGCCTTAATTAATTTTTCAGGTTTGTACGTTTATAGTTAGAATATGGTTCTTTCAATAATACATACAGATATCATAATATGAGAAGATACAATACAAACGAATGTAATCAGCTTGTTAAGTTGCATAAGTACAAATAGAAACCCAAAAAAAGCGATCGCTTTTGATGGTTAATTTCGAAAATACGTCTTAATTTCTATCATTGTTTTAGCGAAATAAGTACAGACATATCGGGAACTAAAAGAAATAAAAAGCTCCTTTTTGAACACGCTTGATTAATGTGTCTGGTTGTATAACTAGAGATCAACAAATCAAATACTTTCGGAAATGTAGTCAAAACCGTATTATTATTCAGACATCATCGTGTTTAAATTTGTTTCAATCACATAGCAAGACTTTATACGACAAACAATATAATATATGTACTACTGAACAGAAAGAATATCGTGATCGTTTAAATAAATGCGTACTTAGTATAGTATTTATTCGTCTTCCAAATTTATTTTATCTCTTTCAAACTTTTTTATAGTTCCCTTCCGAAATAATACACTTATTCTAAATATTTCTTTAATCTTCATAACAGTTATAAAAGTCGATTTCGATATTACCTACACACCACGTTTCAATTTTGGTTTTAGCCATTAAATCTATTTAAAATTTTGAATCACAGAAATATAAAGACGTCACACTGTGCTAAATCAGGTAACTATGGTGGCTGTGTTTTGAATGCTTGATCAAATAGTCTTGAACAAACGATAAAGTGTGATATGGTGCATTACAGTGTCTTTTGACACCAATTTACCTTAGCTACTTTCTATTCTTCGGGAAACCAATTTTGTACACACAATTCTTTATGCAAAAGTTTTGAGTTGTGGTCTTTGAAATCTCCAATAATGCTTCACTCTGGCGATATGTCACATGTCGACCTTCGTTGATGATCTTGCGCATAGCATCGACGTTTTCCTGAGTGACTGCTGTTTTTGGTGAACCTGCTCTTGGATCATCATTAAGACACGTTTTGAATTTTCCATACCAACGAGAAATTGTTGACTGATGTGGTGCTTCATTGCCGAAAACAGAAACCAACTCGGCGAGGCAAGCATTCTTATTGAGATAATTGTCTTCGAAAATTATACAAAATTATTCCTTGAAAATGTTCTCGGCTAAATTCCATTTTTCAACTAGCTTGTCAACTTCGACAGTTCGTTGTAGCTACAACACTACACGTATCGCACTGTAACTTTAGATTTAGCATAATAAGAATTACCAAAATCAGCCAAATTATTGTAATTGAAATTATAATCAAAACATCGTTTCTCATTATATTCTAGTTGTTACACGATAATAGTTTTTCAACGATTATGAAATATCTGCAATTTATTCTTTTACGGTAGTTTACGTATTATATTTAAACGTTACCTATTGAAAATGTACAGCTCGTAAATCTTGCGATAAACGTAACGGAGTACTACAGATTATGCCTAGAGGAGAAACACAATGAGCTCAAATACCTACCACGTAACTTAACAGTACTTGTAAAGGCTGGTAGAATTTGCTGTACGAACTGCTTTATGTAACATATCGATAATATTTCGAGATAAAATTTAATCTATAATCTTTAACAAAGTGGGAAGTAAATAAAGAAAATGAAACTTTTCGACTATATACATCCGCATACAATTGAATTTCTAATAACATTGCCACGAGTTTCTATAGTAGACTAGTTGTAAAGAAAAGAAATAGTCCTGTTTAATACTTTAACATTCTGGCGCTATACTTTCGAAAAGCTTAACAACACTGAATATCTTAGGATATTCTACGAGATTTCGTGTATGTATTTTTACATTTCCTAAAGCGTTGGTATTTTTTAGTATTTGAAACAACCCCTCCAATTAAAATAATTGTCTTGAATATAAACCAACACATTTATAGTTAATGTAACAATTGGATTTCATCGAAA
The DNA here is from genome assembly GCA_031893035.1 of Dermolepida albohirtum. Lineage (NCBI taxonomy): Eukaryota > Metazoa > Arthropoda > Insecta > Coleoptera > Scarabaeidae > Dermolepida > Dermolepida albohirtum. The sequence continues at coordinate 128,964 of JAVIWB010001156.1, read as the reverse complement.
CATCTTCAGCGATGAAGCTCATTTTTGTTATAATGGCAATCAATAGGAAAAATATACGTTACTGGACAGCATCAAACCCACATGTGCTTCAAGAGATTTCATTACAACCACAAAAAGTGACCGTCTGGTGTGATTTTCATACCGGAGATGTGATTGGACCATATTTTTTCGTCGATGAAAATGATCGCCATGTTACGGTTAATGGAATTGCTATCGTGCCATGTTGCAAGACTATTTTTGGTCAGAATTGGATGGACTTGACATCAGTGATATGTGTGTCTAACAAGATTTAGACACATGCCACACAGCTGATCAAAAATTTGATCTATTGAAGGGGAAATTCGGTAACCGTGTAATCTAGAGAAATAGTTCGGTTGAGTACCCACCTCGCTCATGAGATTTAACGTCGTGGGATTTCCTTTTATGGGGTTACATTAAGTCGTTGGTTTATACCAACAAGCCAACAACGTTAGAGGAGCTCAGTGTCAATATCAAACGCGAAATTGCCAACGTTCATCATCAACGTGGTCATATGAACGAGATCGAATTCCATAGTTAAATGCAACATGTGTACTGCACCTGGAATAAATTTCAACCCAATATCTCAATTATTCTGTTTTATTTAAATACATAATTGTTATGTCTTTATTGAAAAAACAGATGTATTTTGTTTCCCTACCATCATTTCCAAATTTAATCAAAGACCAGTGGTTATTAATATTGAAAAAACCTTCGGGTTAGCAATAGTGTCCAGCTTCTCCGGAAAATCCGAACAGGTATGAATTATAGTTGCTGTATATTCTAGCTTAGGAAAACAATTTAGAAACTTATTTACACCCGGCGCAGTTAACAATTCGCCTTTGCGAGGCATCTTCGCGTCACAAACATGCTGCAAGCTATTGGTAATGCCTACACGTGTTCAGCCTCCTCTCCCATCCTCACCTAATCGGTTCTTGTTGCTGGTTGCCCAGATAATTTTTCAACCTTAATGATGATTATATTTATTTATTTTTGTTATTACTTACTGTATTTGTATTTGTATTTTTCATATTTTGAGTTTGTACTATTTACATTTATTTACATATGTATATATAAGTTAAGAACGAATGTTATTTCGATTTATACATGCTATGTCTCCATTATTTGTCTTGTATGCTATTGCACTTACATAAATATTAAATGAATTGCTATATTATGTTATTATATACTTTCATTTGTTCTATAATTGGACACACTGCTGTCATCTGTTGGACAATAAAAGTTTTATTGTTTTAATTAATCAAAATTCTCATGTAATAATATATTAATCTGATATTCAGTACAAGGATATTAAACGCCAATAAAAATTAAGTTACTGATTATATACATTGGTGATTAATAAATTACCATTTTAACGAGAATTGATTTCAGTTGTTCAAAGTAATATATTCTGGCTTAATTATCAAGAAATTTCCTCTTTTATTGTATATTAAATATCGTCACATTGAAAAACAATTAATTCAAGCGTCGGAACATAAATTATCTATTAAAACGATCGCGACTTACCAGTTCAATTAATTTATTGCTTTTCTCATTTCAAGCTATGAAAATAACGAAAAGTGATCGATCCTAACTAAGGTTGTCAGCGCTTCAGTCAGTAAAAGGAAGCACGTAATACGTATAGTACCTTAAATCTGGTTTTAACCGCAGAGTATAAATTCAGCGACAAAATTGTCGGGAAGATTTATATTTCATTAAAACAATTATCTTGAATAAATTTAATTATTCTCGACTTGGTCGGTGCTGTATTAATTGTTCGCAACAAGACCCTCTATTCAAGGAGTAAACCACTTATTTCAAATTAATTAAAATGGTTTTAAAAATTAAATCTAAATTAAAAATCCCCATCGACAATTTTATTTAGTTTCATTTTAATGTAGCTGTTAAAGAAATAATAATATTATTATAACAAATTCTAAATTCACGTTGCACATGAACGTATGTGATAAAAATTTAAATAATCTAATTCGTAATATACTATCTTTAATTTATCTTTAAAATAACATGCAAATATATATACGAGGCGTGTTTTTTAAGTAAGGGCCATTTGAAAATAAAAACTAAAGGAAAGAAAGTTTTCAAACACCAAATTTATTTTCAGATCCTACATACATTTCCCTATATTTCAACATAGCTGCCACAGAACACTTATCAAACCTTACAACTATATTTTGAATACCTTCTTCATAGAAGCTTGCCACCTGCTCCGATAACCAAGAGGTCACGGACGTTTTCACGTCTTTGTCATCGTTGTAGTGATTGCCGCCGAGATGATCTTTGAGACATCGGAAAAGATGAAAATCGCTTGGTGCAAAGTCGGGGCTGTAGGGGAGGCGTCCAAAACTCCCCAGCCGAAAGAGTCCAATAAAGTTCGGATCTGAGTTGCGGTGTGAGGCCTTGCATTGTCATGGAGTATCAAAATTCCCTCTGTCACCGGGCGCACACGAACTGCACCACGGATTAGCAACTTAGTGTTTTTCATTTTGGGTAAATGTAATCTCCTGTCTGAACTGCACCACGGTCGAACGCGGCATCCTAAATTTCTATCTGAACTGCACCACGGATAATAATAAGTGCAGTGCTCAAATGTACCATCTACATATAAAGTACTTTGCTTACACAAAAAATGTAAATTGCTATCACAACTAAACACTACTATATTTAGCGTATCATTGTTTATAAGTAGAAAATTTTCGTTTTGCACTGTCTTTATTGGCACTAAATTTAAATATTGATGTACATCCAGAATGCACTTAGGTAGTTTCGGAAGCATTTTTAATTTAGTGTGACTTAAATTATTTTTTATGTACGTTATGTCTTTTGAAGTTAACTTTGTTACTGCTTCTGCATGTGAATTTAATTGTAAATTAATTAATTTAGATGGCTTTTCTGCAAAATTGCTTTCGCTAGCTTTCCTTTTTAAACTGTTGCTCAACACCTGCCGAGTTAAGATATTATCACTAAGGTTGTCGTGGTTATGTTCACCCTGTATTCTTGATATAACATCACCAAAACTGAATAATCGAACCGCGCACTTCCTGATGGTACATCTCCAACACACCTCACCGGTAGATTTAACTTCGCGCACTTTATAAAATTTATAATTGTCAACTACTATTAATTTTTTACCTCTTTCGCTAAACATCATTTTTGGTTCCATATCTAATTGCACAAAATTACTTAAATAAGTAAGACCTAACTGTCGATGAACAAACATGCAATGTTCAAGTTAACTATTATATTTTCATTGTAAAACTACCCCGCCCCCCCACAATATCCTGAAAAGAGTAAACTTTGCCTACTATAATTGGGCGAGTAATTAATATTAAATTACCCACAGCAGATTATGAAGATTATCGTTCAAATATAAATTAGTTTTCATAATCCGGCCCGTGGTGCAGTTCAGGTACAGGATTAAAACAATCTAAAATTTACGTGGTGCAATTCAGGTAGAAGATTAAAGAACTAATTGATTTTTGGTGCAGTTCATGTGCACCGCTGTCACCATATCGCGTTCTTTGTTTTGAATCGCTCTGCGTAGCTTTCACAGGGTTTGACCGTAGGCATTTATGGTGGGGTGGGCTATTCGATACTCTCGAACATTTTAAAGGCACAGAATAGATCGTACAGGTTACCTACACAGCTGCAACTGAGCACAGTTGTTCCCAAGGAACGCTGGGACACGACGTAAGCACTTGTTGCGGTGCGCGCACCACCTATAAGTGTATACAACAAAACGACCCTTACTTAAAAAACACGCCTTGTATGTACAGAGTAAAATATTATTTTTCCAACACGAAGATATATCAGGAAGTTTATGTCGACTTTTTACTTTCAATTTGTTTGTACGGAATAGTAATACAATTGTATAAATGTAGTGCATAAACAAGTTGAATAATTGATGTGTTAGAGTAACCAATATGTTCTAAATAGTCAATTGCAATAAGAACACAACAAAGATCAGATATTTTAAAAAGCTAATGGATACCAGATGTACTCGACGTGGAAACGAAATATCCGCCTTTAGTCAGGACTTTCCATGTGTCAGCTAGCCAGTAATAATGGCAAAGCCGGATACTATAAATTCTGAATTTGTGTGCGTTTGCAGAAAACAAGTTTAATCTTGCTACGTTCTCTACTTTCAAAATACTTTGTTTGACATTTTCCTTTCACATTCATATTTTATCTACGAATGGTATCGCATGTTCGTAAAATATGATGACTTCAGAGAAATTTTTTTTATTATCACTTAAAATAACGGCATTAGGTGGCGTAGATTATATTTAACAAACTTTTCTTGCCCGTCGTAAAAGACAAAATTTATAACTCCTTATTGGACCTTCGCCCTTTCCTACACGTAACGATCAACGATAAGAAGCAAAAGTTAATAAAGCCTTATTACAAAAATTAAACATTAGGGATAGTTGTAATACTGTCTGGGGATAATTTATTTTATAATTTTTACTGTGTCTCTATTAGATCTGGAGTTTATTTCAAATGTTTCTAAACAAATTATATTATTAATAACAAATTTCTTTCACTGATTTAATTTTCTTTGTACCAATCTTATTGATACAATATAATACAGTACATCGTGTTTCATTAACAAATTTATCCTTTTGCAAACATAACATTTCTTCTTTTAAATAGTTTCTGATAGGATCAAAACTTCAAACATTGGCTTCATTTGAATGTTGAAAGGAAACATTCAAATATTAATAACTTGTTTACTACACATGTTTCAGAGATTCACTCATCATCAGGTAAACTTGTGTTATTAACGAACAATTCCTTTGTAAACTTTATCGTACCATTTCGAAAAATATTTATTTAATTTTTCTGAATCGAAATGATGCGATAAAGTTTACAAAAGAATCGTTCATTAATAACACAAATTTACCTGATAATGAGTGAATCTCTGAAACATATGTAGTAAACAGGGTGTTACTAATATTTGAATGATTTTAACATTCATCTGCTTGGCAAATCGCCGAGATAGCAAGTGTTTGTCTATACAGGCTCCGGCAACTTTGTTGTCGACATGCGAGACAGACACGTTCTCGTTCTGTCGTTCAAATACATTCGTCTGTTATACGAGAGGAGACGGCAATGTTTTTTCATTGCCTTCATTGATGAATCGATTTCCAAAATTATCTTAATGTATAAATCCTAATTTTTGCAAACGATCACTTTAAGGTGTGAAAGAAAGGAATTATAGATATAGGCGCATAATATGTACAAACCTAGCACACACAGAATACATAGTGCGACATGACAATACCTGTAAAATAATGCATTGATATCTTATAAAAAAATACAAATTAATGGACACAATTGAACTGTGGTAGAAATACGAAAAATAGCTTTAGAAAATTCGGAGATTAAATTATACTGGAACTGAAACTTTCACAGATCACACAATGAACTAGGCATCACACTGACATCTAAATACTAAAAAAACATAATAATCATGTGATGTGGCCTTTACTTAATGAAAATCCAGAAGAATATTAAACACAATAACAGTTGTGTGTTTTCACAATGTCTTTAATCACTTAAAGTTGATATATAACCCCTTTCCATATTAATTTTCGTATTCTGTATACGTATTTCGACAACTAAGTTTACATCATCACCATCACCACCAGATAATTAAATAGTGTCGCATCTGGAAAAACTACGGAAAAAATCCGCACGAAACAAATTTCGTACACGATCTGTACCGTCGAAAGCCAAAACACACAGTGTGCGTTTTGGCTTTCAGGTGCGACATTGTTTAATCAACCTTCAGTGATTAAGTTAGTTAACCACAGGCTCCATCAAAATTACCTACAAATATATTTATCGAAAAGTGGCGTGAAGAGGCCGCAGTAAATAAATAGCAATAAAAAAGTAAATAATATTGAAAATCAGGTATATATTTAAACTTTAAGAAAAGCTTATTTTTAATCCGTCAATAAATACTGTTAAAACACTTTATTTAAAAATAGTATATTTTATATTTGATAATTTGCATTGTATCTCTGAAATCTTCTGTAATGCATTTTTTGCAGAAATATTTGTTATATGTTACCATAACCTAATAAGTAAATGAATGTAACGAATTTTAAATTACTGAAATATATCGCTAAAATATCCATTCTCATCATAAAATCGATTAGGTTTTCATTTCAGGAGCTTTTCCAAACTAGGCAGCATTTTCACGAATATTTATCAAAAGGATTTCGAAAGTAGACCTTTCCTTCTATCTAATTCACGCCTAGATTTTCATATAACCTAGTTTCCCGTTATTTCTTCGTGAACGCTTACTTCAGTGTTTTGTTTAGTGGGGCTTCGAGAAGATGGATTTGCGTTTCTTTGAGAATGTCGCGATGCGAAAGAAGGGGGCTGTACGTTTTCACGCCACCTTTATCATTTGCATAATCCTTTACTTTATTCCACTTCTGCGTTGGAATCTAGAACCGAAATGATTATTTACTCGAACGAATACCACTAATGCATGTTTCGTTTTTCTCTCCGAAGGCTTCTCCGCATTATTATTTAAATTTATCGGAGAAAGGCTGTAGATCCACGATTGCCAAGTTGGAAATTTATAATGTCTCTCCTCGAGTGGTTTACATCAACGAAATATTATAACTTTGTTTACATCCGAATCACAAGAACAATAATAAGTTCATTCTCATCTTAAGATGTATTTTTAATTCAAGCTGCTAGAGTTTTGAATAAATATTAAAGAATGCCTTGTAATAATATTGTATGTTAAAACAATAGTAATCATTCAAGAATATTATATATTATATTCTGTAATAATCAAATTTGTTTATTTATTTAGCAATTTTACATCAAGCAAGATTATTAGAACAAGACTTCATTGAAAAATATTCTTAATTAAATAATTGTGTTTTTATTAATGTTTATTTATCTATTTTAAATTATTTAGTACATCAATATTTGTGCTAAAAAAAGCTATAATTCCATCTTTCGAATATAAATAAAACTATCCGAATGAAGGAAAACACAGTGGGGGGAATTTATCCTGTAAAATAAAAAGCTATGCTATTACTGTACATGTAAAGAACATGGCCGATGCTTTGACAGTTGGATAAAGAACAATTCTATTATGTTCGGGATCTTAATTGAAACGCGTTAGGCCTATTCAAGGACTCATCAGTCAATTTCAGATTTCATGGAGGAACTGTTCATTTCATGCGATATATTGTAAAGAAACGGTGATGAACAGAAACTGTCCGAACGAAGGAAATACAGCAAACTATTGTTATTCGTGAGATGTAAGTATAGATTCTATTCATAACCTTATGTGTATGTATCATCTCTATACGATCAATTGATGAGTCCCTGGATAGATGAAACGAAACAATCAAGGTCTGCTCGTAAATGGGGTTGTTCTTTTGCATATATTTTTGCTGCTGCTGCTTTGCTCTGAGTCGCAGTAATAGCAGAACGCAGTTCCAGACTAAATACCCCCATTAGTTATCGAAACGCTTCCTCAGCATTTCTAAATCGCTCTACAATCAAATAGTATTCGAAAAAGTGAACAATCACAGAAAAATGAATCTAGTGCATTTACTAGCACACCAAGAAATGGGATATGTATAAACAAATGTTCATGGGGTAGCTGTCAGTTACTACTTTTATGAAATCTGGAGATACTGTAAAAAATAATGAAGGCATATAGACTTTTTGCAGTGCACACAAAGATATTTAATCATTGTATACTTCGAGCCAGGACAAAAGTAACAACGTCTTCTCTTTTCTAAAACATATTCTGTTGTGTTCTGTGATAGATTACCTTCTGGTAGCCCAAAAATTCGGCGTATAGTGAAGCGTACGTCTCGAGTAATTCAGGGATTGCTTAGACGTATCGTCAAGTGTTCCTACACTAACGCCACGACAAATTCCTTAGCAAAGAAAGATTTCTCGTTAATATGACAGTTCTCTCACTTTTCATCGATAGTGTCCACTCCGTCTTTATTGCCGTTGTAATATGTGATGACATTAACAATGAAAGAATTTTAGAAATAATATTACATTTTGAGTAAATTTCAAAATCAACCTAACTATAAGAAACATCCACAAAATCCTCCGCAATAGACTAATAAAATCACTTATTATTAACGTTGAACAATCCTCCGGGTAACCAGCGACAAGAACCGATGGGAGTAAACGCGTGCAGGCATTGCCGCTATATTGCACCTTATCAGTGGCGCGAAAATGCCTTGCAAATGTGAATTGTTAACTGCAAAGGGCGTTAATAAAATTCTAAATATTTTAAAATATAAAGAATGTATATAATCCCACCTATCCTGTCTTTTCGACAACACTATGCGCTACTACAAACACCAAAGAAATGTAGAATAAATCTCCGTGTTTGAAGTAGCGTACAAACACGCGGATTTGTTCAACATATCTTATTATTGAAATCAAGCATTTTAAATTGAGCAGTAATATAAACTACATAGTCTGTAGCAGAGAAAACCGAAGCTTTTTAAAATAGTGATTCTTAGGGGCGCCATTTATTAAAAAAATATGCGTCGGTAAGGTAGATCTTCCACTAATGTTATGTCAAAATATCATGACATTTGCATCATTAAAAGCAGATAAATTCTGTATAAAGTAACAGTATGTATTTGGTATTGGTTGAACCAAGAGCAAAAAGTTCTACGAGTGTGTACGAGTAATATAAACGATTTAAAGACGGTTGCGCAGACATAAATGACTACGATCATCCTGGTTCAAAAAAATCTGTGGTAAAGGAAAGTAACATCGAACTTGTGTGTGAATTTATCAGAAATGAGCCAAAATCCTCATTGCGATACGTGGTAATGAAATTAAATATTTTTGGCACAGCATTTGCGGTTAGAAAGATTTATGCAAAGTTTGAACCATACAAGCTAACATGATCAAAAATTGCTCCGAATTCAACATTGTACAGACTTGATTAAACACTCGAAAAAAGGACGAAAGCTTCAGGTATTCTGTTGTATCTAGTGATAAGACGTGGTGTTTTCAATATCATCCAGAGACCAAGCCTTAAGGCTCTGAATGGAAGAAAGACCGAAAAAAAGGAGTTTGGAGATGCCAAAAATGAAGACAATGTTGATTCGTTTTTATGATTTAAAAGGCATATTGCCCAAAGGGTTTGTACCAACTAGTCGAACAGTCAATGCTGTCTATTATCTTAGTGTTATCGCTGAAGATTAACTTAAAAATTCATTTGACATGTTAATTTGCCGTGCAAAACGTTGTATTTTACCAAAATAGTAAGCTTCCGTTTTTATTTTAAAAAAGTTCGATTTTCTCCGCGACAGACTGTGTATATACTGATATAAAACTATGGTAGAACAATATAAATAAATCAGTGTTTAAGTTTCTTGAACAATCGCCAAACTACTTATTTACAAATACTGCACGCATTTTCAATTTTGCGTATATTGTAAGTGAAATTTCTTTAAAAAAACACTTTTACTACCGATTCTTAATGCATGTTTTTCGGGAAACAAAAAAAGAGCTGCAAATCCTAAATAATATTAAACATGCCTATTCCTACGTTGATATCGATTCTTTCACATTTCAATATATTTTCCTGAGCGTGTACCTAAGAATTACAAGTCAATTTGTCATGCCTAACAACGAAGAAATTAAGTTATTTCTAGCTCACGCTAAAAAAAAATCACCAAAATAAATCATCAACGACTTGTACATTCTGATTACGAAGTAAATAAATTTGAATAGTTTAGTTGAACTTTTTGTTTGTGTAATAATTTCCATCAAAACTCTTTTAAATCAATCCAATCCATCCATGACCATATATTCGGAGGTAATTTCAATAGCATAATGACTGTAATAAAGATGTCCATAGTGTTCGTTATTTATTGATCTAAAACTGAATGAACAGTTTCATAATAAACATCAAACTTTTGTTATTATTTTTGTATTACCATAATTCGTGCCCGAATGATGTTCTTATTGGAAATTATGTTGTTGCTTTATTGAACAAACGAATTCTGAAGTATCTATACGAGGATCAAATGAAATGTTTTCAATCTGACAAAAAAAATAATTTAATTACAAAACTTGTATTTATTTTTCTACCTAGCGCTCTTCTAGTTCTACCTTCTAGGTTTTTGATACCCTTCCTACAATAACATTATTCAAGTCTCTTAAAATAAATATGAGTTTCAGACATTACCTTTTAGTTTGAGCTAAGTCTCCTTCCAGCCCGCCCCTTTCTCAAATTGACAAACAAGAAGACCCTAAGGCCTATATTTGGGAAGCAACGTGAAACCAATTTCTAACGTGGATTAAGCGATTTTGTTAATGTGTTATTTTTACTTTATTATTCATAATGTTTACATCCTGTATGGAAACCAATCAATATAAGTACTGAAGCTCGCGAAACATGCTTACTCAGCTAATTAAATATTAACTACATTCTAATTAAATGTTTATGTACTTAACAATGAAGAAATAAGCAGTTTCGTGAATATTATGTTCCCTTACAATTGTTCTCTCTATTTCGTTTCTTTTCATCTACGAGGGTATTCCCATAAGTACCCGGCCTGACCTAGAGATGGCGGTAATTATTTGAAAAATATCACTGTATTAGAAAGTATACAATCTATAAAGCATATGTTACAAGTTTGAAGACGCCACATTGTTTAGTATTTGTTTGGTAGCCATCAATAGTGAACGCTTTCAATGAATTTGTAAAAATGGAGAAAATTGGTCATCGTTAAGTGATAATACTTTTATTTGAAAGGCTTCAGCTCAACCGATATAAAAGCTGAAGTGGATTCCACTCTGGGTGAGCCTGCTCCTTCATTAACAACAGTGAAATATTGGGTAGCAGAGATTAAACGAGACCGTACGAGCTGCTAAGACGAGCATCGCAATGGTCGACCAAATCAGGTGACGAATCCAGAAATGGTGAAGAAAATCCAGGAAGCGGTACTGGATAATCGTCGGCTGAAAGTGCGCGAGCTAGCAGACATTGCAGGCATTTCAAAAAGTGCGGTACATCGCATATTATTTGAAAATTTGGACATGGGAAATCTGTGTGCAAGATTGGTGCCACGTTTGCTTACACTCTAGCAAAAACAGTGTCGTAAAGATGTTTCTATTGAGTGTTTATCGATGTTTCGCAGCAACAGAGCAGACTTTTTGCTCCATTTCATAACCATAGATGAAACATTGGACCATCACTTCACACCCGAGACGAAAGAACAATGAAAACAATGGTCTCAAAAGGGAGAACCGGTTCCAAAGAAGGCGAAGACCGTTACATCTGCAGGCGAGGTCATGGCATCGGTTTTTTGGGATGCGCATGCAATAATTTTCATTGACTATCTTAAGAAAGGAAAAGCTATCAACGATTATTATTATTATGCGAACTTATTGCAACGTTTGAGCGAAGAAATCAAGCAAAAACGGGCGCATTTGGCTAAAAAGAAAGTATTGTTTGATCAAGACAATGCACCAACTCACAAATTCGTTATTGCAATGGCCAAAATTAATGAATTAACTTTCGAATTGATACCTCATTCACCCTACTCGCCAAATTTAGCCCCCTCGGATTATTTTCTGTTCCCAAACTTAAAAATATCGGTCAGTGATAAAAGATTTTCCAACGATGAAGAAGTGATGTCGGCAGTTAATGGCTATTTTGAAGAGCAAGACAGTTCTTATTATAAAAAGGGTATCGAAATTATTGAACATCGCTGGGAAAAATGTGTAGAGAGCTGAAAGGAGAGATTATATTGAATTATGTTGAAAAATAAATATATTTCTTTCCAAAATTTTTATGCTTTCTTGGGTCGGGTACTTCTGGAACAACCCTCGTACGTATTGCTATGAACTGCACTATGAGGTATGGAGGTTAATATTCAAAATTTAAGGAAGCTCCTTATAATCTTCACGAGTATATACTTACCAAAACTCTCATAGTCTTTTAACTACTTAACATCTTACAGATTAGGAACTTTCGGAATAAATAATACCACAATTTAATAAGAATATTTACAATTTATCAATACAAAATATATTTAATATATTTACAAGTAAAGATTTCTATATTTTAATTGCAGAATAAAAATATTTGACTCCGAGTTGAACCCTATTGCATTTTATAATGATATCGATACATTACCATTAGCTACGCCTTATAATATTTTAATTTCATAAATTGAATAGCATAATTACCACCAAATTAAAGTTATAGTCCCAGAATTCGAAGACTTAATTACTCATATTCCTGAATACAGCAAAATAAATATATATAGCTACTTACCTAGAATATTAGAGCTACCTTTGTAATTTTTAAATTATCTGTATTTCAATTCAAAGTCAACTTATTATACTGAAAGATATAGCTACCTAATGTTTGTTTAATATATTTTATGTACAATTGTTTCAAAAAAAATTATCAACTTCGACCCTTTCACCAATTCCCTTATCTATTGTGGGCGGGTTTTTTAAAGATGTAATAATACAGTAGCCAACACACTTACTTGTTTTTATTTATGGTATGATTAGAGGATATGTTATATGTAGAATTAGTATTCCTATTTTGTTGTATACAGGACAGTATTCTCAAAGACAAATTGTACAAATAAAAGAAGTTTCCTGGCACACTGTTCAATGTAATGCTGCTTTAATCATCTATCAATCGACATATCGTAAAATTATTGAAAGAAGACCGTAGATGGTCAAGTAGAAATATCAAAAAGATTCTATTTGAAGGACACGAATTATCGATGGGAACAATTCGCTGGTGTTCGTGACGAAAACTACACAATAAAGGATTGAAGAAAGTTCAGGTAAAATAATAAGAGCATACACTTTATTAATTAATAAAAAAGCTTTTTGCTAAAAATCTGGTGAGATTCCTGAACGTCTAGGTTGTGTTCAGTGACGAATTAAAGGTAGAGAGCTTAGTTTGTGAGACGACGAAGTTCTGAACGGTGTAATGAAACCAGCGCGATCCATACTATAGAACATCCACCGTCTTCATCATGCAAAATGTGTTTTATTGTTCTTTGTTAATGTTTACCATATCGACAATCATCCTAATTCTCAGACGTCAGTCTTTCCGCATTATTTCATTAATTTTTCAGAACGTTTCCTTCAGTTTTTGTAGACACAGGTCGACCAGGACATTCATCATCTTCGACCTCTTCCCACCGTTTAGAAAACCATTTCTGCCATTCAAAAACTCGCCAACGGGACATAACATTATCACTAAACACCACTTTTAACATTTGTAAACATTTTTTTGGCGATTTTAGTTTGACAAGGGATCTCAGGTTAATTGGCTCCTCGATTTTTATATCAACCATTATCACAGCACTACTAAGTAACAATGTCCTCTATAATTAAAGCTCGAAAGTAAACTAAAGCAAACGGAGAGACGAAACTGCGGGTTATTACTTGCGAGGTAACAAGGTCAGTGACATTCCAATTACAGCCTGGCCCGATACGGCTGCGCGATGGAACGAGCGCAGTCTTGTTATTTGATTGCTGTACCTCGTATACTTTAGTTGTTTAGAATTTAACAAGCATTCGTAAATTAGTCAGAAAGATAAAAAAATCTTTATCACATTAATATTTCTATCTTGTTAGATATGCATATTGACAACTAAGTTGTCATATTCAGTAGTATTTAAATACAGAACACACAGAAACGCTACACAGAAAAAAACGCGAAATACTTTACACAGAAACATTATGTTTGTGTGGTAAGAGATTTTCTTTACCTTTTTGATTATTTAGCTAACTGTAATTAGTGTTCCTAAACTCGATCTTTTTCACAATAATTTTCACACTGACACATATAAGCTTATAAGAGAATTATTAAAGTGAAAACCTAGAAGGTATTATAGTCGAAGACGAAGCATAACAAATACAATAAAATTCTTTTGTTTTGTAATATTAACTATTTTGAAAAAAAGCATTACAAAATGAACTCGAGAAATAACAGTGTACAATTTTACTTTTTCTTTGCAAGAAATTTGGATTCATTAATACAAACAATCTATTTTAATAACACATAATAAATTAACTTCAGTATTGTGAAGCGGAAAAGTACGCAATACTAACAGAGCGAAAAAACTAGAAGCTTGTACACATACATTTGAAAGAAAATAATTGCTACATTCATTAGCCAATGTGTAAACACTAAAAATTTGTGAAATTTTAGTTTTTTACTTGTAAGCTGCTTTTTTTGCGATCAATACACAACGTTTCATGCAACGAAAAAGCAAACATTAATATCCGCGTCGTTATACGATTCGATTAATCCCAAATGTAAAGAATAATAGCATATCCAAATCCATCGAACGTGATTTGACATGAAGAAAAAAGTAAATCTAGCGCTGAACTAAAAAAATATGGATTCGCGATGAATATGGCACGGAATATCGTCTGATTAATTTAATTCATTGAACTGCTACGAGGGTAGTTTAATAAGTAGTGAGAATGGAAAAGAAAAACGAATTTTTTAAATACAAAATAATTTTTATTTTTCAATACATTTCAATACATTTATTCCAACGGTGCTCCAATGCCCTTATGCCATCTCTAAAATGCCATTTCGGAAGGCTTGCAAAATACTAATTTACGAAGATGATAAGCTCGTCGTTAGACGAAAATTTCTTTCCACCCAGTGCCGTTTTCAATTTTGGAAAAAGGTGGAAATCGGAAGGGGCTAGATCCGGTGAATAAGGCATATGCGGTACTAATTGGAAATACAACTCGTGGATTTTGGACATCGCAATTGTGCTGATATGCGAGGGAGCGTTGTCTTGGTGAAACAGAATCTTTTTCTTTGCCATTCCTGTCCGTTTAGCACGAATCTCAACATTTAATTTTTGTAGAAGTTCTGCATAATATTGTCCGTTTATTGTGGCACCTTTTTGAAGGTAATCAATGAGAAAAATGACCTTTAAATCCCAAAAAATCGATGCCATCACCTTGTTTGCCGATAAAGTGGTTTTCGCTTTCTTTGGAGATGCAGAACCACGTTCTAATCATTGTTTCGACTATTGTTTAGTTCGCGTGAACTGTGGTGTATCAAAGTTTCATCGCAAGTAACAAATCGCCTACAAAAATCAACCGGATTTCGCTTATGAAGGTCCAAACACTCATTGGAAATGCGCAAACGAGTGAACTTTTGATCAGTCGTAAGCAATCGCGACACCCATCTTGCCGAAAGCTTGGAAAGGCCCAATTCTTTCGTTAAAATGTGGTGTACGCGCTCTGTTGAAATGTTTACCATGTCTGCTATCTCCCTCACTTTGAGTAGTCGATCTTGCGTAATAATATTATGGATTTTTATAATCATTTCCTTAGAAGTCACGATTCTGGGTGCTCCAGAGCGCGCTTCATCAACACAGCTTGTTCTACCACGTTTAAATACATTTACCCATCTACTTATTGTGGCGGATGATGGAGCAGATTCATCTAATGTTTCCCGTAACTCATCTTTTATTTCGGTAGCTTTCATACCCTTAATTACGAAGTATTTAATCGCCACACGATACTCTGCTTTTTCCATATTAACAAAACGACGTGCTGCTTCTTTTTCAATCAGCTGTCAAAAATAAAAATCATTGTCATTTTCACCCTCATTATCGCTTTTGTTGGCAAACATCGTCTACTTTTATAACTGCTGTAGAGATGGCAAATGACATTTAATTCCTAAATTTATCAACAATTCATAATTTATATTATTTCATAATAAGTCATACCTTGTCTATATATGTGTAAATATGTGTATATATACATATATATACATATATATATATATATATATATTGTTAATCACAAATTTGGTCACGGTAATATTGAATAATTAATTATTAGGTGCCTGTATCCATCAAAACATTTTCCCTTAATAGAAGAGTTGGTATGATAACTTTGCTCACCCGAACTTTATAATTCATCAAAACTTTTAGACCGGTTAATACCGTAATAGGTAACGCACAAAGGAAACTTTAAAGCATACATATATAGCACTACATGTTATTCAAAGTAAAATATAATGTGCGCTTACGTGTATATATGTACCTGCTATTGCCATATTGCTTCCTTTATATTTGACCCCAAACGCTAAATATCCTAAGAGTAAAACCAATTTTCTTTACTCTTTGTCTCCTTCAATGGTCGACATTAAATATCCTGCGCGCTGAGTGCACATAAAGTCGATTACTTAATCGCACTCATTGTGATTGGACCATTTGCGCTTTCCTGGATTATCTACAGAAAGTATCTATTATTTCGCTTCGTAACACAATTTCAATAGAAATTGTTGAACGTTCATCTAATGTAAAAAATAAATTCCACTAATATATCTCTCTGTGTGTGTGTGTGTAATATTCTTCCATGAAAAAAAACAGTATGAACAATTAACACAGCTTATAAATAATTAAACAGCAAAATTATTTATACGCCGTGACTCACAATACAAAGTACACATAGCCATTCCACATCAATGTTTGTATTGTGTATACGTATTTCGACAACTAAGTTGTCATCATCAGCAGATAATTTTAATTAGTGTTGCACCTGGATGAACGGTACTCGCGCAAAATAATACCGTATAAACATATATAAAAATTTGCACTAATCTATTTCACACATTTTAAAATATTTCTTAGTTTGAAAACTAATACTTTAACTACAGTACATTCCATACATTTCTTTAACTGTCGTCTGTTTCTCGGAAGTCAGAGAGTCAAGTATATCTTATCCGACCCTTATCCATAGTTTTTGTTCTTCGCAATGGTGCTTTCATAGCTATCTAATACACGGTAAATATTTATATTTTTGAATAAATATGAAGGCTGTTTCAAATTGCGCGGTCTTTTTAAGAATAAATAAAATATTAATGGCGCATTTAAAAAGTGTGATGTATGACATTTATAAAAATGGCTTCGTACACGGTACAAAAACGCGTTCAAATTGTTGAATTATTTTGTGAAAATCAGCGTTCTGTGAAAAGAGTTTTTAGAAAAATACGTGAATTTTATGGTTTACGTAATCGTCCATCTGAAAGGACTATTGGTCGAATTATTAAAAAATTTCAAGACACCGGTTCCGTGGAAGATCAAAAAAGTGAAAAACACAACCGTAGTGGTCGTTCACAAGAAAATATTGGTTTGGTTCGTGAAAGTGTTTCTGAAGATCCTGAAATGTCCATTAGACGACGTTGACAAAAACTTGGACTTAGTGGGTCAACAACATGGCGTATTTTACACAAGGATTTAGCTCTGAAGGCATATAAGGTTCAAATAACACAGGAACTGAAGCCATTAGATCATTTAAAACGCCGTTCATTTGTCAATTTCATCAATGAAGAACCAGCTAATTTTATCACAAAATAATGTTTTCCGATAAGGCACGTTTTGAACTTGGTGGCTATGTTAATAAACAAAATTGCCGTATTTGGGGTGGGGAAAATCCACTAATTATTCATGAGAAACCTATGCATCCTAAACGAGTTACTGTTTGGTGTACATTATGGTCAGGTGGTGTAATTGGACCTTACTTCTATGAAAATGTTGCTGGTGAAGCTGTAACTGTCAATGGTGATCGATATCGTCGAATGATAACCGAATTTTTGTGGCCTGAATTAATGAATATTGATCTAGAGGATATGTGGTTTCAACAGGATGGCGCTACATCTCACTTTGTACACGAAGCAATTGATTTATTGAGAGAAAAATTTTCTGGACGTGTAATCTCACGAAACAGTGAAGTTAATTGTGATTTGACACTGTTAGACTATTTTCTTTGGGGTTATGTGAAAAGTAAGGTTTATAAAAACAATCCACCATCAATTACTGCTTTGAAAAATGAAATTATTCATGTCATTGGTGTGATAGAGCCTTAATTATGTCAAAATGTCATTCAAAATTTTAACAAAAGAGTGGACCTCTGTAGAGCTGCAAGAAGAGACCATTTGGTAGATATTATTTTTGAAAGTGAATGCAAATTATGTGTTTTATTTATTCTTTAAAAAGGCCGCGAAATTTGAAACACCCTTTATATAATTCGCGGTTACATTATGAACATTTTCTAGAACGCACTTCGCTAAAGTTCATTTCTCAAGTCGATCACACCTGTTGTACGCCACATCATCCTTACACCAGATTTATACCGAACATTTAGTCTGACCGATGTATTATTTATTACAATCTAGGCATTTTATTTCGTAAATCCACTACGTTTACGGCCTCTCTTAGGAAATGCGAAAGATAAAGTTGAGTTAAATCAGAAATCGCGGATTTACGAAATAAAAGGCCTAGATTGTAATAAACAATATATCGGTCAGCTTAACGTTAGGTAGAAATCCGGTATAAAGAGCAGGTGGCGCATAACTGATTTAATCGACCTGAGAAATCAAGTTTAGAGAAGCACGTTCTAGAAAATAATTATAGTGTAACTGCGGATTGTCGACATTTAATCCAAAATAAATAATTGCCGTGACTTAGAATAGCATATGAAAACAAGGTCTCACAACAAATTCCTGTCTATTTGACTTCCAAAAAAACAGACGACCATTAAAGAAAAGGGCCCATAAGTGGAAGAGGATGTACATTTTATTTTAAAATAATTGGTGCGCAACTAAGTTCTCGCAGTTTTTTGATGAAAATGCAACTTTATTGTGAAAAAATGTTTATAAATGAATCATTCAAAATATTGCCCATCGTTAGCGACAACTTTTTCCCATCTTTCTGGCAGAGCTCGAATACCGTCACGGTAGAAGTGTTCGTCTTTTGAGGCTATCCACGAATCAAGCCATTTTGAGATGTCTTCATATGGACGGAACTGCTAATTAGCCAGACCATGTGCCATCGAACGGAACATGTAATAATCGGACGGCGCAATATCTGGGGAATATGGCGGGTGGAGTAGGACCTCCTATTTGAGCGTTTCTAAGAAGGTTTTAACGGGTTTGGCAACGTGAGGCTGAGCGTTGTCATGCTGTAGAATCACTTTTTCGTGCCTCTGCTAGTATTGTGGCCGCTTTTTGCGCAGTGCTTGGCTCAATCGCATCAATTGAGTTCTATACCATTCCCCAGTAATGGTTTCGTTCGGTTTCAACAGCTCATAATAAATAACACCGCCCTGGTCCCACCAAATACGCAGCAAAACCTTCGCAGCGTGAATATTCGACCGAACCGACGACGTAGGAGCATGACCGGGCAGTCCCCATTATTTTGTTCTCTTTGGGTTGCTGTAATGAATCCATTTTTCATCACCCGTAACGATGCGATGAAGAAAACCCTTCCTTTTTTACCGCTGGAGCAGTTGTTCACAGGCTAAAAAACGACGCTCAACGTCTCTTGGCTTCAAATCATAAGGAACCCAAGTTCCTTGTTTTTGAATCATTCCCAACGCATGCAATCCCTGGGAAATGGCTTGGCGGGTAACTTCTAATGCTGAAGCAAGCTCTTTTTGCGTTTGGCACGGATCCTCATCAAGGAATGCCTCCAATTCAGCGTCTTCGAAGGTTTTTGGTCTTCCTTCACGCGAACGGTCGTCAACATCGAAATCACCGTCTTTGAAGCGACGGAATCAAACACGGTACGTTGTTTCACTTAGAGCAGCATCTCCGTAAACTTTTTGGAGTTATCGATGCACTTCAGCTGCCGTTTTCTTCGAATGAAAGGAGAAGCAACACTTCCCGCAAATGACGATTATTTGGCACAAAATCAAACATTTTCACACAACCAAAAGTATATGACACAAAAACAAAATCACTTATGTGTCAAAGCGGTTTGTTTACTGTATGTCTAAGCTTGGTTCATGACGTTTCGGTTATGTCACAATCGACCAGCACTTACTACTGGAGCCATCTCTTGAAAAGCAGCGAGAACTTATTTGCGCACCTAATATATGAAAATAAATCAGTATGCATTTGGTGTGCGTGCGATATTATTCTGCGCGAATTTTACCATGGATACCACACTGTGGTAATTATCTGCTGATGATAACAACTTAGTTGCCGAAACACGTATAGAGAATACGAGCATTAATATGGAAAGGGTTTTTTTTGCCTTTTTTGATTAATTCACTCAACCATAGCGTTCGTTAAAATTTACCTTGGAGTTATAATCTTCATTAAATTTTTAGTAGGGCGGAACGTCATATGATTAACTTTCTCAACTTCGAATATTGAACATAAACTTCTAGTAGTCACAATGAATTGGTGCGGCGATTTTCTTAATTACTTAATAAAATATTTAGTTTCAATCAACATTAATCGCATTTAGTGCACTTCCAATTCTTGTAAATTGAGTCAATATTTTCCTAACTGTCGACTTTGCTATTACAAAAAGTAGTTGACATATTTCCCACAGACTTCGACTCATTAAAATTTCTATAATCTTAGTAATGAGGTCCGTACTTGTATACTCAAACAATCCATTTCATATTATTTAGAACAAACAACAAGTAGCAAATGGACGAAACAAGACAAACAGAAAGGTAATGAATAGAATATTCTACTAGAAGTTATTTATAGGGTTTGTACGAATAACTTTTTACTGCTTTTAATATTATGCAAATTTTACAAATAATTGAAAAACTTAAACACTTAAGGTTGATATGTAACCCCTTTCCACATTAATTTTTGTATTCTGTATAAGTATTTCGACAACCAAGTTATGATCATCAGCTGAAGGTTTTCAAAAGTCGTATGTAAACTGTGTCCCATGTACCTCTACTCTAATGAATGCAGTAATTACATTTGCACAAAATTCCTTATTTTTATTTACGTTTGCAAATTTACTGGCCATGTTAATGGGAGAATTGGATTAACCCTTATGTGTTCAAAATGAGAGTAGATATTTAAACATATTTTTCGTTTTAAAACCCTTCAATTGGTTCAGGACGCTATTTGTGTAAGCCCAAATTGCGAAAAATTTATTAAAAGTGTAATTATGGAATTTGTAGCAAGTGAAAATGTTAAAAATTTGTTTATAATAGAATAACTTAGGTACCATGTCCATAAATGTTGGCAAATGAAATTTAACGTCGGGCATGTCATCACTTCTAAAACTAGGCAAAAGCTAAAGAGTTTTAGAAGATCCTTCTACTTAGAACCATGACAGAAAAAAACGCAAAAAAGTTAAGTAACATTTCAAAACACAAAGTTAGTAAATGTTCCAGAGAACAGCGGAAATTTTGTCCTGCGAACACATTTATGGACTTCGAAAAATCAACACACATAGCTGCTTAATCCGTTTTATTGGGAACATCTATTGAGCTTTGTCGCTTCCATCCGGGTCAAAGTTGGTATCAAAAAATTCAATCTATCAGCCTTTCAAGGGAATACAAATCGAAAACTGATAAACCTGTTCGGTTCGTCTAAAGTGTTGTTTTCGTCTTCCATCTTTACAGCCAGACGAAGTAGCCGAAGTGTTATTGTATGATGGCCATACTCTCTGCAGATGATAAAACAACGGAATTTTGTGAAAATTTGAAACGTGTTTATATATCTGAAGAAGCAATGTTTCCCTCAAATACCTGGACAGAATTTTCTTGTACTGCTAATAGGACGGCAAAAGCTTGTGAATCCTTCCATGCAAGAATAATTCAATAGCTCATACCCTAATATTTTGACCTTATTTGAGGTGCTAAAAGGTATACAAAGCGAAACTTATATTCACCTAAGAAGTACAATAGATCTATCGGGAAATCGAAACTTATAATTGAAAAGCAAAACTTTTTAAGCGAAGCAATAATTTGTTCCAAAAACGAGTCACTGTATTTGCGTTTATAAAAAAGTTTAATTTACATTTTTGCCTATTTAGCTCAAGATTTTGATTTTAGTACATTTCAAATATGTAACATTTGCAACTCTATGAATATGTTTATTTTAATAGATAATTGTGTAATAATATATTTCATTCGTATAGCTTTTCAAATAAAACCCGTTAAACTAAATCGTTTATATTTTAATTATAAGTTCATAGATAACTTCATAAATACTGGTAATAACTGAGACAAGAAATCAGAATGCAGTTTACGAATCCTATCTTTAATGTTGGGAGGCAACTTATATACTTTCAGCACATACGCTGGGACACAATTTTCCTAAAACTATTGATATGGGATGCAATTTACATTTTTCGCAAAAATTTTGGATCATGGATCGCTGGACTACGTCTTCGACTTTCACCTGTTCTCTTCAAAAGTCCTTGCGTGAAATAACGTTCGATTCAGATGAGGCTGTGACCCAGCAACTAACAACATTTTTTATGATTCTTTGAACGAAGAACACGAATCTCTCAAAAATGGACAATATACATATAATTAATCTTTTTGCATTAGTAAATGGTTTATGAAAAACCGAAAAAATACGTCATGACTTTTCAGACAACCCAATAATAAAACATCTGCTTATTTCTTGAAATTTAATAACCTGCAACAGTCAGGGTTTCACTAGAACTAGCACATTTGTAAAATGTATGAAAATTGGTGAGTAATATGCAGTTTGTATTTATTGTCATTGTTATGTTTAATATCGAACACGGGTACATAATATAAAACTAATTCTGATTCAAATATTTACAAATTCATTTATTTTACCATCTACATACATTAATAAACCACGATAATATTTAAAACTAAATGCTGGGTGCTCTGAAAATTTTAAAATGTGCACCTACATAGAATTATATTTTAGTTCTTTGTACAAACGTGCACTACCCACTATTTATATTTATTTATTATCAAGATTACCTTTACAGCACCTGTGACCTGTACTATACGCATGAGTAAAGCCTAATTTACCGGCAAATAAACATGTCAGTTGTATTGGTAAACCTGCTTTATGCAATTAGTTGGCAGATGAATTTAATATTTACAATTTCAGTCTTGCATTTCTTTACCAGAGCATAAAATTCAATTTATTTTTCATTATATATTCATACAGGCGTGCGCTAAGTAAACCATCTGCTCCATTAAATGGCATTTAATATTTGAGAATAACTTTGTGATGATTATTTCTTGCAGTCCATGAAACGAATTTTGTCAGCATTAAAACTACAAATAAATATATGTATGTATATTGCAAGTAAAACTTATACGCATTAGAAACACAAAAATTCATTGCTTTTCTAAAAGAATAAATTAAAAATAAATATTTTGCATATAATTATTATTTACGAACCTGAAAAATTCTATTTTATATCGTATATACCAGGTTGTTCAATAAGTTTTATCGTTCGAGAAGAAATAGCGCTATTAGTTTCATTGCTTTATTTTTTTTAAATCCTTTTTTATGAACACGTGTTCTCATTTTTATTTTCTAATTCGCGTATTTACAAGTGTTCAAAGTTGAATATCATCCAATGACAAAATTCATATTTTTGGAAGGTGTAACACCAAAACAAAATCATAAACGATTGTTAAAAATGTATAAGGACTCTTCACATTCTATTGGAATAGTAGAAAGATGGGTTGCTGAATTTAAAAGAGGTCGTACAAGTCTTGAAGGCGATCCACGTGAAGGACGTCCAAAAACTGCATCAACACCAGAAATCGTAGCAAAAATACAGGATATGGTTTTGGAAGATCGTCGATTAACCGAGAGAGTTTTAGTAGACGCCCTAAGCATTTTATTAGGCAGTGTGTGATTTCAGAAAGAATTAAAACGATTTTGTGCGTCGTTTCATTGCCATGCACGAGACTTGGTTCTACTACCATGATTCTCAATCGAAACAAGAGGCTAAGGAGTGGTTTGAGCCCGGTACCTCGATTCCTAAGGGAGTTAGGGTCCAGAAATTGGCCAAGAAAGTGCTAGCGTCAGATTTTTGGAATGCAAAAGGAATTTTTGCATCTCAAATTGATTGATTGTCTCCAAACTGGTAAAACGATAACCTCATATTGTTATTGTAACCTCTTGTACCAGCTGGATGTAAAAATCCGTGCGAAAAAACCTGATTTACAGAAGAAAAAAATCATTTTTCATCAAGTTAACGCACCCTTTTACACAGTTCAAAAAAACATCGCAAAAATCAGCACGAATTTTTACAACATCCACAGATTAATTTGAAAACGTTTTCTTTAGTGTCAATTATTTTCTCAAATATCTTATCCTCTACAATAAGCAATGCATATTTAACAGTTATATTGCTTTCCCTTGCTATTCTGTCAATTTTTTTTGATCGTAAGAATTTAAGATACACGTCAATTGCTTTAGCTTTTGGGCGTTACATACAAAATATCTTATAAACCTGTCTATTTTGTAGTTGTATAATGTAAGATTTCTCAGACCTTTCGCAAGAAAATGTTTATTTACACAATTTTGATGACTACCGCTTATTACATCATATATACGTTGCAGAAATTTTTTGAAAAAATTCTATGCTCTCTGGTTAGATTTGAACTTAACATGCCATTAATTGCATTATGGAAACATTAAAAATTAGAATTTTTTAGTTTCATATTAGTTCCATTTATTATCTGTTTCCAAGTCAAAGACACAGTGACAGTGTGTGTTTAGTTTTCTCGAAAATTTTAGCGAAAATTACTGTGGAAAGGGGTTTTATTAACCTTTAGTGATTAATTTAATCAACCACAGTCTTCATAAATAGTGCAAGATACAAAATAAAACCCTAGTTTTAATTCCAATTTAAATCGATACATTACTGGCGTAATGAAAACTGAAAGAAGAAAATTTTAGCTATCGTGAAGAATTGCTAAGGATAAATTATCAGAAAAGAGTTAAAAGCAGACAGATTTTGATGAAGAGAGTAAAAGTTCCAAAGAAAAATATACAAGAAAAACAAAAAACAATTCGATAAATCTTTTAAAAAAGCAATGTACTTAAACAACAGACTCAAATAAATGACTTTAAAATCTAAATAGCAAACTTTTCAGTACTATCTATAAATAGTGAAAGTAAAGATGTTAAAAAACGTACATGTTTTCCTTCTGCAGTCTTGCAACATATAATAATCGTTGTTATCCGCGCATCCGTTTATACATAATATTGTGTGTATCATAGTTTGCATAGGAAAACAGTATTTTGTCGAGATGAAAGACATATACGCCAACTTCTGATTTTGATTGGGGATCACAGATTAGCAAATTAGTATTCCACTTACATACGAGGTGAGATAAGTGCTTAAGCTCCTGTGACATTAACAAGATGCTGCAAGCTCTACACGTTATTTTAATTTTAATTAGAATTTCGACAATATACAAACTTGTTGACGTTATCAATATGTATTAAATAGGTTACATGTATATGTTTGTTGATGTTGTATAAACATTTATAATTTGTGTTTCTGTTTTTATATTGAAAGTATATTTAGTTTACGGCAAAATATTTTTTAATTATATAATTACATAGCTCTCAATGAATACTTTGAGGAGAGTACTAGGAAAGTTTTGCAATATGACGCAACATGCATGTTGAGACATGTTCATACGTGCATAGTAGCCGCCGCGCCATGCCGATGGGCTCTGTTATTCATTAGCAATGAGAGTGTGAAGTGCTTGCGATGGCAACGTGGTCACGAAATGAGATAAGGGCAGTTTTGCGTTATAATTTCGTGCGTGGTTTAAACATAGACCAATGCTTTGAAGAAATCACTCTTGCACTAAGTGATGTTTGCGCACATCGCACAATGATATTCAGGTGGTATAGAGAATCCCAAAGGAGAAATTTGGAGGATGCTGAGAGGCCGGGAAGGCCACGAACGTCAGTTACGGAGGAAAACGTTACTACTGTGAGGAAAATGCTTGGCGAAGACAGGCAAGTGACCTACCAACAGATAGAGGATACTTCAGGCCTAAATGCACCAGCAATTCGTTCGATTCTGCATGATCATTTGCACGTGAAGAAACTTTGTTCTCTCTGGGCGCCGCATCGACTGACTGAAGAGCAGATGACACGACGTGTGATTTGGTGCCGGGAGATGCTAAAAAAGTTGAATAAGGGACAATCTCGGTATGTGAACGACATCGTGACAGGTGACGAGACTTAGTTGTACTATTACGATGTGCCGACTAAAGCTCAAAACAAAATTTGGGTCTTTGATGATGAGGATACACCAGTAGTTGTCAGAAAATCCCGATCTGTAAAGAAGAAAATGATGGCTGTATTTTGCATATCGAGTGGAATTGTGGAACGCGTCGTTTTGGACACACAGAAGACAGTCACAGCTAAGTGGTATACTGAACAGTACCTGCCTAAAGTCATTGGATCTATCAAGAAACTGCGGCCAAAGTCAAGAATGGACACCTGGTTCCTCTATCACGATAATGCTCCAGTTCACCGCGCCAAAGCCTGCACTGAATATTTGAGCACGACAGAATTGAAACTTCTCGAGCACCCTCCCTACAGTCCAAATCTTGCTGCCTGCGACTTTGCACTGTTCCCGTATGTGAAAATGAAGCTAAAAGGGAGGCGGTTTTCCAGTGTTGACGACTTTCTGCGGATTTGGAACAACGAGTGTGCTTTACTCCCTAGTGAAGCTTAGCAGAACTGGTTTAGAGATTGTAGAGTGTAGATGAAATTACTTTGAAAAAATTAAATAAACGAAACTGTATTGCAAAACTTTGCTAGTACCCTTTGTATATTATACAAAACAGTAACAAAGTAAATAACACATCTCATTACAGCACACGTTTTTAATTTTATGCACATTTTCTACAGCTTTCTCTTGAACACAATAAACACTTTTGCACACGTGTCTTATATTCCTCAACTCTTCTAAAAGGTGTTTTATTAGTTAATTAATTCATAAGGTAAATATGCTTTCGAATATTTCGTTTTATAGCTTTGATCATTTACAATTGCATTAGTTTTATGCAGATTACAAATAACGATCATTTTCTCTATAACGCTTTTATATCTTTATACTACTAAAGCTATAATATCTATTATTACGAAACATTGTAAAAGACATTAAACACGATTTTATTGGCAATAATATAACTTCGTCAAAATGAGCCATAAACTTATCAGAGGAAATCTTAAAATAATATTTTTGATACTCTTTCTGTATTCATAATAATAGCAATGAAATCGTTCCCCATACAAATCATGCAGGTTCATGCGGTTGTAAAGTCGTAGATTTGTTGTGACTTGAACCTTATGGTACCATTGGGCAGTGATGCAGCACAATGCACTTTTTGCCAATTATTATCCTAGAGATACCACCGAGTACTTATTTTTGTCAGCTTGAATGGAAATAGAGCTGAAAAAAGTAATATAACTTACCACTTAGTTATAGTGCAATTACCTTTATTGTTGGCAATAAAAGTTTTATCTTAGAGGAACCATGATATGTGCTTCACTCAAAGTCGCGCTATAGCTTATTTGTCGTTGTATTTAGATAGAATAAGCAGACCTACTTACTGCTGCACCTATATAATTAATTTGATACTAAGTTCTAGTGTCTATAAGCGAAGTTTGCCTCTTTCTTATTAGTATTTTTTCATATATTTAAGTTATTAACTTATCTTTTTTACTTGTACATATTTACTTTGCTTGTGTTTATTTCTTGTAATTAATATATACACTATATTATTATTACTATGTAATAATAATTTTCAATATTTAGTAAAATTATAGTATCGTTAGATAATAATGCAACACAATGCACTTTCCACCAATTATTATCCCAAAGATAGCACCAAGTAGTTATTATTACCAGCTTGAGAGGAAATTGAGCCGAAAAAGTTATCGAATTTATAGAGTACTTATATAAATTACCTTACCACTTACTATCTGCTTCTGGGCTTCCGGGTTGGAACCGCATCACTGGTATAACTGCCGACGTTTCGTACCCACTCGTATGAGACATCTTCAGAGCTCAAATACTGCTATTCTCTGTCACACTGATATTGTTGTTTCAGTGCGACAGACAGGGCTCAACTACTGCTACTGTCTGTCACACTGAAACTGTTGTGTTTCAGTGCGACAGACAGGGCTCAATTACTGCTACTGTCTGTTGGGTTTCAGTGCGACAGATAATAGCAGTAGTTGAGCCCTGAAGATGCCACATACAAATGGGTACGAAACGTCGGCAGTTATACCAATAATGCGGTTCCACCCCGGAAGCCCAGAAGCAGATAGTATGGGCCACGATCGCAGAAGTCTACATACCTTACCACTTAGTTCTAGTGTAATTACATTAATTTTGGCAAAAAATGTTTTATCTTAGAACAACCGTGTTATGTGCTTCACCCAGAATGACACTGTGACTTATTTGATGTTGTAATTAGTTTTATCAAAATATGCAGACCTACTTTTTACCGCTACACCTCTTCAATTAACTTGGTGTTAAGTGGTAGAACGTCTATGAACACAGTTCACCTCTTTCTGATTAGTATTTCTTTAATATATTTAAATTATTAACTTATCTTGTTTACTTGTATTTACTTCTATATTATTATGCAATAATAATTTTCAATCTTTAGGTATTTTTATACTTATATGAAGGTTTAATGAAATGTTCTCAACCTGATTGAGGACATAGTTTTATTTCCAAAATAAGTACTTGTCTTTATAAATACATAGCCTTTTTCAAACCAACACAGTTATTCCAGCGATACTAAAGTATACTCTCCACATAGTGATTGTTTGAGGTCCTTAAAATAGACATCAATTTGAAACATTACCTGATCGTTTCTTTAGTCACTGATCGGTACCCCACTTTTCCCATGTTTCAAACCAAGCTACAGATCGTTCTTTCTATTAAAATAATAAACGTTACTTCTATTGCCAGATTGAAAAACAAATGAGATTATTTTTTTTACTAATTCGGCGCCCTTTCTTCAAAATCACCAATTACTGATCCGCAATGGAATAGCGAAAAATTTTGAATGTTAGTATGAATATCTAATTCTCATGCTTCGATTGAAAATAGATTTTATAATCTACTTAATTTGCTTAATTTGCAGAAAAAGCAAATATCGAAACGATTACATTTACTCTATGTCTACACTTCGATGTAATTTAACGATAATTGCTTCATTTATAACGCTAGTAACCTCAAATGCTACAGAATGCTCAAAAAGTTACTTTAATCGACTATAAATGGAAATGGCAGAAAGGGTTTCCTTTCAGTTTATAAAGGCCGAAGTCGCAGATTAAATATGCCGTTCTTTTTATTTCTCTTTTAATATTCACCTTATGTTGCGTCGTTTGCGTTAAATATAGAACCTTTTAGTGAAATGAAATGGGGGACATGATAACCATGTCGAAGAGACGGTCAATAGTAGGTGAGGATGAAAAAATAAGTTTTATAAATGTGCTAAAGTTCAGCGCACTAACAAATACAAAAGGATTTCGAGCAGTTCAAGAAATGGATATACATGCATTTATACACACACTTTAAGTACCTCGGCATATTCTAACAATACGTACGTGGGCCGTCTTTTAAGTATGGCATAGTGAGACATAGAGGGCGCCACATTTTGACTGTACCAACAAACGAGTGGAACAACTGTTTCCAGAGTTGGTTCGAGCGCATGCAAAAATGCATTAATCTTCGTGGAAAATACTTCGAAAAACAACGAAGTCTTTAAAAGCTGTCTATCTCTCTGTTTTATATGCAAAACTTAGAAGATAACCCACGTAGTAGTAAAATTGATATACGTATGCTTAATACGCACACATTGAACTTATTACTCAACGAATTTAGGTAGAACTTACTTAGAAGTTAGACGAATTTAGTAACGTATTTAATAATGGCAAATTTAAACAAGTAATAACTAAAGCCAGCTAATAATATAGTGGAGGGTCCTGCACTAGGTGTTGACAGTTTTTATTATGTGATTGTCAGCCTGGTAATTAAAACTCAGAGATTAAAATAAAAAATCTTTATTGTATATACAATGTTGTTTACGAGCATGCCTTATTTTTTAATTAATGTAATATGTTCTTTCCTGCCTTTCGCATGTTCTTTCCTGCCTTCCGCCTTCTTGGAGCCGATAACACGCTGCAAAACATCCGAGCCGATTATTCGATTTCGCTGGTTATATTATTTTGCAGCCCCTGCAAAGTTTGGGACTTGGCAAACACTTTAGACTTCAAATATCTCTATAATAGATAAAGATCTCTACAATCTGCTTCTGGGTTTCCGGGCTGGAACCGCGTCACTTGTATATCTGCCGACGTTTCGTACCCATTTGTATGGGACATCTTCAGGGCTGAACTACTGCACTTAAACAGTTTCAGCATTGACCAGGACCGCGGAAGTCTACGTACCAAATTAAAGATCTCTACATTTTAAAAAAAACGCAATAAGCCAATTAAAAACATCTCTTCAAGATAGGGGATTTCCAGAAAATATTTGTCTTAAAATTGTCTTATTGAAACTATAACATTATTTTCACATCTTAAACGATACATTTCAATAGACAAAAAAAAATTTCGATTATTAACAAAAAGCGTTGTGAATTGACACTGCGACCATTTTCTTTGAAAAAAGTATGGACCAAATGTCCACAAGACAGACACGTTTCATCACGCTTTAACGCTTTCGAAATATAGAGGCCTTTCTGTTAACCGGTACGGCATATTCTATTTATTGACAAAAAAACTATAAAATGGAAATGTGCCTTATATGACATGATTGGGTTATTCAAAACCATCTGTATTATCAATAAGAAGAGTAGGGAAGTTTCTCCAGAAGTGTATGCTTGCTGCAGAATCTTACGATTGGATTTTTAAACCATCTGAATTTTGTAATTAAATCCCAAGTGAAATGTTAAATTTGCAAGACGTTTCTGTCTGACAGATTTGATGCTGTTGCTTGACGTACTGGTGAACGCCATAAACTTCGCAGTACCACTTGTCGTACCCTCTCAATGATTTTTACATTTTCGCTTTCATTAAACCTATACCAATACAAAATTTAGTTTTGTACAGGTGTCCTACCGCACCTCAGAATATCATATTCTCGAAAAAATTACCAGCCAACTTCGATTGTGGATTCCATTGTAGAGAATACCTTAACACAAAAAATTCGTTACTACCCGCGCCAAGTTTTGATGATTAATGAAACTAAGCAATAGCATCTACCAGACGGCTTACGCGCTACATTATCCCCCCAAGTGTCTGTCTCCCCACCACAGCGCTAACATATGTGTCAATGCCTATTGCAGAACCCTATATAATCGTACTTACCAGGGTTTCCAGCTGTAAAAACATATGTTGTTGTGAAGATATATTCTCTAGAAAATATTTTCTGATCTTTATCTTGCTTTTACTTATAATAACGTGCGGCGCCATCTAACATTTTTGTAATAATTTAAATATGTTTAAAAATACATAAAAGACTTTTGCCAATGTGCTAACAGTGAATCGAATTATAAACCTGAAAGGCTTAATCTAACCAAATTTAAATTATAAAATTTATTTCACAATCTTCGCTATCCCAGCGACTTTAGGTTCATAGAAACTCGCATTTACACAATCTGTCGCAGAGAAAACCGAACTTTTTTAAAATAGTAATTCTTAGTGGCGCCCTCTATTAAAAAAAATACGCGTCGGTAAGACAGATCTTTCACCAATGTTATGTCAAAATATCATGACATTTGCATCATTAGAAGCTGACAAATTGCCCATAAAGTAACAGTACATATTTGGCGTTGGTCGAAAAATGAATTTTGAGCAAAGAGCAAATATCAAGTTCTGTTTTAAACTCGTTTACTGAAACGATCTTCAAGGACATCTCTAAAAACGAACTTAAAAATTCATTCGACATGTTAATTGACCGTATAAAACGTTGTATTGAAGCCGAAGACGACCACTTTGAATAAAATAAATGAATTTGACCAAAATATTGTAGTAAGCTTTTGCTATTGCTTGAAGAAAATTCTGTTTTCTCTGCGACAGACTATGTATATTCAATTTATAACCGTTCAATCCTACATATTCACGTACAAGCATTTATTTTAATTCAATTTAAATTTAATTCAATTATTCATGGTAATTTACGCATACCTTACACAGAGCCGCATTCAGAACTATATTAATTTTTTCATTTCATTTTAGGAACTTAATAATTTTATTTCATTTTACGCTGCGCACTGAATATAGGATTTTCTCCATTTTATTATTATTTACTTGTTTTTTTGTGTAATTTTTTAAACAATCTAGGCAATATTTTTCTCATTGTAAATAATATTTTTAGTCATTGTTATTATTCATCACAAGTAAACTGCGCGCAATGGAACTAGTTTATAAATAATATTCTTTTCACACATAGAAATAATTTGGTATTAATTAACCGGACAAACATCCGACGATTATTGACTTTCTGTTTCCCATATCATATTACTATAAAACAAGACGACTGCGACGTATAGGTAAACTTCCTATAACGATTACATCAGTGTACCGTAAGAGGGAATACATATCCTTCTCGCTACGGAGCTGAGATAAGCTTAGGACAGCATGTGAATTCCAATAGGAAACAGGTCATCCTGAACAAGCAAGCAGACGGATTGTAGGTCCACACTAGCGAGGATTACATTACCAATACTGTTGATAGGGAATGGGTGGACTGACGTGGAACAGCTCCTATAGTACACTCCCAATTCGCTCAGAATACAAATATATACTTTCTAAGGTGTTCGTTCACTTACCCTAGTCAACTAAGTTTATATAATTTCGTACTACCGAACACAGACTACTCAGTTATGTCCAGTGGATACGCTCGAGAATTTTACTGAAAATCGATAGACAGATGTAATATACACATGTGATGTTTCTAGATAATGTAATTGTATAAAATTTTATAATAAATTTACTAAAAGTAATTAAAATTTTTTTTAGACGATAATTAGAAGACTTTCCGTTAGTACATGTATCGAATATAAATAATTGAATATTATCAACAAATTAAAAGTGTTCATAAAAACATCTGATTAACCCTAGAAAGATAATCTGCGTAAAATTTACGCATGCGCTTTCAAAGTAATGTGGTTTCTCTTTATTGAAAACGAATTCGTCATTGTGCTCTTCAGACATTTCAGTCGTTGTGCAGATCTTACGTGTCATACATGCGTCGCTGCTGTAAGTATTGCCAATTTCGAAATATAACGAGCATGTGAGTCAAAATTACGCATGATTATCTTTAATGGGACTTTCACGCTTTTTATTTATATGGATATTTGTGTTAATTATTTTTTGATAACTAATTTTGATGCACATAATTTTTTGGTTTTATATGGTAGGCTGAAATTTGTTAATGCCGTAATAGAAAAATAAAATGGCACGTCGGACTTTGGACGAAGATGCTATCCTAGCTGCCCTTTTAGAGGATGATGACGAGATCGCTTTTGAAGAGACGGATAGCGAGATGGAAAACCACGATAGCGAAGATGAAGTGCAGAGCGACGTTGAAGAAGGTTTCGAAGATTTAGAGAGCGAAAAACAGCAGACAGCTACCGAAAGCGAGCCCATACTCGCAGAGAATATGGAAGAAGCGGCTTCTTCGTCGGCATTTCAGCGAATAATAACTTTGCCCCAGAGAGCTATTCGAGGAAAGAATAGACATTGTTGGTCGACTTCGAAATCAAGTAGACGCGGCCGAGTTTCAGCATTAAATATTTTTAGATCTCAAAGGGGCCCCACACGCCTATACCGCAATATAAATGATCCGGTTTCATGTTTCAAAACATTTTTCGTTGATGAAATAATTACTGAAATCGTCAAATGGATTAATGTTGAGATAGCATTGAAAAGAAGTATATCTATGACCAGCGCTACATTTCGTGACACAAACGAAAATGAAGTTAGAGCTTTGATTGGGATCCTAGTAATGACAGCCGTGAGAAAGGATAACCACATGACTACAGATGAACTATTCGATCGATCTTTGTCAATGGTGTATGTGTCAGTAATGAGTCGTGATAGATTCGATTTTTTAATACGGTGTCTCCGAATAGATGATAAAAGCATACGCCTCTCACTTCGAACAAGTGATGTATTTACTCCCATCAGAAAAGTATGGGACATTTTTGTAAAACAATGTATAAGTAATTACACTCCAGGAGCTCATGTAACTATAGATGAACAATTACTTGGCTTTCGTGGGCGGTGTCCATTTAGGATGTAAATCCCTAATAAGCCAAGTAAGTATGGAATAAAAATTGTTATTATGTGCGACAGTGGTACAAAGTACATGATAAATGCAATTCCTTATTTGGGGAAAGGGACACAGACCAATGGCTTGCCACTTGGCGAATATTACGTTAAACAACTATCACAGCCCCTGCATGGCAGTTGTCGTAATATTACGTGCGACAATTGGTTCACGTCGATTCCTTTGGCAAAAAATTTACTTCAGGAATCGTATAAACTGACTATGGTAGGAACAGTTCGGTCGAACAAACGTGAGATACCGGAAGAGATGAAAAATTGTCGCTCAAGGCCAGTTGGAACATCAATGTTTTGCTTCGACGGACCCCTTACTCTCGTTTCTTATAAGCCAAAGCCAGCTAAAATGGTTTACATGTTATCATCCTGCGACGAAGATGCCTCTGTCAATGAAATCAGCGGAAAACCTGAAATGATTATGTATTATAATCAGACGAAAGGGGGAGTAGATACTTTAGATCAAATGTGTTCTCTAATGTCTTGTGGTAGGAAGACGAATAGATGGCCTATGGCTGTTTTTTACGGAATGTTAAATATAGCATGTATTAATGCTTATATTAATTATAGCCATAATGTTAAAAGCAAAGGTGGCAAGCCTCTAAGCCCGCAAAAATTTCATGAAAAACCTAAGCACTGCACTAACAACACCTCTTATGATGAAGAGATTAGAAGCACCTACTCTGAAGAGATATTTACGTGAAAATATATCCACAGCATTATCAAAAGATAATGCGCACTCATCAAATGATATTATGGAACCAGAACCAAAAACCAAACGTATTTACTGTACTTATTGCCCCTCTAAAATAAGGCAAAAGGCAAATGCATCGTGCTATAAATGCGAAAAAGTTATTTGTCGTGAGCATAACATTGACATCTGCCAAAGTTGTACCTGACTGATTTTTAAAAACTTTTATATATGTATTTTATAAAAATACCTTACCTATTTAGTATATACTTAAAAATGACTGAACACAAGCCCAGAAATGGTGATAAGTTTTCAATGAAATCTGATCTTTAAGTTTTATTTGTTAATGAAGTAGTTGTTTCGTTTTTGTTTTTTTCTGATAATAAATATACAAACGTATTCTAAATTCTGGTATTTTTATTTCATTTATATTTATACAAAACTAATCAACACTACTTTATTGTAATTAAGTCATCATAATGCCAAAAATAAGCTTCCTGAAAAGCATGCGTAAGTTTTACGCATAATTATCTTTTACGTGTATTAAAATATGATTATCTTTCTAGGGTTAAGATTAAACCGAGTTCTTTCAATCATATTTTTCATTTTAATTGCGCATAATGCGATAATTATCGTGTGTATAAAACTCCATATACATACATGACTAAATGATAATAATCTGGGTTGTTGCGAACGTCTTTAAAAAAGATATGGAATATTAGTTTCGTCGGTACGTGGGATGTCTTTATATAGTGGGACATAGAGGGCGCCATTAATCAAATTTCAGTACTAAAAATTAACCTCCATCTTTAGTTAACCTAAATCCAAAGTGTCAGTGCGATACGTGTAGTGTTGTAACTACAACGAACTGTCAGAGTTGACAAGTAAATTGACAAATGGTTTTAAACAGAGAAGATTTTCCCGGAATGATTTTTTATAATTTTCGAAGACAATTATCTCAACAAGAATGCCTCGCCGTGTAGATTTCTGTTTTCGGTAATGAAGCACCACATCAGTCAACAATTTCTCGTTCGTGTGGAGAATTCAAATGTGGACGGATTAGTTTTAGCGACGGTCCAAGAGCAGGTTCACCAAAAATGGCAGTCACTCAGGAAAACATCGATGCTCTGTAAGATTATCAACGAAAATAGACATGTGACATATAGCCAGATTGAAGCATTATTGGGTATATCGAAAATTAATAATCTTCATGGAGAAAACAATGAAATCTTTAAAACCTATCTACTGTTTTATGCCAGTTTTAATTTACAAAAGTTAAAAGACAATCCATGTAAATATATTTTTATTGTTTTTCAATGCAAGAGTCAGTATGATCTATACACTTTTGCAAATGGTCAATTCTAGAAAATTTTCCCACTCAAAAGTGGTTGTATCCGAAACGAACTACGTAACTGGAAAACGCGAAAACTGTTTCTTCGGATGCTGAAAACGCTCTTCACTCATTTTTCACAAATGGAAAACCAAATAAATTTCAATGTGATGCATCAAAACTATACGGACAATGAGACCTTAACTCCAGGTTTTTTGCCTTTATCTATTCAATTGCTTGGCTCATTATGAATTTGTTTGTGTTATTATATGTGAACTCACATTGTCATAAAAATTTCCGTTGTGTTTAAGAAATTTGTCGACAACTTGGCAAATTGTTGTTTACCAATGGGTATTAACAGTGCTGTTCTAGGGCGACTGTAACCACACTACCAATGATTGAGCAAAAGGCAGTTATTTTCTTTTGTGAAGCACTACAAAATTAGTAGAATTATCTAAAACTACAAGTGCTAGTAACTCAATTACGATAGAGTTTTGGGCATATAGTATGTAGTATTATTATTAATAAAATAATTACATTCCACTGACATAGTTCTTAAGACTATTTGACAAAAACTTGTATTTACACTTAAAAAAAATTAAATCAGAATATTAATTACTTATGAAAATACTTTGATAAAAAAATCCTCATATTTTAGTCCATCTTCAGGAATAAGTTGATGTCGAATATTTAAAAAGGCTAAATTGAGAAGAATTTCGGTTGGTTTAATATCAGAATACTTGCGACCGTGTTTTATGTTATTAATTTTAGGTCGAAATTTCTTAATTTTTATTTTATTTTATTATAATAATAGCAAATAATATCGTTAAATAGAAAAAATATCTATTTTTTATATTAAGCATAATTTCGCAGTTTCGTTATTAAAATGTTACTTACTAACTGAATAAAATAAAATTGTTGCTGCTCTCTTAAATAGCATCGGATTTTCCCAAAAGATATATATCTCATTTAATATTCACCATATATAAAATCGTTTGTATTCTCAAATATTTTTTATTTACGCATTATTTATGTGAATATGATAATTAAGTAATCAAGCTTTCGCGATTTCGTCAAATTCTTTTTTCCAATGTACCTGACATCTAATTTAAGTTTTCACAATTGATGTACGGTCTCCAAAGTTTTTACCACGTCTCCAGTATTTTTAGAAATTCAACTGACAGGCCTCTTTGAGCGGCTTTAACGTTTTAAGTTTATTTTCTTCTACAAGTTATGAAAGAGAAATCCTTCAACGTGACATAAAACGATGCGAAATGAAAAGTTCTTCACTTCTACCACTCTCTTCTTTTCTTTGCGACACCAACGACATTGAGAAACATAAATTAAATAAAGTAAATACGCCGCAGAACTGTCACGCAATCAGCCCTTAATCTTGGCGGTCCGACTCGACAACCAATCAAGGCCTGACGGAGACAGTTTCTCGCCTTAATTGAAACGGAAGCCGGCCGTCCCGCTTCCGGAATACTAAAGCTTAAATCCAATGAGTTGAGAACACTCTTTTGTATTCATTATCTTCAATTGGTAGAACCTATGCTTGAAACATAATGATCAAATTTTGCTTAATTTGCAGTATCTGAAATATTCTTGTTCCAGTGGATTAAATTTATTACTTTATCTCTTGGTGTAAGTGCATCGCATTTATTTAATTTATCTTCCGCATTACATTTTATATAATTTTAAGAGCCTGAGAATTTTTTTTATTTAAAATAAACTACATTAATCTAATCACATAAATTACAGTCTAGTTATGTTGTAAACGTTGCAGAATAGCACAAAATTTAAAGAATTTCATACCGGGGTAAATGTATCAACAAGGATATAATATACATACGTCAGTACTTGTTTACTAGCTGCTAAATGAAAACAATTTTTCTATGGAGTGGTCGGAATATCAGATCCAACCACTATCATTGCATTGTATAAAGTGGAATAGATTTTAGCTTTTACTACTTAATGAAAGTTTCGAATATCTCACACCACTGTTTATTTTCGAGATACTAGTGATGTTGTTTATCGCCCTCTGAGTTATTTAAAATGAACAAAACCATTTCTCGTAATATTGGGAGAGATATAGACATGATGGCAAAGACCGCCTTTAACAGCAGCCTATAGGAACTGGAAAATCAAGTAAGTTGTTAAGTCATTTTGACGAAAAAGAGCATCGAAAAATCTTATTCTCAGACGAGAAATTCTTTACTATAGAGAAAAGAATTAAATCGAGAGAATAATAGGGTGCATGCAAAACTGGAAGACTGTAACAGCATTTCAGCGTTGTCACTATTAGGCCTCAGATTGGTTGGGTGTCTCCTGCTAAGGTCCCACTGTTAATTTTTGAAAGATTGAGGTGAAACTATTGAACTAAATATACTAAGAAACTATATTGGAAGCTATAGTCTTTGACTGGAGTCTTTGTTAAGCTGGACAACAATGTTTCTGAATTTATTGAAGTTTCTGATCGTCCATGATCTGAACCCTATCAGCGACGGTAATGGGGTATTTTCGAAGATATGGCTTATAAAAAACATCATCCCAATTTGGAATCTTTGAAACGAAATATCCTTGAAACTACAGCAAAAGTACCAACTAGAAACAGTTCGTAAATCCATAGACGAACTATTCTGTCCTTTATAACTCTATACAGGCATAGAAAGCCAATAATTCGAGTAAATTATACATGGTTTGAAAGCTTTTCTTACTTTATTTACTTTAATTTTATACGAGGTATGGCAATTAAATAACGAAACTGCACTCTTGCCATCGCGCGGCCACATCGGGCGAAGCTGTAATTAGTATATTATTGACCTTGGTACTTCCCAAGCAACAACCCGTGATTTCGTCTCTGTGTGTGCTTTAATTTACTTTCGAGCTTTAATTGTAGAGGACACTGTTACTAAATAGTGTCGTGATAATGGTTGACTAAAAAAAAAATCTAGCAGCAAATTAAACTGAAATTGCTTGTCCAATTAAAAAATCGCCAATAGAATGTTTACCAATGTTAAACGAGGTGTTTGGTGATAAAGTTATGTCATGTGCGCAAGAAAAAAGTAGTGAATAAGTCGAAATTGAAGAAATGCTGATTGTTTTTTTTCGATATCAAGGGTATTATCATGACTGACTAAGTGCCTGAGGGTCAATCCGTTAATCAGAAATACTACAAAGAAGTCTTCATCAAGCTGAGTAAAGAGTAAGGAAGAAAATACCGGATTTGTAGAAGAACGACTTGTAGATTCTGCACCAGCTCACAATGCCCTATCTGCGAGGCAATTTTGAGCGCATAAGCGTATTGCTGTGCTTGATCATCCTCCATGTGACTTCTACCTGTTCCCAAAAGCGAAAAATGCATTAATGGGAACACATTTTCTACGTAAAAGCAAAAATTGCAGAGTTGTTAAAGAGGCTGATAACTGATGAAGTTCAGCATTGTTTTGAACATATACACTTGTGTATAGATAGGGAAGGAGAGTATATTGAAGGGGATAAGAGTTAAATATAAGTTTATTAGCAATAAATAACATTTCTCACATCAGTCCCGTTATTTAATTGTCACAATACATACATTATTTTGTATGCCCCCGAAAGTACTGGCAATATTTATGACTATAACCAACTTTAGATAGCATAACGTATCTGAATTACCGATTTGTTTCATTTTATGCCTTTTTACCTTCAATTTATATAAATAATGAAAGGAAATAACATTTAATACTTGCTGTACTACTGAAGTAAAATTTACAAAACTAAAATGATTGTAAAACAGAATAAATTATAATAATACAAATGGAAGAAGTTACACCTGATGAAAAATGAAAAGTCAATATTAGAAGAAACGATATTTCATTCGCATAATGCATGAGCCTTGATTACAAAAGAGCCCAGAATTGTCGAATATAGAAATGTTTTTTCTTTCACATACACTTACAACATCTTATAATAATGTCAACATCGCGCAACGATAACATGGCACTTGATATCCAGAATTCTTATCTTGGTGGCGATATTTTACAATTTCAACTTGGCGTCTGCAGAAATCGAGTCGAATTTATAAAAGCACGTCGAGCGGCTAGGAAATACGTGAATACGTTCGCAGTCAAATAACATATTTCTTATTGTTATTACGGCCACGTTTGCAAGACCTTTTAACATTATGTCACGTATCATATATCTATTTCTTTTGTAGTACTTACGTATTTACCAAACCATATTTTTGTAAATAAATTCAGAAAATATTGTCTGTGTAGTTTTATATTTAAAATGAAAATCTTATGGGATGGTTGTCTACAAATTTTGTAACATAAAATATCATATTGGTGTATACAAAATGACCAGATTTAATTTCGTTTTCTAGGAAATAAAAATTTTGATTACTCAAAGTAATTTGTATGCGCTTGGACTCTACAAAAGATTTTACAAATGTGAACCTTTATAACTAGTTAAAGGCTTTGACAACACACTTAACTTCTTCTTTGTTAAGAAATTCCTTTCTCTTAATGAAGGCGTCAAAATGTTAAAGAAATGATTAGCCTGGTGAATATAGTTGCGTAATATACACAGTACTCTCACAAATATTGTTTCAACTATCAGGTTTACCGGAAAGTTCAGTAGGTTTTCAGAATAAAACGAAATAATAAATTTTTCATACCTTGAATGAACTTTATTACTTCCATCATTATTTATGACTTCTTGCCAGGGTGATGGCAATTTACATATCCCATTTTCCAAAAATGCCTTTTCCCTAGAGGCGAAAACTTGCACCAGTGCTTGTCTGATATCTTCTTCGTTTTTGATATTTTGCCGTGCAAAAAATTTCATAAGGGCAGAAGCAAGTTCTCAGCCTAGCTCTGCGACTTTCTGACGAATCCCCAAAGCAGTATGTGGCCTGGCATTATCATAAAGCAGTATGATGTCCTTCCTATTTCGATTAAAATTTAACGGTTTATCAAGAAGTATAACCTAATTTTAAACTTTCCTGCATACGCTGCCAATTTTAATTTAATTATATCGAGTTTATGACACAACTTATTACCTGATTATAAATATTACACAACCGCAGGTTATTAAATAGCGTCTGGGATGGTGCTATACACACGTTATTTAAGAAACTCATACCTAATAAATCAAAAATTGTTAATATCAATATTTATTTCGTTCTGACTGTGTATCTATTTATTACATGTCTTGTTTCTTCGGGTACGAGCAAAACTTTAACATAACAACTCTGCATGCATTCATTTCAATTGCAATTGAATTTCTCTTAAGTAAACACGATGCAAATTTGCACATATATCAACATGTATAATAACTATTTCGAGGGGAAACTTACAGTACGCAAATTTACACAACATAGAAGAATAAATAATAGAAATAGTATTTGGCGAAGTAGTGATGTCTAAAGAAGTTGTACAAAGGGGCCATCACCGGCCTCTTTTCTTAGAGTGCTGTTTTTAAATTATCCAATTGCTGACAGTACCTCTACAAGTTTAGATTTTCGTTCGGTTTCAACAGATCAATATGCATTGATCCTTGAATATACCAGCATATACACAATATTATCTTACTTAGGCTCAACTTTAGTTTAGAGATGAAGGAGGCAGGTTTTCCATATTCACGATATGCCCTTCTCCTTACGATGTGTTCATAGGTAATCCAGTTTTCATCCCCAGTTATGATCCGGTCCAAGAAGGGTTTGATTTTGTTCCGTGCAAGCAGAGATGTGCATATGGTGATTCGTTCATTAAAATTATTCTCACTTAACTCATGTGGCGAATATTTCCACACCAATCATGGTCTCCGAATATGGTCTGAAATAATATGTTGAGCTGAATCAAGCCTTTCCACAATCTCCTACGTTGTGAAAAGAGGATTTTGCTATAACATGATTTTGACAGTATCGTCGTCGTTCAAAGATGGTCGCCCAGAGCGTGACTTACTAGAAAGTTAGAAATCGCCTATTTGAAAATTTTCGAACCATCTTCTGCATGTTCTATCAGAAATTGTACCTTCACCATATACTTTCAATAAATTTCTACACACTTCTGTAGCATTTCTTCCTTGTTGGAATTCGTACAAGATACAGTGACATAAATGAACTTTATCAGTAGCCATGGGTACATGATCGCTCCTCACTTAATGCTAACGTTAATCATCTTCGCTTTAGTTCATTTGCTAGGTCAGTATGTATACATTCAGTGATAAAAAGAGAGAGACAAATATACGTCAAATTAAAATGCGCATACTTGTTGTAACTGAAACGGGTAAAACTTTTCGGTACACCCAATATAAACGCATGCATAATGTTTAAAAATGGGACACACATACGTAGTAGTAACCTGCGCTTTGTCATTCAGACTTTATAGTGTTGTAGATAGTAATTTGTAAAATTATAATCATATAATCACGGATTAAAATGTTAAAGAAAACAGAATCGCTATAATAACAATTTTACTGAGAAACTACGAATATATGAAAAAGTCTATAAAAATTTTACTATTTATATCAATATGCTAAAACGTTTACGAAATATAGCACATATGTTGATCTTTTGGTGGCCTTGTTATATACGGCGATTACAGCTTCACTCACAGCGAGGTAGACACTCTAAAGGTCAATATTCAAAAGTGTTTCAGATGGATGATAATTATATTTGTCAAACAACAATGTATAATTGATTGCGGGGAAAAATAACCTGCCTACACACTAAAAGTATAATGGAAATGATCACGAATAGAAAGCAAAAACTCATAAATGGATGAATACATTTTACGTTTTTATCTTTCAAGCACACTTTTCTTTTTTCGGCATTGCAACTTCTTTTGTATCGCAAAAGAAATACTACTAATTTTAACGTACTCGTCAATATAGTTTTTTAACATCACAATCGCAAAGATCCAGGTTAAAAAGGTAGTAGTAAATCACTCAGTTTCAGTACAGTAGTTAAGCCCTGAATATGTCCCATACAAATGGGTACGAAATGTCGGCAGATATAAAAGTGACGCGGTTCCAGACCGGAAGCACAGAAGCAGATAGCAAGGTAGTATGTGTTTCAATCTCAAAGGAGCCTGTCAAAAACAGTACGGGTATAGAGAAGCACTTGTACATCAGAATATAAAAATCTATTAATGCATGTAATATAACAGATCTCTTTGTGTCCTCAAAATCGTCAATGTTTGAAATAAATTTAACAGTACATTAGTCCAAATTGCTGGCGCATCCTCGACGACGAACAAACATGTACAACACTTATATCTAACTTTTATATAAGACGACAAGTCTTTCTTAGAGCAATTCGACTTTTTAATCCAATTTTCTAAGCTCCATTTAACTGTCGCTACACTGCAACGTAAGTACTTGACCTCACCTTTCCCCCTAATCTTGGCCTTTCACCATGTCTTCCATTTCCAGCTCTCCTCATTCTTTTAATATAATTGAAATTACGTTAAATTTATTTTGTGACATATATTTGCTTAATTTATTACGAATTAAATAAACCAGACTGGAAAAGTATTTCATTATTTACCGAAAAGTAATCCGATGCTTTTAGAACGTCTGCTAAAAGAGATGTTAAAAATTCCCTCCGCGTACTTGAATACATAAACGAGCGCGGCGTAACGGGGACTCGCGTGCCCTTAACACATTTTGTTGTGTAATTTCATTTGTTAAAGCTAGAATACGTTTACTTTTTTCGTTTTTTCAGTATCAAATTCTGACTAACAATATAATTAATTTAGGTAACGTCAAAATAAAAAAGTTAATGCAATTTCAAGTGTACAACCGGCACATTTAAATAGGATTACCATGACATATTTCCCGATTTTGGCATAATATTTGATATTTCACACAGATCGCAAACAAAGTAATTACGAGCACCATAAAATTATTATTTGAAATTCATAAGCCTTTGATCCGAGAATAATACACTTAAGGAATAGAATATTCAAACTCCGTTGATTATATGACTTACTTTAAAGTACATTACATTATGAACTTGCTAGCAGTAATTATATTCCGAAAGTGTTACTTAAGTAACTGTGAAGTAGTAGCCACTGTTTATGTTGTTTCTTTTTCGGGCGTTTAATGAAGAACCTAAGCCTTATCTGTAGTCAAATCAGCGCATAGAATTTGTAATCAACATTGATCATTAATCAACAGTCACGGCACCCAGCACATGGACAGCTTCTTCGTAGCTAACTCTTCATTCAAAATCTATGTTACGAGTTCTTTAGAGAAGCGACGAGCTTTTAGCATAGCACTTTTTCAACAATTTCTGGAAGAGTAGCAGATTTCTAACGTCCACACTACATGGACTTGAGGGGTCGAGTTCTTCCCACCGTCCTTAAACAAATTAT
This sequence comes from Dermolepida albohirtum, assembly GCA_031893035.1. Lineage (NCBI taxonomy): Eukaryota > Metazoa > Arthropoda > Insecta > Coleoptera > Scarabaeidae > Dermolepida > Dermolepida albohirtum. The sequence goes on along the minus strand of JAVIWB010001156.1, from coordinate 84,391 downwards.
CAATATTCGTTGCTAATAAGCCTTTTCAGAAGAAATCCGAATTTCAATATTATCTATCTTGTCGAAAAGTCCGAAACGCTCTTCATTAAATAGTTGTCACTACAAAGCTTATAAACGTAGCGATCTAAAATTTCATAGTTGACTTTGTAGGCGAGACGATGTACTACAAAGCTGTCTAAAACTGCGCCACTAGGTAGTTATGTATGTAGTTATATAAGTGCTTTGACTTCTATCTGAGAGATGGACGAATGATTTCCTTTGACTATATAGTACGCTTTACCTGGCAATTAAGCCATGTTTATATAACAGGTGGGGCAATAAGTATCACCCTGTTAGAAAATGCTGCCGTTTTTGCAATTGGCATCGTATGTCAGTTTGATTTTGACATTCGTGAAATAGAGACGTGCAAAATTTATAGCGAATAACAATGAATCGATATACGCCCCAAGAACGCGTGATAATTGTGACAATGTTTGCGCGCAATAATTCGTCAGTGGTGTTAGCGCGACGTGAATAAGCAAAATTCGATCCCGGGGGACGGAAAATCCACGCATAATTCATGAAGCACCATTATATCCTCTCAAAGTTACCATGTGGTGTGCACTTACGTCAGAAAAAGTGATTGGATCTTAATTTTTCGACGAAGCCGACGGTAACATTATTACGGTGAACAGCGACCGCTAGAGAGCCATGCTGACTGAATTTTTCTTACCGGAAGTTGACGATATGCATTTGGAGGATATGTAGTTCCAACAGGACGGGGATCATGCGTATTTTGAAGGATGCTCCCAGCGCGCGTAATCTCGCGTTTCACTGACTTGGCTTGACTAGCCAGATCTCACGTTTTGACTATCCCAGATATTTGAAGTCGTTGGTGTACGCGTATGAGTCCCGCACGTTGGAGGACATTAGAGCCGAAAGTGACAATGTGACACCACAAATGTTGCGTAATGTTCTGCAAAATGTAATCAAAAAAAACCCAAATTTACATGAACGCCTGTGGCGGTCATCCGTCGGACATAACTTTTCACAATTAATTGAAACAAAATTTATAAGTGCGAATAAAAATAATCAGTTAAAAAGCAAATGAGTTTTCACTTTAAACAAAAGTTATAGCGAAAGAAAACCAAATGATGCTTTTTGTCCCACCCCGTATTTACTTAGTCAATAGACGTACTATTGAATTGCGGTTAAAGCGATGTAATTACGTTCAATATTATCGGAGAAATGAACCTATAGTTCTCTATTTTGTATATTCGATTATTATTTTGTAATTTGAATAAGACCACTTTCTTCTTTGCACTAAAAATATTTTTGCACTAACCAAAAATACCAAAATACCAAACGACTTTTATCCAAGACGTAAATATGTTGAAGTAACAAAGCGTTGCGTTTACTCAAAATAATTTTCTATTTGACTCAAACGTATTAGTTCTTGATGTAATCTTTTACTTTAACATTTTTAAATGCTTTTCTGCATTGCAAATAGGTAACTAAAAACAGCAGTTGATTGAATGCATTTTGCATTGATTGAGTGCACTATTTCCACCAGTGTATACATGCCTCTTCTGCAGTAATAAAATTGAAAAAGAAATAATATAATTTTTATGTAAAGTAACATCTATTACTTATTAATTATTGGTATTACAATATTTTGTATAAAAAAATTATAGTTCTTGACAATGTAGCAAATCATTCTACCAAATATAATAATAATAATAATATTTATTAAGTTACCCAACAGAGATTATTACTCCAAAACGGGTAACAAACAAAGAAATACAAAAAAAAAATTAAACAATAGTTACATTGTGAAAATGAAATATGTATCTTAAAACAAAATATATTCATACAAATAGTGGTCATAACAAATCGTACTGCAGATTGTTGAAATTCACCGCCGAATGAACCAAAGGGGCCTTCAGCAAAATATTGGTCCTTGCTGTAGGGACATAAATCAGTTGATTCGCCCTAGATCCCAGGCGTGGAACAATGAAATAGACACGCGACAGTAAATCCGGCGTATCAACCCTCCCAGTAACGACACTCTGCATAAATAAAGCGCTAAGGGTTTTACTCTTATCAGACAGCGATACGATGTCATGTCGCTCCAACAACTCGTTGTAATTCACTCCACGGGCAGGATATCGACCATCACATTTAAATGAGAGGTATTTCAGAAATTTACGTTGTATCTGTTCCAGGAGGCTAGTTTGAGATTTGTAGATGGGGTACCAGACTATAGATGCATATTCCAGTTTGGAAACGACATGAGCAAAGAAAAGAGTCTTCAAAGTGTCCATATTATGAAAGTATCGGCATGTGCGAATTATAAAACCGAGAGATCTGGAAGCCGCAGCCGTCACACCAAGAACATGATCGGAGAAAGTAAATTTCTCGTCAAATATTACCTCAAGATCTCTGATCGAGGACTTACGAGAAATCGTAACGCCGCCAATTTAGTAACAGGATTCTATTCTAGAAATCCTTCTAGAGTAAGACACTAGGAAACACTTCTCAATGTTTAAACTTAAGCGGTTACACAAGGACCAGTTATAGATTTTGCTGACATTGACCTGCAACAAATCAACGTCGGAGAGCGAGTCAATTCGATGAAAGATTTTAATATCATCGGCGTAAGTCAAGACCGGGCAGTCGATAGACCTAATCAAGTCATCCACAAAAATATTAAACAAAAGTGGTCCAAGGTTAGACCCCTGTGGAACACCGGAGGAAGAGTGAAAGAACCGAGACTTAACCCATTGTAATAAACATAATTCATTCTATTGCTCAAATACGATTATATATTGCGAAGAAATAGTATTTTATTTATTATTTCCTAACGATGAGTTAAGAAAATGTACCTATTTTATTAATTCAAAATAAAATAACAAATGGGAAACAACTTGATTACCCTCCGTATAGCCCAGATTTAATGCCAAGCGAGTACTGCTTGTTCCATCATTTGAAAAAGCATCTATTCGGTCCGCGCACGATGATGATGTAAAAACTGCGGTGTGGCAGTGGTTGATAAATCTGGCGACAGATTTCTATGAGGACGGAATTCAGAAGATGTTTATACGATATGCTGAGTACCTTAACATAGTATCGATGATAATTATGCTGAAAAGTAGATTAATGTGTAGGCTTTCATATAAAAATAAAACTATTAAAAGAATTGCACTCGTGTCTTCATAAAAAAAAGATACTTACGTAAAGAACACGGTAAATATTGTACGTACATAATTCGAGAGTTCGTAGCCAAGCCTAGTAAATTTTCTTTATCTGTTTTTGCATCTCTTAGGAACGTTTTTTCTACTCTGAACGTTTTAAGCATGCTTGTATATTAGACTACTATGGTAAGTAATTTCTTTAAAAATGCATTCGCTGTTGTTAAACCAATGCAGAATAATTGGAATTGGATTTAAAAATTTATATTTGTAACTTGTTAATTAACAAAAGAGTTATCTTATTTTTAATTTTGTGCTACTAAAGCGTCTGGAGGTCAGAACGCGATAAATTATTTGTAGTTATAATTTAGAATTCTTCCATTGAAAATCCTGCCAAGATAGAGAGCAAAGTTTAAGCGGAAAAGAAATCAAGAAACAATGTTATAAATTCTTAGCAAGTACAGATTTAATTAAAGGAAACTCTCATACCTTTACAGAGTTTACACGTAAGTCCGTGTCCACCACTATCAGTCGCAATTTTACTTGGCAATATCAGAGAAACCAAGCTAACACAGTTAACTATTATCTAGTCGTTAAGATTCTGATCATGTGAGTAGTTTTAACACAAAATCTTTTATTACAATACACATAATCGGGAGATACACACTTAGTTCGTTACGAATTTTGAGTGCTCACAATATTCAGGTAAGTAATGTTAATTAAAGAAAGGGTCACTCTTATAAAGGAAAGTTTTAGTATATAAAGGACGATACCATATTATACTTGTCACGATTAAATAATATTATGTGTACGTAGGTTGCTGTAAAAGTTATGCGATTCTGGTACTTCCCGTAAAGTGGCGCTGTTGGAAAAATCTTTATCGTTTCCTCTGAGATTTTTAAGTCAAAATAGCGTCCACAGATTGCTAGCATCAGTTGTTGTTTCTCTTTAGTGATTTTTTTAAATAAAGTGAGTTTTGTGAAAAATGGAATTAACGTGCGAAAATTTTCGAGCCATGATTTTCTTCGTTTCTAGAGACGGTCTCACTTGATGAGTGATTGTTTGACGATTAAGCACCATTCTTGGCGGCTGTTGAACGGCGTTAGAACGAGTTCCGACGTGAACGTGTTTCGCTCAAAGACGAACATCGTGAAGGACGGCCTACCACTACAGTCACTCGAGCAAACATCGACGTCATGTACAAAATGATAAAGACAGACAACCACTGCACATACAGAGATATTCGAGCATCATTGGGCATAGGTGTGACCCAAATCAGAACTATTCTGCATGGTCATCTTGCCGTCAGAAAACTTTGCGCTTGATGGATACCACACAATGTAACGGAAGCCCAAAAGAGCGCGTATGGATGTGTGCAAAAAAAGGCTTAAAAGATTCAACGGAGGTCGAGCAAAATCAGTGTACAACATCGTTATATATAACGAAAGTTGTATTTGTTGTTGCGAGACAATTGACTCAGTGGGTCTTCGAAGACGAGGAGTAACTCACGAAAGTGAAACGCGAACGAAGTTCTCGTAAGAAAATGGTGGCTTCTTTTTTTCTGACGTACCGGTCATGTTGCTACTATTCCGCTAGAGGATTGTCGCGTGGTCAATGCTGAATGGTATACAATTATTTGTTTACCGTCTGTGTTCCAAAAGGCGCGCCAGAAACGACCGAGAGGACGCCTCATTCTACATCAAGACAATGGACCATCACATAACGCATGTTAAATATCAGAAGTTTTAGCCACTTCACGAACGGAATTAATAACTCATCCACTTTATAGTCCCGACCTGGCACCTTGTGATTTCTTTATATTCCCATACATAAAAGACAAAATACGTGGATTGAAATTTAATACGTGAGGTGACTAAAAAACAATGGCCCCAATGTTTCGAGCACTGGTTCCACCGAAAGCAGAAGTGCATAGATCATAAAGGCGAATGTTTTAAAAAACTAAGAAACGTTGGTTAAAATAATTGATATTTTCTGTATCATCTTCAAAATTTTTAAAGTAACCTATGTTCGTTCTTATATTTTCAGTGCATGCTATTGTACACGTCTCAACTGATGTCTAAACTTTAACGTATAATTGAAACATCTTGTAATCATATTAAACCTACGAACATGAATGGAAGTACACCAAATCTGCATTGATTGATTACGATGACGAGCGTTCTCGACTGTATAACACCTTCTTGAGCAGAATTGATAATTTAGGCGTTCCTACAAAATGACAAACTAGTTAATCAATATGCAAACGAGCGATAACGTTACAAAGTCGATTAACTTTTATCAAGTATCTGATCTAAAGTTATTTGAAAATTACTACGCAACAAATTCTATGAATATTAACAACGACAAATTCTCAAGCGATTTCGAGTTCCTGGAAAACTCGGGTGATTTATGACAGGCCTTGTCGAGCATATAACACTCAAGAAAATGTACAAGAAGGAGCTAGCTTTTATCAATGATTTTAGTTTACACACAATCTGGAGGCAGTGTTATAAATAATTTTGTTTTGCGTGCTCTCGTGTTACTTCTCTTTCGTCACAAATTTGTTAAATATATTGAACTTTGCTTAAAATCAGTGTTTTCACGGATTTAAAGAAGTTATACATACTTTTAACTACCAATCACTCAAAAGACAGAGTATGTACGGGGTGTGGCTAAGGAATAACCGGACTGACTGAATAACATTTTTTATTCGAATGGTTACATATCAGGATGTTATCAACTTTAATATATTCTTCTCTCCGAGCAACATATTGAAGAATATTTAGAATACTCGACTCGACACAAGTGATTCCGCTCTTTAAAAAAAAATGTTGGGTCGTTTTCGATGTTTTTAAGAAAGTTAGCTAAAATACTCTTTCGATTCTCTTTCTGTTCTAAGGTTAGCAGGTTCAACACCATTTTACGCACGCTTTGCTTATGTTGATTTTTTTTATAAAGAATTTGATGGGGTCCCTTGGTCAATATTGACCAACTCAGCAACAGCTTCATTTCAGTGATTTTCGCAACGTTTGTGTCCGATTTCTATCATCAACTGCTTCTCTTCGTCCCTTGAACCTTCTAAACCACTCGAACACTTGAATACAAGACAAACACTGTTCACCACAGGCCTTCTCTAATAATTCGTAAGTTTTTGTGCCGGACTTGAGTTTAACACAGAACTTCTTCATGATTCCGCCAGGGATCGAATACACGACCTACTTCAATGAATCTCTGCGACTCACTTGAGTAATTGCCGTTTTTGCAACTTTTATAAAGATCAAGTGATAATAATGGACAATGACGGACATCGCTTAATCCAGCTAAGATAGCTGGACAAAGCTCCAAAGAGATCATCCAAACAGCCAATCCTAATTTTCTAGCAACTCTTCATACGCGTATGATTTCATAGGATTTAAAGGAGATAAACCGAGCCAAACCGTTAATGTATTGAGCCGCTCTGCTATATGGGGAAGAAGAGTGCAGTAAGAGGGAAAAAAACAAATGTTTGATAATGTGAACAAATAATAAAATAGGTACCATTGAAAACTAGATGATCTGCTGTGTTAACAAAGACCTACGCAAGACATAATCCAATGACAGAAAAAAAGTAAAAAACGGTGCAGAAGACAGTACAAAATGGAATTATATTGGGTCTGGGAAAAAGTTCGTGGCGTTTTTTCAGTAAAATTCAACTGGTCCCCGCATGGCGCGTGGACGAATTCATTTAAACCGAATATGCTCCATTATTATCGACAATGTTTCGCCATTTTTTTGGTAGATCCATGATCCCATCGGTGAAAAACTTCTGTGGTTTCTGGTCGAAAAACTGAATCAAGTAGTTTTCACAGGCTTCTTTTGAAACCAATTTAATTCCATTGAAAGAGTTCTGCAGAGATCGAAACAGATGATAGTCAGAGGGTGCTATATCCGGACTGTAAGGTGGGTGCATCAAAACTTCCCAACCAAACTCTCTCAATTTTTGACGGGTCATCAAAGAAGTGTGTGGTCGGGCGTTGCCATGATGGAAGACAACACCTTTCCTATTAATCAATTCGGGCCGTTTTCTTTCAATCGCCTGGCGTAATCTCTCTAGTTGTGCACAGTAGAGTTGAGAATCAATCGTCTGACCAGTTGGAAGTAGCTCGTAGTGGACGATTCCCCTCCAGTCCCACCATACACACAGCATCACTTTTTTTGGCGTCAATGTTGGCTTAGCGAACGCTTGTGACGGCTCACCATCCTTTATCCACGATCTTTTACGCTTCCGATTATCGTACGTAATCCATTTTTCATCTCCGGTTATTAAACGTTTCAGAAACGGCTCGATTTCATTCCGTTTCAGCAGCGCATCGCAGATGTTAATTCGGTCCATCATGTTTTTCACGCTCAACTCATGAGGAACCCATACGTCAAGCTTTTTTTTGTAACCAGCTTTGTGTAAATGGTTCAAAACAGTTTTGTGGTCAATGCCTAGCTCCATGCCAATATCGACAGTGCTGATATGCTCATCTTGTTGGACTTTTTCAAGAATTTCATCAGATTTTTCAGTGATTGGACGACCGCAGCGTGACTCATCTTTCACATTGAAATTTCCAGAACGAAAGCGAGCGAACCATTTCCGCGCAACAGATTTCGATAAAGTACCTTCACCGTACACAGCACAAATTTTATCACAAGCCTGCGCAGCGTTCTTCCCCTTATCATAATAATATTGCAGAATATAGCGAAATTTCTCATTATTCTTCTCCATTTTCAAGTGCGAATAACTTTCCAACCACTGCACCGATTACAATGTTTCTACGCTCAAACTAACGTTCGGAAGGTCATCTAAAAAACGAGCCGTCGGTGGTGTCGCTGTGACTTGTTGTTCTTTAGTTATCGGCAACCAATGCCATCTATCGGGAAAAACGCCACGAACTTTTTCCCAGACCCAATATAAGGGGAGACCAAGGTTTTTCAGGAACCTCGTTAGTCACAAAGTAATAATAATATTTAACAAAATCATCTGCGTTTTTCTATTACTATTTCGCATCTATAAATTCCTTTCTTTACTAACTTGCAGACTTTCATATGTATTATCCATAGCTACTTGACCAAGTTATAACAAAATCAAAAGCAAATCGAAGCAGCTGAGATAAGAGAAAGAATTACTTCATCTTAGCTTCCACGTTTTGGTACTTGTGCTGTCAACATTTCGAGTAGTGCAAAAATACACTTTTCGCGTACAAATTTTCGAGTCAGGACTCCTTATTGCTTCCAATATAGTTTAAAACTGTAACAATGCTTGGATGGACTTTATTTAACTTTTGAGAATGAGGTGCCATTTAAGATCAATGTTTAGAATTGTATTACCGAGTATCAATGTGGACGTCCCACTTTCAGAAAATCATCCGTCGATGTACTGGTGTTACTACTGTACATGGAATGATTAAACGTGATCCCATAATTTGTTTACTGAAACTCATTTATGAATTAAGAAATAATTGAAATCTACGAATTATTCATCATGACAAAACCAATTCTCACTCCACCCATTAAACCATTGATTTTCTAGCCAATAAAAAAGTCGAATTAATGACTGATTGCATGTGTTCACCTAATTTGCAATTTTACAATTTCTCTTCGCTCTAAAAAAAAACAAAAAGAAGATCCTTGGTTAGAACACTGGTTCCCACGTATCTGCTTCACAGCAGAAAAATGCTTCGCAACTTGGGTTAAGCATATGCAAAAATGTATTGACATCAAAGGCAAATACTTCGAAAAACAATATACCACCGCAATTCCAAAGCTGTGTACTGTGTGCTGACCTTCCATCACACAATACATGACTGCCCTTCCAGCACACATTATTCTGTAACAAGGCATTTGTCTCAAGTGGTAGTTCTCATCCGAAAATTGTTATTTTTTCATTTCAAAAAGCACGAGGGGTGTGTCAAAGTTTAAAGGAGATATTATAAATTATAAATTTTGTCACTATACTTTTCATTCATGATGTCTCAGCAAAAAGTGATTTTACATTGTTCTAAAATTACATCTGTCGCAGAGAAAACTAAACTTTTAAAATAAAAACAAAAACTTACTATTTTTGTGTTCAATATAACGTTTCGTACGTTTCATGTCGAATAAATTTTTAAGTTCATCTTTAAAGATGTCCTTTATGATCACTGTCGACGCCTTTTTAATGGCTTCGACGTCAGCATAACGCTGTCCTGCAAATGTAGCAAATCTGCAAATGTAGTTTGGAGAATAGCTAGAAGACACAGGGGACCAAATCCGGTGAATACGGTGAATGGTTGATAGTCGGTGGTTGAAATACCATTTGTAATTAGAAAATCAGTGATAAGCGTTCTGATAAATTCACGCACAAGTTCGTAAGCATAGATTTTTTTGCACCAGAATGTTCGTCGACCATCTTTAAATCGTTTATACCACTCATACACACTCGTGCAAAAACACGTGATAAATACGCATCACCAAACACTTGCTTCATCAAATTAAACGTTTAAGTAAACGATTTACCGAATTTAAAACAGAACTTAATATTTTCTCTTTGTTTAAAATTAATTTTTTGCCAATGCCAATGACACACTGTTACTTTTTGCGCAATCCCTGCTTCTAATGATGCAAATGTCATGATGTTTTGGCATAACATTGGTGAAAGATCTACCTTACCGACGCATTTATTTTTAATAGATGGCGCCACTAAAAATTCCTATTTTAAAAAAGTTTCTTATTTCTCTGCGACAGACTGTGTACATTAAGTAACTTTCATAGCACAAAGAAAAGGACGGTAGATTAACGAGAACTCAATGCAACTGAATATAATATATAACGGAGGGACATTAAGTAACAAACTTACACACAAATATGTCATTGTATATTTGTTCCCCTGAAACTGTTTCAATTAACGAAGTTAATTAATTATAAATAATTTTATAAGAAAATAAATTAATTATCAATGCTTTTATAAAAAATAATTTAATTATAAATGTTTTACAATAAACCATGTACTTTATATTCTAATTGCCGATATTTTAGAAAGAAAAAATTCCAATCTATCTTGCAACATCGCCCTAGTACAACCGAAGACCTTAAATTACTCGGAGCGCACATTTATTTGAACACCTAACATCTTTAATTTATTCTACACGGCTATTATTCAACTTTTATTATTCCCAAGCTAACTATTACGGTTTAGACTTTTAAATTTTATTGATTAACAGATTTCCCTCGCAAATCGCCTGAATTTAGGAAGAAAATAAGATTAAAAGGAAACAAATTGACGAAATTTTATTTAAATGCAAAGCATTTGGACAATTCCAGTTTAGTTCCCGGTCATTACAGCGAACCAATATTTCTAATGTCAATAATAATTGCAAGCACTTAACTAAAATACATTTCCGTTGTTTGTGTATGTACTACTTAAATTGTATACTGTTCTCTTCCAGTGGAAACTCATAAAAGTAAAATATGTTTCCATTTTCCTAATTTACCATGCTAAACAACGAAGTTTTTTATTTAAAGTGTTCGAATTGGTTTTCTTTTTATAAAACTGGAACATGTCCGTCTATATGGATTCGTTAAAGACGAATTTAGTAAACAACGTGTAAGTAACTTTCTTATATTATTTTGAAATGCTTTTTTGTATGCATGTATCGATAGTTAGATATACGAGGATAGTTTGACAAGTAGTGAGAATGACACCTAGGTGGCGCCTAATTGGTAAAACAAATGCACTGTAATTTAGGTTGCCTATTTATATGTTTACATTCCAATATTTAGATAAATCGGTTGATTAGTTTATTTTTGACAGCCGATTGAAAAAGAAACAACACGTCGTTTTGTTAAAATGGAAAAAGCAGAGTATCGTGCGGTGATTAAATACTTCGTAATTAAGGGTATGAAAGCTACCGAAATAAAATATGAGTTACGGGAAACATTAGGTGAATCTGCTCCATCATCCGCCACAATAAGTAGATGGGTAAAAGATTTTAAACGTGGTAGAACAAGCTGTGTTGATGAAGCGCGCTCTGGAGCACACAAAATCGTGACTACTAAGGAAATGACTATAAAAATCCATAATATTATTACGCAAGATCGACGACTCAAAGTGAGAGAGATAGCAGACATGGTAAACATTTCAACAGAACGCGTACACCACATTTTAACGAAAGAATTGCGCCTTTCCAAACTTTCGGCAAGATGGGTGCCACGATTGCTTACGACTGATCAAAAGTTCACTCGTTTGCGCATTTCCAATGAGTATTTGGACCTTTATAAGCGGAATCTGATTGATTTTTGTAGGCGATTTGTTACTTGCGATGAAACTTGGATACACTACAATACACCCGAAACTAAACAAGAGTCGAAACAATGGTTAGAACGTGGTTCTGCACCTCCAAAGAAAGCGAAGACCACTTTATCGGCAAACAAGGTGATGGCATCAATTTTTTGGGGTTCAAAGGGCATTTTGCTCATTGATTACCTTCAGAAAGGTGCCACAATAAACGGACAATATTATGTAGAACTTCTACAAAAATTAAATGTTGAGATTCGTGCTAAACGGTTAGGAATGGCAAAGAAAAAGATTCTGTTTCACCAAGACATCGCTCCCTTGCATACCAGCACAGTTGCGATGTCAAAAATCCACGAGTTGCATTTCCAATTAGTACCGCATGCGCCTTATTCGCCGGATCTAGCCCCTTCCGACTTTCACCTTTTTCCAAAATCGAAAATGGCACTAGGTGGAAAGAAATTTTCGTCTAACGATGAGCTTATCATCTTCGTAAATGAGTATTTTGCAAGCCTTCCGGAATCGCATTTTAGAGATGGCATAAGGGCATTGGAGCACCGTTGGAATAAATGTATTGCTCTTTTAGGAGAATATATTGAAAAATAAAGATTATTTTGTATTTAAAAAATTCGTTTTTCTTTTCCATTCTCACTACTTGTCAAACCACCCTCGTACTCCATTTTATTCTGAACGAAATATTCTTTCTGAAAATAAAGGCTAAATACCAGCTCCTCTTTTTCACCTGGTGGGGTCGTTATTCCTGAATATTTGACATTCATTTCCTTCGAAATATTTTTAATTTATAAACTCGAAATCTAATAAAATTGTATTTTGACAGCCTCACTTGTAGACTCCTAGAATAATTATTTAAAGTTAATTTTTTACTATCGATTTAGAAAAACAAGTGGTACTAGAGTCGGTCTAATTTGAATTACTTCTTTAATAACTCTGTACATTATATAGGCTATTTTTTGGATAGTTTCTCTATCTATCTATACATTTTCTTCACCTAATTGTTAATTTTTTAATACCGGTTTGAAAGAAAGATATTTGACATTCCTTTAACTAATTTCACAGATTTTGCTCAGCCTCTTCATTTCAAAAATAATGTTCTCCTATGGATTAATAGTCAAAACATGTGAACCTTGAGTCAAAATTATATGGCGGATATTCAAGAGTGTACCAATGAAGTTTTTCTAATGTAGTTTCAGTAAGGTCCATTATGTGAGGCCTTACATTGTCGTGAAGCGGTGGAACAATTTCGCCTTTCAGATTGATACGCCTTTTTTTACTTAGGTTAAAATCTAACTCTAGTAGTCCACATTTATAATCGATATTTTTGATTGCATAAGATATCTATGTAAATCTACAGCTTCGTAACGCCAAAAACTTTAAAGAGGACTTTCCCAAGAGACAATTTTCTTTTTTACTTTTATGGCTAACGGTTGATTATTCGTTCGCTTTTCCTTTCTAGGTAATTTACTATTGGATGTATGTACCCTATTAATATGTAACTCAGAAAGTCGGCTCCTTCCGCATCATACCTAGTTACTAACCTTTCTCGGAATGTAACTCGTTAAATCTGCTGTACGACATTCAGAAAACATGATATCCACATTTCTGTAATTTTCCGTTTCTTTTTGGAACCACATATCACTGATGTCAGGTCCGTCTAATTCTGGCCAAAAATAGTCTTCCAACATGGCACGATAGCGAACTCCATTGACCGTAATATGGCATCATATGACATCACACCTCTGACTTGAAATCCACATCACACAGTCACATATTGTGGTTGTAATGGAGTCCGTTGAAGCACGTGTGGGTTTGATTCTGTCCAATAACGCATATTTTGCTTATTGATAGAGCCATTAAGCTAAAATGAGCTTTATCGCTGAAGATCATTTTTCGATGAAATTCAGGATTTTCTTCAAACTTTAACAGAGCCCAATCGGAGAAGTTTCAGCGCTTCAAATAATCAAGAGACTTCAGTTACTGAGTTAATTCGCGCTGCACTGAAACTCAGTTTTAGCGCGGTAGTTGAACCCTGAAGATGTCCCATACAAATGGATACGAAACATCGGCAGATATACAAGTGACGTAGTTCCAGCCCGGAAACACAGAAGCAGATAGCATGGACCATGACCGCGGAAGTCTACGTACCAGATTGGAAAATTTTATATTTGAATTATTTTAATATTTATTAGGAAGCACGTGTCCACTTCACTAATAATTTTCTAATAACAGCGTTATTTGAAACATAAATATATTAGCTTAAAATGAACAGTTTTACGTATAATTGCACATGATCTTATAACTGTTCGCTTGTTTTAACGAAACACATTGATTGATTATATTTCAAAATAATTTAGGCTATGTACTTTGTAATTTAGAACCTTTTAATGAATATTTATAGTCAGATGATTATATGCTAGACTTTTCCGTCGCCTTTTCTTCATCCTGTTTTTGCTTTGATTATACAAATTTGCATAACGTAATAAATTATTTTGTGGATCAATATACCCCATATACCTTAAATTCAAATAAAATTTTAGGATACAAATAGTGAGCTCGAAGCAATGTCATTCATTTACAAGAATAAAGAAGCACAAATGAGATTAATTTTAAGCCGCATTAAAATAGAACAGTAAGTAAGAGTACAGATTTGTAGGTAAATTATGTTATAGATTCTTCGCCTAATTAATAGAAAAGAAAATACTAAAAGAATCAGTCCTTTCTTTCCAATTCTCTTTTCGTTTGACTTCAACGCATTGTTACAACGTTTAATAAGCATTTTGATACTTTTATAAAGACAATCTTTAAATTTAAAATATTCCATCTTGGCTGTAATAAAACGGTATCTTTTCATGTTCTTAGATAATAAATATTAGTTGGAGATATACCAGGCCGTTTGGTAGTCTATTTAATTAGAGTTGTAATATCAAATAAAAACTTGATCAATTTTAGAACTGTAGACGACTGCATTTTCATAGAAATGTTCTATACTTCTAGCCAGTTTTTTTTCGTTTTCAGGCAACGTAAACAGTTACAACGTAATATTAGGTATTGACTTAGCATTTTCATATAATCATACAAGGCTGTGATTTTTGTCCGATTGGAATATCTTTACTTCGATTCCACTTTCAGAATTATAATAGAACACCATGTGGTGCTGGTGTCTGATAGTCATAAGAAATTTCGATACCAACTTCTAACTTTTCTTCCTAAGAAAGTGGTCATGAAGAATTCTGCAACGCTTATTTTCAACAATCGCAATTGGTCAACCTTCTACAGGACCACCGGGTCTTGTATCATTCTCTTTGAATGCTTATTTCAATTGAAATCTTATGGCCATTTTTTTCGCAGTAGTCAAAGAATGATAATTTGAAAAAATGCTGGAATTGTTTTGGTAACTACTAAAGCTATCATTCAAAATTTTACTTGGGAATGTAATCTATTTGCTTAAATAATGCCACCATTATTTTAGCTATAATTTAGATCAGAGGTTGTCTAAGTGATCGCCGAGGCGCCGTAGAGAGTATGCAAGGGCATCGCGAGGCACACCTATGAACGCAGGAAGATTTGTGAAGTTAATGGAACTTTCTAGAACATACAGGCTAGATTGTTCCTGTAGCTTGTAGATCTTTCTAGAAAGATATGGAACATCCTCGAAACATATAGAATATTCCAGAAAAATATGGAACTTTCGTGAAACTTATAGAACTTATAGTTTATTATGGGACGAAGAATAAACATCTGAGAAGAAAAGTGTATGGTTTTAAGACTCCCGCTACCAGAGTGGCGCCAGTTTATTTCAGTGTATCGCTTTATATTTTCATGAAGTCTTGGGACAATGAAAAGATTTTTATTAAATAAGCAAATAAACAGTTCAAGAGAATGACGAAGCATCCGCAACAAATGGGGCAGCCAAGAAACAGAAATATCGTATATACGATGATAGCTACTTAAATTTTGACTTTACTTCAATAGAAGTAAACATTGAAATTGAAAAGACCGCAGTGTGTACTCTGTTAAAAAATTATAGCGCCCGAGTGTATGCTTCCAAGTAAACTAAAGTGACATCTTGAAACCAACCATTCTAACAATGTTGAAAAATTTCGCGAATTCTTTAGTAGGAAATCTGGTACGTAGACTTCCGCGGTCGTGGTCCATGCTATCTGCTTCTGGGCTTCCGGACTGGAACCGCGTCACTTGTATATCTACCGACGTTTCGTACCCATTTGTATACTGCACTGAAACTGCACTGAAACGTCGACAGATATACAAGTGACGCGGTTCCAGCCCGGAGGCCCAGAAGCAGATATCTTTAGTAGAAAGTTTTGCAAAAGAAAAAAGTACCTTTACTAAACGAAATTCAGTACCAAGCAACGCACTGATAGCATTTTATAACTTTTTAACACTACACTTCACAATATAGCAAACATAATTATAATAAATTATTATTTGCAGTTTTGCTTATTAGACAAATAAGTAAAATATAATTACTATTTTTTTTATAGATTATTTATTATTTTACATAGTTTCAAAAAATAATTTACGATATTACGTTCCCGATGAAATACGGGTGGTAAACTAATTATACAAGTCAACCGCATGGCACTAAAGATATTCTAAAGTAGTTATTTCCTTTAAGTTTTCCGTACTAATACATCTTAACTCATCGAGTTAAGCTTGATACAACTCACTAATTAAACCTTGTTTCATCAAGTTGTTAAAGTCTTTGAAACAAGGACTTCGTGCATGGTTAAAATATCAATTGCTTCGTTGTAGTACATCTTTTGACGTCGCTAATATCTAAAGCTATATTACTAATGATTAGAGAGGGCAACATGAGCGACATATCAAAGGCGCACGCTTGACAGTAAGTAAATAAAGTAAATAGTAAGTGGATAATTCGTATTTATTTTGTCAGCCATATAATTTCTTCGGACTAAGTGATTGCGAATATATAATACAGTATGTTTAGATTCTTTGGATAATTATGGACAGCACACAAACTTCCCTAACAAAATAATCAATAACTGAATATAGACTGACACCGTTGACAATATCTATTGTCGATGAATTTTACCCCACTTTACACCCGACCGTACGTCTTACAATTTTGTCCTCTCTACCAATGATGTACAAAAACATTTTTAATACTTTTTGCCATTATAAATTACTATACAGAAACTAATGACGAATTATTGGGTGATTTTTTTGCATAATATTATAAATGCATTACGTTATCGGCGATAAATATTGGAACCCTTCCCCAATAATTTGTTGGATTGGACAATGAATTATTAAGATATTTTCAATAAGATGGTCTTCGTGCACCACTGCACGGAATATGTTGGAGTATTTAAAAGACTATTGTAAACAGAGGTTAATTAGTTGCCATTATTGGCCAGCTAATTCACCAGATCTAATATTTCTCCCACTATTTTCTTTTTGGTTATTTAAAAAATAAAATGTGCAGCAACAGACTGTATAATTTGAATCAACTGTAAGTTCGGAATATTGCCGTGTTATAAAATACTACGCCTGAAACACCACAATATGTCTTTAGCAACACGAGGAAACATATAAATCTGTGTTAGAAAATAATTGTAGTTACTTTGAACATCTCCTGTTAGCTCCGTAATAGTGGGTGTTTTTTAAGCTACATGAGAACTATCGATATCGATAACTATGGTTTGACAGCTGATAATGTTCAACTGTGTTGACATTTCTGTTCAGTAAGGTTTGGCAAGTCATCAGGAATCGTTTAACTCCAGAACAACGCTTCCAAATTGTGGAAATTTACTTTGTAAAAAATAAATCTGTTCGTAAAGTTCATAGAGCACTTCGTCCATTTTACGGTCAACATAATCGGCCTAGTAAGCAAACAATTCGTGCAGTTATTGATCGTTTTCGCACTAGTTTTACTCTTCTCGATTCAAAACCACCAGCAAGACAAAGAAATGTGCGTACCGAAGAGAATATTGCTGCTGTAGCGCGAAATATTGAAGAAGATGCCGAAGTGTCGATTCGTCGTCGTTCTCAACTAGTTGGCCTTTGTCTTTCGACTACGTGGAAAATTTTACGTAAGGATCTTGGCTTACGTGCCTATAAAATACAGCTCGGGCAAGAATTGAAGCCAAACGACCATCGTTTGCGTCGCTTTTTTGCTGATCGGGCTCATTTGAAACTGGGCGAAGATGAGCATTTTTATCAAAAAATTGTGTTTAGTGATGAAGCTCATTTCTGGTTAAATGGCTACCTCAATATGCAAAGTCGCCGTATTTGGAGCAAAGATAATCCTCAAGCCTTTAACAAATCACCATTACATCCAGTAAAATTTACTATTTGGTGTGGTTTATACCCTGGCGGTATCATCGGCACTTATTTCCTTCGAAATGAGGAAGGAGCTGCGCCGTTTTGTTTCCAAAAATTGAACAGCTAAACATCGACGACATTTGGTTCCAACAAGACGGCGCAACTTGCCATACAGTATGCTTAAGAATCGATTTATTGCAAAATCAATTTGGTGACAACTTTATTTCCAGAAGTGGTTCTGTACACTGGCCCCCTCGTTCGTACGATTTAACGCCTCTGGATTACTTTTCATGGGGTTATGTTAAGTCATTGGTTTATGACGACAGATCAGCAACTCTTGAAGCATTGAAAGCCAATATTCAAGCCACCATTGGCGCCATTGACGCCATTTATTGAAAAAAGTAGTCAAAAATTAGACTGATCGAATGGACCATGTAACTTGTAGCCGCGGCCGACATATTCCGGAAATCATATTTATAAAATAAATGCCATGAAATTATCTACCTGATTATAATAAAAAAAATTTCATTCCAACAGTATTTCTGTCTTGTATTATCATTTAAAGGTCTCAAGCTCTTAAAAAAAAACACCCGTTGGATTATATTCTATTACTTTCCTATAAAAAAATGTGTTCTAAACTATAAATTTCTAGGAATATGTTGCGAAAAATGAAAAAGGAAAATTATTAAAGTCTAATATAATTTAATTTAAAAATCTCCTAAAGTCAAAAGAAAGTTCATTTAGTTTAATATTTCAGTTGTACACTACAAACATAATCAACAAAGTGTAGCAAGTGTGGAGTTACCAATTGCGTGTGATCAAAAAATTTGATATTGCCAACCTCGAACAGTTGAATTAAATCACGTTACATATACATGTCTATCTCTTATGTATCTTTAAAAGTTAATTCAACACATGAGAATAATGCTATTAATTTAAACACATCGTAATACTCGTTTTATTCGAAATCGTCTGTTGCTTTCAAATTTATTTCTCCATTTACTCGAAATCAATATCAAACGCCTTCTCTTCAAGACGCTTTCCCATTTTAATTACGACGATTCAATATATTCTCATTCTATTATGTAAACTAGTTCAGGGAAGAGTTGAAAAATCGAAAATTCATTTCTAAACGAAATTCACATTTTAAAAAGAATCGTACATCTTTAGCAAGAATACTAATGTGTTATGTAATTATATATCATACTAAAATATTTATGTTGTGGGGACCCCTTGTAGGCTACGTAGTCTTTTAGAATAAAGTAGTGTTTGTATTTTCTATAATATCTATTCTAAATTCACGATGTTTTTTTCCCTTTTCTATGTTTAAATTTTCTATCTTGTTCGTTCAGCAACTAATATTAGAGCATTACATTTGAAATGTTCATAAATATTTCACTCAAACTCCACATAGGAAGAATGACTTACAAGCAAATTAAATTACCCTAGAAACATGTACATACGTACTGTTAAAATGTTCATTGTATCGAACTTAATATTTCCATAACTTTTTGATTATTTCTTATCAGTATCAATGCATACTATTATTTTTTTATATATAGTCTGTAATAAGCATCACAAATTCATACTGAGTTAATCTGGTACGTGTACTTCCGCGGTCGTGGTCCATGCTATCTGCTTCTGGGCTTTCGAGCTGGAACAGCGTCACTCGTATATCTGCTGACGTTTCGTCCCCATTTATATGGGACATCTTCAGGGCTCAACTACTGCACTGAAACAGTTTCAGTGCAAATGGGTACGAAACGTCGGCAGATATACAAGTGACGCGGTTCCAGCCCGGAAGCCCGGAAGCAGATATCACACTGAGTTGTTTTATTAAGTAGCAATGTTTGGTAAGAAATTCTTTCTTAATTATTGATCGCAGGTATTCTTTGGGATTGATACGAGGATGAGACTTGTAAAAATACATTTATTAAGTAAATACATAATTGCTTATTTTGCCCTATATATTTCACTGCGTTCTATACATTTTTTTCAAAGAACTGGAAGCCTTTTAATGCCATTGTTTTAAAAAGTAACGAAGCGAGTGTGAGGACATTGCATATTTTTGTACCTGTATTTTTCGCCTTCTATGATGATCGTCTCAAAAGGATAAATGTATGCTATAGAACGGATGTTCTTGAATTTCTTAATGAAAATTTTCGAGGATTTGTTGTGCTAGTGGATGGTATGCAGTCTGGCATACCCTTGAAGAGGAATTGTGGAATTCCAATCGTCAGTGTACTGTTGCTCTTAAAGCAACAGTCCACTGCCGATTGGATTTCCACTTCATTTTAACCGACATGCTACCTTCACATTTTTTTAAATGTTTGCCACAATAATTTGCATTGATCGATCGATGATTCATAAAGAGGATCAATAAATATTATGCACTTGGACTTCCCCACCCAAAAAAAAAACGGGTTTTAAAATCTTGCTCGTCCACAGTCGAATATTGATTTTTACTGAACAATTTTTATTTTTCATATGGCCCTGCACTACTGGCACGCTTTGATGAAAAAGTGTAATGATGCACCCAAGATTCGTCACGAGTTCAATTCCTGCAAAATATTAGTGGCCTAATATGTTCATTAAAGAAAATTTAATAACGCATTACGCTAGAATATTAAGTAATTCTGTTTCAGTCGTTAAGAACTTCTGATCTAACGGTTATGAATGTCAATGTTCGATGCCAAACAATGATAGATATGTTCACTGTACGCCATTGTCGATGAAGAGTACCACCAAGAGATAGTATACCATGCTCCTCGAACGCATCAGGTGCACCTGTACCAATTTCAGCTCCGAACTTAGTACAAGAAACTAGGTTCATAGTTCCGTTCCGATCTAACTCTATAACTACAGCAATAGATCGACTAATCAAACGGTGCTGTTTATTTATATATTTCCTCTTCAATATTCCTCTCATACACATTTACTTTCAGTTTCGCAATCGCGTACAATAAAACCAACTCCACGCTCCTAATTAGATCTATTGAATCCGATACAATGCAATTCACGTCACTCTAGAATCTAATCCAGACAAACCTATTCTCACAAGTTACGAGGCATGGTTTTTTCAGTAGTACCATTTCGATACGAAAAGAATAATTAAGGTACTTATCATATCGTACAACCAGCTTCTGAATTCCATCCTCATATAAATCTGCCGCCTGATTTTCTAACCACCACAAGACGGCCATTTTCACGTCATCGTCGTGGCGTTGACTTCCTGAGTGAAGGAATAAGTAGTTGTCACTGAGCGCTAGATCAGAGTACTATGGAGAATGATTTAGTTTTTTTCCAGACATATGATTCGATGAGATCTTAGGTTCGACATGCTATGTGTGAACGGGCATTGTCATAAAGCAAAGCAATCCTTGCTGAGCACACCACGCTTGTTGTTTTGGTGCACGACGCAGTTTAGTTATGATGTCATAATATCACTCAGAGACAAAAAATCCGCAAGAAACACCTCCGTCTATTCCAAAATACAGTAAAGATAATTTTGCGTATTGAAATTCGTCTTCATTCAAAGGTTTACCTTTGATTTCGTGGTTTGCTTGATTCTTTTAAAATATTAACTAAATCACTGAACTCCACTTTTTCTGTTTTAAGCTAAAATTCTTCATAAACATTATTCAAATGATGTTTGCAATTTAGTTAAATATTTGGTCGCGACCGTCGCCACAAAATTACGTAATTTTTAATAATTTCCAAACGTTGCTCGTTCGTGAACTTCACCGCGATAAAGATGTTAACCTGGACTGACGTTTTGACGTTGACAGACCATGAAAAACGTCCAAGGGTTTATTCGTATTAAAAGGCAAAATTGTTACGTCCCTATTGGAAAATCCTTTATAATTTGACTTCGTAAAAAATCTTATCAAAATTAATATACTCCCATAAAGAAAACAAACACATTCTTCATAAAATTGTTATGAAACGAATATAAAAACCGATGGAACTTGTCCGGAATACAAATTAGATACAATTTTTATTAGAAGCCGTAGATTTAGACATTCGCGTCTTCCCATCCCGACCGAGAGATAAATTGGTAGCAAAGCAAATACAAATTACCCAAAGGCGAGAATATTACTATGCTAATCTACATTTTTAAGAGAAACAGAGAATCCAACAGTGCGTAAAATTAACAACCAAACAACCCTACCTCGCTGTATTTTATCGTAATTTAATTCCATCAAGTAGATGTCTTAAATTTTGCCTTTAGGAGCCGTGCGGCAACACAAAGTGAATAGAATTTTGCTGTTTCGTTATAACCGTTTTTTTTACAACGAAAAGTTTCTGGTTAGATTAAGAGTAGAGGAAAACAAGAAAGTGTACCTTTATCGATCACTAAAAACCGCCGCAGCTGAATGCAAATTATATATCTAATGAAGGTAATGAAAGAAATAAATAGTTTGATATAAACCTGTAACAAATTTGGTTTGAATAGCGTCGGCGGTAAGATAAATGTCGACTTTAAATCTACCTCATTTACATATCAATATATTGGGTTGGCAACTAAGTACTTTCGGTTTTTACTGATAGAGAGCGTTGCTTTATTTTTTGTATAACGTATGTTAGTGCTGTATTTTACCGTTTGTCGCGTGATACTAGTCACATTGACGCAACTTCAGAAGCAAGTAGTGCGCGATTTTTATTAAAGCTATTAGTTGTGGGTTAATTTTAAATGGAGTGCAGAAACGAACATTTTCGACATATTTTACTATTTTATTTCCGTAAAGGAAAGAAAGCTGCTGCGGCTCACGAAAAGATATGTGAAGTTTATGGTTCTAATTGCTTAACAGAGCGCACGTGTCAGAATTGGTATAAAAAATTCCGTTCTGGAGATTTTTCCCTCAAAGATGAGCAACGTTCTGGTCGGCCTACTGAAGTTGATGATGACCAAATCAAAGTCATAATTGAAGAGGATCGTCATATAACTGTTCGAGAGGTTGCGGAGAGGCTACATGTATCGCACACAACAATTGAAAAACATTTAAAATGTCTTGGGCTAGTTAAGAAGCTTGATATTTGGGTACCTCACGAATTGAAAGAAATTCATTTAACACAAAGAATCAACTTTTGCGATATGCACCTTAGACGAAATGAAACCGACCCTTTCTTAAAAAGAATCATCACTGGTGATGGAAAATGGATCCTGTACAGTAACATACGAGGGAGCGTTTTTATATTCGCGGAATGAGCGGGTTGTAGAGGGGTGAGTAGGCGCATTGGGAGCGTGGCCTGTGCAGCGACTCATGATTAGTATAAATACGAAGTTTCATTGTTATTAGACAGTTAGTCTTTGAGCTATCGTCAACCAAGTAACATAATCAGGAGTGAAAAGTGAAATATGGAAAAAATCAAATATCGTGCCGTTATAAAGTTCCTTACCAGGCAAGGAAAATCAGTCGCGACCATAATGAATGAGATGTCATTGATTTACGGCGACTCTTGTCCAGGAAAAACCATGATGTACAAGTGGCATAGTTTATTTAAACAAGGAAGGGAATCCCTTGAAGACGACCCAAGGCCGGGCAGGAGCATTGAGGTGACCACGCCAGCACTTATCCAAAAAGTTGAACAAATTGTACTCGAAGATGCTCGACTAAAGAAGAAACAACTCGCAGAAATGGTTGGAGTATCCGATACAACAATTTTTAAAATCCTAACGATCATCTCGGCATGCCTAAGGTCAGCGCAAGATGGGTGCCGAGAATGCTCACGCCGCCGCAAAAACAACAGCGCGTAGAGTGTTTGCGTGCATTTTTGGACCTCTGTAATGAAGACAAGGATGGTGTATTGAGTGGAATTGTTACTGGAGACGAAACTTGGGTTCATCATTATGAACCTGAGTCCAAACAAGACTCCATGCAGTGGCATAAAAAGGGCACAGCACCTCCCAAGGAATTTAAAGTGTCACAATCAGCTGGGAAACTCATGGCAACGGTATTTTGGGACTCGGAGGGAATATTGTTGATTGATTATAAAGATAAAGGTGTTTCTATAACCGGAGAATATTACGC
The DNA here is from genome assembly GCA_031893035.1 of Dermolepida albohirtum. Lineage (NCBI taxonomy): Eukaryota > Metazoa > Arthropoda > Insecta > Coleoptera > Scarabaeidae > Dermolepida > Dermolepida albohirtum. The sequence continues at coordinate 60,572 of JAVIWB010001156.1, read as the reverse complement.
TTCAATATTAGAGCGACTAAAAGAAGCCATTAAAGAGAAAAGACGGGGAAAATTGACAAAAAGTGTTCTGCTTTTGCACGACAACGCGCCCGTCCACAAGAGCCGCGTTGCGTTAGCTGCCCTGCATAAGGTGGGCTTCGAAATTGTGAATCACCCACCCTACAGCCCAGACCTGGCCCCGAGTGATTATTACCTGTTTCCGAAAATGGAAAAAGAGCTGCGGGGTAAAAAATTTACTGCCGATGATGAAGTCAAGGAGGCAGTTTCGGCGTATTTTGCAGATAAAGAGAAATCATTTTTTTATGAGGGTATAAATAAATTAATTGAAAGATGTGAAAAATGTATCCGTCTTGCAGGTGAATATATTGAAAAAGAAAAATAATTTGATTTTTTTATTTCCACCCCTTGTCCCCCATTCCGCGAATATAAAAACGCTCCCTCGTATATATTCATACGTATTTACATATCATATTTGCACACTATTCCAACTACACAATATATTTGTTATTACAACGAATCAAATTACAAATAACAAACATAAATTGTGTAATTACCAATCGACCAAACCACATAATAAAACACTCGACGTTCCGATGCATACTACAATATATGGCTTTCATTTATGAATTAATAGTATATATTAATAGAGAACGTTCCCATTAAATGGCAATTTATTTCACAGTGTTTTCATTTAGTTTCCGTTTACTGTTTAGAAATGTTTTTGTGGTCTAGTCTAATGTGAAATAAATATTTCAGTTATTATCTGTGGCTATTAGACGCATTACCTGCTAGAGAATTGTGATAATTTTTTCAAAAAGAAGGAACTTTCGTCAGTATTAGAATCAGAAAGATATTAAATTAATGAAAATAATCCAGGCTTAAATTTGTGCATATTTGACAAATAACATACACAGCACACTAAAATAATTGAAAGTGTATTTTGTTTTAATCTTCAGATAAATTGGTAGTTTTGCAGCCAATGCTAGTGGCGTTTTATTTGATTTTCTTTACCAAAATATAATGGATATGGCTGCACACCTTCCGTGCCAAACATAAAAGTTTCATAATATAAAAAAAAAATGTCGATATTTATTCAAATCAAGTTACAATTATTAAATGCATATGCAATTCCATATACACACGTGTATATACACAATTACATGTATTTCACGATATAAATCAGTGAAAACTCGTAAACTTCTTGCTTATTACATAGTTTTTAAATAAGGCAGAAATTAATGAAAGAATCGTACCTTCGGAGGGGAATCGAACCTCTGTCCATTGCTTACCGGGCAGATGCTCTACAATTAAAGACCGCAAAGTTCGATTTTTTTTATATTAAATTCTGCTTTAATGAAAAATTGATTAAATAAACAGAAAATTACCAGTTTTCATTGATTTAAAGAAATGCATGTAATTACTTATATACACATGTGTATGTATGCAATTGCATGTGCATTTAATAATAAAACCCACTGTGGCTTTTCAATGAAAGATCTGTGTCGTGTTTCATCTTCACTGAAACTGTGATGTTTCAGTGCAACATCGAAAACAGTAATAGCAATTACCCTCTGAGGATGTTTCATTCAAGTAAAGACGAAACATCGACAGCAGAACTACCGAGAATGCGATTCCAATCCGAAAGCGAAGAATAAATTATCTTGTTTGAAGATATTAATCGTATATTGGTGGAATTTAGGCTCTGTTCTCGTTTTGAATGCTCATGTTGTACTGTCATAATTAATGCGAAGACTCTTATATATGGAACTACAGCATTAAATGTGGTGTAAACCTTGGTTGTGTATCCAATAAAATCTTTCGATTTAGCTGGTTCTAAAGACTTAGACCAGATATTAATTTCGTCACCTTCCATGGCGAAAAGCGTGATGTAAATTGGATTTTATTTAAAAATTCATTTTCCTTCTTATTTCTCCCTGTGACTATTGTTCCCAAATACTTTAACAATGGCCTTCATTGTTATAAACTCAACTGTTTCAGTTTTCAGCGCGGTTCCAGCCCGAAAGCCCAGAAGCAGATAGTGTAAATCCATCTCTGTCAATGATACTTCAACTTATTTTTATGTCTAAGATCTTGATCAGTCTAATAACAGATCATGAAGAAGATAGAAACTACAACAAGGCAAACCTTGCAAGAATATTATACTACAAGTGGCAAATTTAACTTATATTTATATTCATTTATGCATAATTTCAACCATAAAGTCTCTGTAAAAAACGGTAAACAGAGACGATAATAAATTTTCGTAATCCTTTTTTTATAACTTAATAAAATCTAAGATAAGAGAGAAATTTTTAATTTAATTTATCTCTGTAAAACTAAAACATTATAGCGTATAACAAACACTTTTTCATCAATAAAATAGGCAAAATGTTGAAAAATTTACTCAGAATACTAGAAAACCCTTTTACTATAATGAAAGCAAAATTCTTCCACAAAAAGAAGAAAATGCGTGATATTTCTGCCGTATATGTCGATTTATTATTGTCCACACATTTTAGATGTTCATATTTTATGTCAAAGCTCGAAAATCTGCATGCAAACGACCTCTCTTATAATGGCTATAATTTATCTATTACAATTGAAAACGAACAATAAATTCACGTTCTTTCAGTAAATCGATGTCTTGCGATTATTTGCGCATCATCCCTTTGCTTTAACTCTTCACTCAATAATAAAAAAAAATAGTTTTGTTGGATCTATTTACTACGGAAACAAAGTATATAAATTTATGGTAAAACTTGCCAATGACATCTGCAACCTTTTATTTTCAAAACAAAGCGTGTGATCTTTCTTTTGAAAACAAAAGTATTAACCGTGATTATTAAGGCATAAAAATGTGAAAGATAATGATCGCATACATCCCGTTGAAATGCTAAAAGTTTTAATAAATACAAAAAAATCGTAAAAAATTAAACAAATTGCTACTCGCTAATGAAGATTGTACCTATATAAAACGATCAGTAAATAAAATGCCATAAAATTTGCAATTTTATTTGAAATATAGAAATTTAAAAATCGGAACGTAAAGGGTTTTCCAATAAGGACTTGACAATTCTTTTTCAAAATAAAATGCAGACCATTTGAGATATTTCAAAAACTTTATTATCAGGTTGAAGTACAATAAAAACATTTATGAATGGAACTCGACTTCGTTCATATGGCCACCGCGGGCACCTTTGCAGCGGTCGATTCGTTGGACCCAATTTTCGATGACACGGCCACACAATTCGGTCGAAACAGCTGCTATTTCGCGTTCAATGTTGGCTCTGAGCTCTTCCAACGTTGTCGGCTTGTTGGCATAGACCAACGACTTAACGTAGCCCCAAAGAAAAAAGTCTAGAGGCGTTAAATCGCACAAACGAGGCGGCCAATCGACTGGTCCATTTCTTGAGATAACACGCTCATCAAACTTACTCATCAATAAATCGATTGTAACGTGTGCTGTGTGGCTTGTGGCACTAATTCTTATCAATGCCACGACTAACATATAAAGGGTTTTCCAATAGGGACTTGACAACTTTTAATTCAATTTGTAAACGCACACTTTCACTAATCATCGAACTGTCACTGTCAATTTATTCAGTAAACTTAACATTTTCATCATGGTAAAGTACACGAACGAACAACGTCTGCAAATTATAAAAATTTACTACAGAAATTCGGAGTCGATGACCGCTACTTTAAGAGCGTTAACTCCGATTTTCGGTCGTAATTCTCGCCCTAGTAGAAAGGCAGTAACAAGTTTAGTGCAAAAATTTGAGACAACATATTCGTTGTGTGATGTTGCCGTGCCAGTGAGACAACGGGTTGGTCGAAGTGTCGAAAATATCGCTGCCGTTGAAACGTCCGTAGCAAATGATCCAAATCAGTCAATTCCACGGCGTTCTCAAGAATTGGGCATCGCCCAGACCACTTTATAGCGAATTTTGCGTAAGGATATTGGTTTACACCCATACAAGATTCAGCTGACTCAAAAATTGAAGCCGATGGACCATTTGAAGCGACGTACGTTCTCCGATTGGGCTCTGGAAAAGATGCGCCAAGATGATCAATTTCATCGCAAAATCATTTTCAGTGACGAACCTCATTTTTGGCTCAATGGGTTCGTCAATAAGCAGAATATGCGTTATTGGTCTGGTGAAAATCCACATGTGCTTCATGAAACGCCACTTCATCCACAAAAAATAACTGTTTGGTGCGGTTTGCATGCCGGCGGCGTCATAGGGCCGTATTTTTTCGTCGACGATAATGATCGTCACGTTACTGTGAATGGTAATCGTTATCGCGCCATGATTACCGATTATTTTTGGCCAGAATTGGAAGATATGGACTTGGACAACATGTGGTTTCAGCAGGACGGTGCCACAAGCCACACAGCACATGTTACAATCGATTTATTGAAGAGTAAATTTGATGAGCGTGTTATCTCAAGAAATGGACCAGTCGATTGGCCGCCTCGTTCGTGCGATTTAACGCCTCTAGACTTTTTTCTTTGGGGCTACGTCAAGTCATTGGTCTATGCCAACAAGCCGACAACGTTAGAAGAGCTCAGAGCCAACATTGGGTCCAACGAATCGACCGCTGCAAACGTGCCTGCGATGGCCATATGAACGAAGTCGAGTTCCATTCACAAATGTTTTGATTGTACTTCAATCCGATAATAAAGTTTTTGAAATATCTCAAATGGTCTGCATTTTATTTTGAAAAAAAGTTGTCAAGTCCTTATTGGAAAACCCTTTACATCTAGCCTAATTATAGTTATTATATTAAACTCAATTTAAAATTCGTAGCGGTATGTTTTTAATTCCGTTTTTAATACCTCTTTTTAATTATTTCATTTATATTATGTTTGTATGTCTATATACCCTAAAACAATTTTTATAACGTTTGCTTTTACATTGTACGCATCAATTAGTTAATATTGAGAAAATCGTTTCTATTTTAGGTATAAGAAAAAATTACATATAATAATAAATAACAAATTAATTACATGTTTACTATATTCAACCTGTACTATAAGAAACTTTAAAAAAATACTTTAAACTTTTTTATCGTTGTTTCAGAATGTCTAGGCAACCTTCCACCTTTATTTCTAATAGATATGAACAACGCAGTGTTATCGGAAAACACCCGTGTAGGCGAAGTAGTATGGAAATTGGAGGGTACGGATCCAGAAAAGGGACCTGTTCATTTCGGACTATCTGGAACAGACTTGCTAAAAGTCGATAGAGATACGGGTCAAGTAACGGTGGCCAAACCTTTAGATCGAGAAGTATAATTTAACTTTCAAACTTCGTTATCTAATTTTCGATAAATGACATTTTGTTTCAGGTAAATGACACACTAAATTTTTACGTCACTATAGAAGACGAAGTTAAAGACGCCCCTGTAGGTGGAAACAATGTTGTAAAGATATTGAATACAGTTATAATACTGGATGAGAACGATAACGCTCCTTTATTTCACGGGGTAAGGATTTATAAAATACAAGTTAGTTAAAGTAATGCTGATCAACTATAAATATAGAAAATATACGCGTTGAACCAAAATACTACTGTGGGCAAAAAATAGCAAGGCTTTGTACATAATTTTTAAATTCTTAATTTTTTCTTTCAAATCTATTTCGTCCCCCTCAAAGTAATCCCCCCTGGCCCCAATACACTTGTGCCAACGTTTCTTCCAATTCTCGAAACAGTTATTAAAGTCAATTTCAGGAATAGCCTTCAATGCGCGTAGCGATTCACGTTTAATGTCTTCAATTGACTCAAAACGGTTTCCCCGGAGCGGTCGTTCGAGTTTGCTGAATAGCCAGAAGTCACACGGAGCTAAATCAGGCGAATACGGTGGTTGCGGCACGATATTGGTTGAAAATTTGGCAAAAAAACTCACGAAGAATTAATGCAGTATGCGACCGTGCATTATCGTGGTGCAAAAAACAAGAGTTGTCGGCCCATAATTCTGGCCTCTTTTTACGAATAGCATTGCGCAAACAACGCATAACACTCAAATAGTATTCTTTGTTGACAGTTTGGCCGGTCGGAGTGCACCACACCTCGATAATCGAAGAAAGCTGTCAACATAACCTTGATTTTTGACTTGCTTTGACGTGGTTTTTTGGGCTTCGGCTCACCTTTGATATGATATTCGGCCGATTGATCGTCTGTTTCCGGGTCATAAGCGTAGATCCAAGTCTCGTCTCTAGTTATGATGTCTTTTATTTTGTCTTGATAGTCGGAAAACATTGTTTCACCGACGTCAACGCGACGCTGTTTTTCGAAAAAATTGAGTGATTTTGGAACAAATCGTGCTTTTACTTTTCTTAGGCCCAAATGATCTTTCAAAATGGTTTTCACTGATCCTTCCGATATTCCAACGATGCCAGTAAGGTCTCTGACTGTTAATCGTCGATTCTAAGGTTAATCGTCGATTCTCAAGCACCAATTTCTTGATTCTATTGACGTGTTGATCATCAGTTGATGTTGATGGCCGTCCTGGACGTGGTTCGTCATCAACGCGTTCTCGACCATCTTTGAATAATTTGTACCTATCAAAAACACTTGCTCGCGACAAACAATTATCACCGAAGGCCTTTTGCAACATTCTGAATGGTTCGGCACCAGAAATTTGATTCCGTACATAAAATTTAATGGAACTTCTTTGTTGAATAATTTCACTCATTGTAAAAATCGCCGAATGCACTTTTTGTACTTCAGAAAGACAAGCGTATACTAAACACTAATGATTATTTTGATGTGACATTTGGCATAGACGTCACTGACAGTCATACCAATCTAGAAAAAAAATATTTCGACGAATGGATTTTCGCGCGAAATTTAAATTAAAAAGGTCTTACTACTTTTTGCCCACAGTAGTATATATGGTAATTTTGATGGAGCCTGTGGTTGATTAACTTAATCACTGAAGGTTGATATATAACCCCTTTCAGCATTAATTTTCGTATTCTGTATATGTATTTGGACAACAGTGTTGCACCTGGAAAACTACGGCAAAATACCCGTACGAAACCAATTCCGCACACGAGCCAAAACATACACGGAGTGTGCGTTTTGGCTTTCAACGGCACATCTCGTATGCGAAATTTGTTTCGGGTACAGGTATTTTGCCCATCTGCTGATGATGACGACTTAGTTGTCGAAATGCGTATACAGAATATGAAAATTATGTGGAAAGGGGTTATATATCAACCTTCAGTGATTAAATCAAAATACAAATGCCTGAAAAGGAAATCTGATTATAAAGTGAAAGTAGTTATGTACAATAAAGCTTCAAGTAAATAGCTACCTTAGGTTCAAAAACAAGTTAAACATTAAATCGCACTATATGAAAAGAAAACGTTCAAAATATTTACATTTCTCTAAAATTACTTGATTGTCTTCATACATATATTTAACTAAGGTTACCACAAAATACTATTTTTAGAGTTCAGCAAAAAAATTTAATTTTTCCCTTACTTCTGACATAAAATTTAATGCGCTCGTGCTTATTCTAAAACTGAGCGCTATTTCTGGGTCTACTTCTACGAAAGTTTTTCTGAAAAATTTTACAAAAAAAAACTAAAGGGAAATAAATTTATTGTTTTTCAAAATAGTCATCGTTGTCTAAATGCACTTGCTCAATCTTGAAAACAACTTTAGCAGACAGAACTCTTCTTTTGGGAAGTTAACAAAACTGGTCACATGTACATATTTTGGATGCAAAATCTATTTAAATTCTGTATAAATTCACAGAAATTTCCATAATAAATAATAATGAAAAGTCTGCCGTTTTCTAGAAGACTGCTTTACCAATTAAGCCACCAGGCAGTGTAACTTCGAGTCCTTTAACACGCCATAAATCGTATTATGGAACAGATCTAATGTTTATTTAAAAACCCGCAGTCGGTTATGATGTCATAATTATATATAAATATATAAATTAGTTTCACGATGGGAAATTTAATGAAAATTATATTATTTTCTGCTACTCCATCGTTAATTAAATACACAGAAATTAAAAATTTCTGCGCTGGAGAAGGACTCGAACCTCTATCTGCCGTTTTCTAGACGACTGCTTTACCAATTAAGCCACCAGGCAGTGTAACTTCGAGTCCTTTAACACGCCATAAATCATATTATGGAACAGATCTAATGTTTATTTAAAAACCCGCAGTCGGTTATGATGTCATAATTATATATAAATTAGTTTCACGATGGGAAATTTAATGAAAATTATATTATTTTCTGCTACTCCATCGCCTCGTGGCTTAATTGGTAAAGCAGCGTCTAGAAAACGGCAGATAGAGGTTCGAGTCCTTCTCCAGCGAAGAAATTTTTAATTTCTGTGTATTTAATTAACGATGGAGTAGCAGAAAATAATATAATTTTCATTAAATTTCCCATCGTGAAACTAATTTATATATTTATATATAATTATGACATGAAAAGAAGCAGTTTCTTATTTTTTTAAACAAATAATTATATTAAACCGTATTGTTCCGAGCCCAATATTCCGAAATATTATTTGTCGATACCCCAGTTAATTAAAACCTACAGCGTTTCATTCAATTTTCGATATATCAATTTTCATCAGGGAATAACGTTTTTTTTACAAAAATAACAGCATCAACTATTCCCATGAGTAGAAGCTTATTTTACATATTTTGCTCCTTGTATGTATATACAAAATAGCAAAATATATAATGCCGCAACAGATTCAGGATATTGAATGTTTTCAATACACGATTGCTTATGGACAACTTCATAAACAATGTTTTTCAAATATTTTTCATTCCCTTTAGATTACAATGCGTTTACGAGTTTTAGCGTTTGCGCATACATACATAACTTAATAAAACTTCTATTTCTCACTATCAATATTAAAAATAATAAATATAATTACTTACTATTTTACTTTTTTTGTGTTGTTGATGAAGAATGTCTCTGTAATATTGTGTCATTAGTATGCCTTCCACGACTGAGTCAGTCATACTCCTACGGCGAGGTGAAAATATGTTGGTGTATTTGGAACAGAAGCGTTCTGCGTCTAATGATGTGACGTTCGCGAATTTAAAAAGGATTCTTGGTTTTCAGTTAAACTCTTGTCTATACGCACTATAGTTCAAAAATCGGGATTCTTATTTATAACCGCACACAATTTATGGGTTGTTAATCTTCCCATACTATCTGTTAGATTTCCTAATGAGGCTTTGAGGTAATATACTATATTTAGCGCTTCATGTAATGACAGCTTGGTGTTCTCTAATTTGGAAGTAGTATCTAAAAGAATTGAATAATTCTCAGAAATTTGCTCTATTTGAGTATGGATTTCGGTATCTGAAACCAGCCATTGACATACCGAAATTACTTGAGCATCATGCGGATTTAAATTTAAAATAAATGGTTTAATAATGTGTAAAAATTTCTCATAAATTAAAATATGATGTACAGCTTTGTTTTTTATTCAATTTCAAGTCTCCTATTTTCTTTCCTTGTATGTAAATGCAAACCTTCAAATACCTCTTCTAACATTTTCAACACTGTATATGCAAGAACACGTTTTTAGAAAGCAAATCTTTAAATAATTTTGGAAACAATTTAAAATTTCAAGGACAATTGCATTTGTTTTGTATTTCTAAATTTTTAATGTAATTCGAAACACGATTTTACGTTATCGTAAAGTTAAACACCATTTATTCTTTGAGGTATATTTGAAACCCGTTATCTCAAATAATTTAGTTTAGTATTAGGTGCGCAACTAACTTCTCGCTGCTTTTCAAGAGATGGCTCCAGTAGTAAGTGCTGGTCGATTGTGGCATAACCAAAACGTCATGAACCAAGCTTAGACATATGGTAAATAAACCGCTTTGACACATTAGTGATTTTGTTTTTGCGTCATATACTTTTGGTTGTGTTAAAATGTCTGATTTTGTGCCAAATAATCGTCATTTGCGGGAAGTGTTACTTTTCTTCTTTCACTCGAAGACAACGGCGGCTGAAGCGCATCGAGAACTTCAAAAAGTTTACGGAGATGCTGCTCTAAGTGAAACAACGTGCCGTGATTGGTTCCGTCGCTTCAAAGACGGTGATTTCGATGTTGACGACCGTTCACGTGAAGGAAGACCAGAAACCTTCGAAGACGCTGAATTGGAAGCATTGCTCGATGAGGATCCGTGCCAAACGCAAAAAGAGCTTGCTTCAGCATTAGGAGTTACCCGCCGAGCCATTTCCCAGCGATTGCATGCGTTGGGAATGATTCAAAAACAAGGAACTTGGGTTCCTTATGATTTGAAGCCAAGAGACGTTGAGCGTTGTTTTTTCGCCTGTGAACAACTGCTCCAGCGGCAAAAAAGGAAGGGTTTTCTTCATCGCATCGTTACGGGTGATGACAAATGGATTCATTACAGCAACCCAAAGAGAACAATATCATGGGGACTGCCCGGTCATGCTTCTACGTTGTCGGTTCGGCCGAATATTCACGCTGCGAAGGTTTTGCTGTGTATTTGGTAGGACCAGGGCGGTGTTATTTATTATGAGCTGTTGAAACCGAACGAAACCATCACCGGGGAACGGTATCAAACTCAATCGATGCGATTGAGCCGAGCACTGTGCGAAAAGCGGCCACAATACGAGCAGAGGCACGAAAAAGTGATTCTACATCATGACAACGCTCGGCCTCACGTTGCCAAACCCGTTAAAATCTACTTAGAAACGCTCGAATGGGAGGTTCTACCCCACCCGCTATATTCCCCAGATATTGCGCCGTCCGATTATTACTTGTTCCGTTCGATGGCATATGGTCTGGCTAATCAGCAGTTCCGCTCATATGAAGACATCTCAAAATGGCTTGATTCGTGGATAGCCTCAAAAGACGAACACTTCTACCGTGACGGTATTCGAGCTCTACCAGAAAGATGGGAAAAAATTGTCGCTAGCGATGGACAATATTTTGAATGGTTCATTTGTAAACATTTTTTCACAATAAAGTTGCATTTTCATCAAAAAACAGCGAGAACTTAGTTGCGCACATAATATTAAACACTATACCAAGCACAGCATTTTTCTTTAAAATTATTTAAAGAAGTACAATACTACAGAGTATAATCTTGCAATACTAAGGATTTAATATATTTAATATCTTTAGCTTGCAAATTAACACCAATATTAATTAATACTAACGAAGCCAATTATTGCTGGTGAACTGATCGTAAATCTCCAAATTTAATAAATAATTTTAGTATTTTACCATAAATTAACATTTTGACTTTCCCATTTTTAAGGTTCCATATAGTTTAGAGGTAAAAGAAGATACGCCAATTGGTACAACAATTTTCTCAAATATAATACTGACAGATGCTGATTCTGTTGGGGAAACTATAGAAGTAACATGCGTGGAAGTTCCAGATTACAAAAATGCTTGCCAAAAGTTTGCCATTAATGAAATCGAAGCCAGCCAAAACAAATACGTTGGAGCAATCGTTTTACAAGGTCACTTGAATTATAGTTTGCAAGAATCCTATACGTTCTTACTGAACGCAACAGTAAGCGCGCTAAATTAATTAAAAAAATTCAGTCTTTATTATAATTCATATTACAGGATGGTTTATTACATAACACAACCCTTGTGAATATCACCATTGGTGACGTTCAAAATACACCACCCAAATTTTACGGCGATTTAAAAGCCGAAGTTTACGAAGACGTTCCAATAAACACACTAATTATGACTGTGCACGCAGAAGATGGTGACCGACAAATGCCCAGGAAGATTGTCTACGAATTAGTGAATAGTAAGTTATTAGATTTACACTGAGCCAATTTCTGTAATTATTAAAAATAATAATGTCAAAATAAATAGCCATTGTACAAAAGATAATCAATAGTATTCCTTTTTTTTGCAAATTAACTCCGAAACTGTGGCTAAGTGAGTAATCAAAGAGGTAAAAAAAACCCTTGCTACATTAATATTTGTATCCTAAATATTTATTTCGATAATTAAGCTGCCATCATCAGTAGAAAGAATAAACACGGTGTTAACTGTCGAAATACGTATTTAGGGTACAAATATTAGTGTTGTAAGGGATTCTTTACATTAATCCCTTTCCTGTAATATAGGTAATACCGTTAGGTATGATGTTCACGAAGTCTGCTACAAAATATTCTGTCAAACTACATTTATCGTAATCTAAATTTAGCTATCGTCTGAGAGAAATTAAAAACTAATAAAAATACTAATAGAAATAATAAAACTAATAGAAATAATTCCCGTTATTAAAGGAAGAAAATCATTTGACTCACAATCAAAACGATGCAGTGCCATAAACATTATATCTTGTTGAAATTATAAAACAAGAAATCGTTTTTGAAAAAGAGTTAAAAATATTGCGGTTTTGCAAGAATATTATATATTGTTATAACAAAATAAAAAGACAATTCATTGAACACAACACAATTAATAACAAGAACTATGTTAAAAACTCATAAATCAATGTCACAGTGAAAATGATGTATTTATTGAAATACATTAGTGAACTAATATATTGTTTCTTTAATATTTGGTAGGATTGTCTTTTGCTTGGATAATTGCCTTTAGTCTATTTGGAACAGATTCCATTAGCTTTTTCGTATAATTTAGCAAATTTTTTTCCCATTCTTCTGATAGATCTTGCTTTAGATCGTTTCTGTTTGATATTTCGTGACTGCGTATCCCAATTTCTAACATGTGCTATAAATTTTCAATTATATTTATGTCTGGAGACTGAGGTGGTAGTTTTGGGCAGTTGTACAATTACTGTTTTACAATATATGAAGGTGTACTTCGGGTCAGTGGTGTCATATGGTGTCAAAACATGCTTTTTTAAAAAATGTGATATATTCAGTAAAACAGAAAAAGTAATATAACGTTTCTGTGTAACCAAGTGAATCAAGTAAATATTAAAACCATAGTCCACTGTAGTACCCAAATGGTCTCTTCGTTTCCATTTCCACAAACTGTACATGCATTTCTAAAAGCGATATTTTTCCAGTATTAATTTCCTAAATTCGTTTTAAAAAAATAAACATTTTCAAATTAATTATGAATATTTAAGCATCGTTTCTAATCATTAGGATTATTTACACAAATTTTTTATAGCAAATGTATAGAGTTGTTCATTAGGGACGATCCATTTTGTTTATAAAACAAAAACAGATACTGTCAGAAATATAAGATCATCTTTAGTTTGGTGTACAATACAGTTGTTGTGTACCATTACTGATCAACCACATCATTCAAATATCCTACACGGTAGCGCAGACAGGAATGAATCCGTTAAACCCAATTTTCCATAAATTTTTCATATATATTTGGTCCAATATCAGCAAGACACATTCAAGGTTGACAAATCGTGTAATGTTGCGCATACTAACGACGTAAAATAATTCCACAGAAGGTAATCTAGAGGTATTAAATCAAATGTGGAAGATAATTGACTGATCTATTTCTAGAAATAGTAGTTTACTAAAATTTCTGTTTTAAAAAGAGTGTAGTTTGGCTGGCAGTGTCGCAAGTGATACCAGCTTGTTAGAATCACATGTCGTCCAAGTCGAAATCATCAAATTCAGAACAAAGAAATCCCGTCAACATTGAACGATAGTAAGTTTAATTCGCAGTAACGAGGTTACCAGCGTCGTAAAAGTAATGCCCAATAAATCATTCAACATTAAGCCAGTCAATTGAAGTGTATGCAATGTTCCTTCATGCCATTCAGCGCGTATTTCGTCACAATCTATCCACGAATAAAACTTTCAGTAGATACTAGCCGAAAGTTCAATTGCCCAAAAACAATGTTTAATGTATGGTGTCTATTTTTTTCACTAGCATGAAATGGAAAGAATATCAGAAATACCATAACTTAGTTTTCAAATCTCAGTACGTAATTCTACTACTAAGTTATCGTCCCTGTTATTTTCTGTTTAATAGTCTAACGAAAGAGTTATAGGAAAAACCTGTAATTTCCCCTTTTAAAAATGTTTTGAATGCAGCACTAATATACTAGAATTAATTAAACATTGTACTAAATATGTAAAAGTAAAAAGTCCTCTTTCAAGTTCAGCTATTTTCGAAGTGCATTTCTTGGCATTTAAGTGACCATATCGCCAGCTTCTTCAGAAGCATGAAAGAGACGGAGAGACAAAATATTCTCATATACGCAAAGCGTGCTTTTAATTTGGAAACTATGATGATTTATCAATTATCAATAAAATAAACAATAATTAAAAATCAAATATTATATCCTCTTATGCACGAATAACATATTTCAAGACGTAAAAAAGATTTAATTTTTAGATCCAATGAATTATTTCCTATTGGACTCTGTTAAAGGAGAACTAAGAACAGCAAGACCTTTAGATAGAGAGGCTCTGGAAAATCCTGCCGGCGTTCTTACTTTTAATATAAGAGTAAGTAGTATCTTTAAAAAATTTCAGTAACTCTGCAAAGATACTTATAACAGACTTTACCTTTCTTTTTAACAGGCAAGAGAATTAGTCGATGGTGTGAGAATTGAAGATCCATCAGTTATATCCATTGCAGAAGCCACAGTTACTATCAAAGATGTCAATGATGAACCACCTACATTTAATCAACGAGAATATTTGGTAGAAATTCCTGAAGATATACCCCAAGGATCTCCTCTACCAAACTTGAACATGTCAGTGAGAGATCCTGATTTGGTAAGGTTATACTATTGGTTAACGTCTCTATTACTATAGATTATTTCAGGGTGCGAATTCCATTTTCTCTTTGTCTCTAAATGATATATCAGGGGCATTTTCTATAGAACCTGAAATGGCGTCTGGATCTACCGATGTTACAATTCGCATAGCTAACAGTTCGTTGGACTATGAAAATCCCAACCAAAGGCAATTTATCATACTCGTCGTCGCAAAGGAATTACACACCGATCACTTATTGTCTTCTACTGCTACCGTTAAAGTAACTGTCACTGATGCGAATGATAATCCGCCGACTTTCGACCAAGAGGGATACACAGCAACTATTTCGGAAATGGCTTCTCCAGGTACTTTGGTGACTACTATCGTCGCCAAAGATAGAGACAGCGGTATATTTGGGGAAAATGGTCTGATTTATCAACTCGCGGGAAATGGAGCTGAAAAATTTATAGTAAATAATCGCACTGGAGCTATAACCGTGGCAAATTGTTCGACGCCCGGAAAGGAACCGTGCTTGGACTACGAAACGAAGTCTGAATACATGCTGCAATTTAAGGTAATTTTACAAGAGGAAATGATGACCCCAAACATATTTTATATATATATTGAATATCTTAAATGTAAGCTTAGAGTTAGTCTGGTACGTAGACTTCCACGCTATCTGCTTCTGGGCTTCCGGAATGGAACCGCGTCACTTGTATATCTGCCGACGTGTCGCACCCATCCGCATGGGACATCTTCAGAGCTGAACTACTGCACTGAAACTGAGTTAGATTTACCGCTTTGATGCGTAATACAATTTATCTAATAATAAGCATGCTACTGCTCAATCTACAATATAATATTAAGTCACGGAAGTATTTTTCGATTGTATTTTTCAAATAAAACAAATGTTAACTTGGAACATATTTCTTCTTCTACCTTCTTCTAATCAGGCAATTAATATCCTCTTAAAATCTACAATCTTCATTTTGAGAATGGAAAGCTTGCAGTGATTAAATAAAATATAAATCTGAGGGCGTTGTACTGGAATGGTAATATTTCCCAGTCCATTTTAGCCTGCTTTCTTTGAATTGCTAAAATTTCTTCTGATCAACCTAGATTGAAAGACCATTCATTTTTTTTGTCTGAACAAGAACATTTTGTTTTAATTATTCCATCTAAATTTGTCGACAATACTTAGTACTTCATAAACGACGATTTTTACCAAATGCAAAGGTTTTTGATAAGCTTCCATCCTACCAAATGCACAAGATTCTCTTTCCGTTATGAAGATTTGGCTCTGCAATTGAGACTGATTGCGTGAGATGCATATGCGCTGTTTTTCTTAGAATTACTGTATAGTGAATAGGTTTTTCATCTCCTGTACTTAAACAATGCCAAAATAAATCACTCTGATTCCGTACAAGTAACGATGAATAAGTTTTAATTCGATCCACTAAATTAGATTGCTCTCCATTACTTCATATAGTACTCACCTGGCCTATTTCAAAACAAATCCTAAACTGCAAATGTGTTTCAGAATTACCAAAAACCCGCATTGAATATTATTCCAAATGCCACTGATATTGAATACGGGTTTCTTTCAATTTCTGAATGAAACAAAATAATCGTCCACCTAAACTACTGAATTTTTCTTTCTCACACTTTATAAAAATGTTTTATAGAATAAATTGCATCATCGAAAAACGACTATTCGTTAAATAATTTAGTTAACACCTCATAAATTAAATTACCAAATTTCAAAAAATAT
This sequence comes from Dermolepida albohirtum, assembly GCA_031893035.1. Lineage (NCBI taxonomy): Eukaryota > Metazoa > Arthropoda > Insecta > Coleoptera > Scarabaeidae > Dermolepida > Dermolepida albohirtum. The sequence goes on along the minus strand of JAVIWB010001156.1, from coordinate 44,090 downwards.
TTCTATACCTTCCACAGGTACCTGATTTTAGACATCAAGATTTTCATTTATATTAGAAAAAAGTTTAAATTCTTTTTTGGAAATCGATATAGAAATGTTAGTATTATTAGTATTTCTCTTCTTACACTTTTCTCACATATAGTTTTCAGAAGTTGCAACTCCTGTGAAACTTAAAATTTCAGGCATCCGATGACGACGGAAAAGGACAAACAACGCTGGTGCCTTTAAAAATTAGTCTCATCGACAGTAACGACAACGCTCCAACTTTCAGTCAGCCAGTCTATAGGGTGTTCGTTGACGAGGGCGCAGTCAAGTTCGATCCTGAACTAATAATAACCGCTCAAGATTTAGACAAAACCTCACATGTTACCTATTCCATCTTGGCAGGGAACGACGACAATTTATTCAGTATCGATCCTAACACGGGGAAAATAAGAATTACCAGCAACAGAGGCCTGGATTTATCTAATGATACGGAAACAAATGATAATATAGTATTAACTATTGAGGTAAATATGTTTGTAAATTATAGGTAACAGCTGCTAATATCTTTCGAAAATAGAGAACTAAATTTTCGAATTATCACATTTCGTGGATAGTTATATTTTGCGGACTGAATGTATTAAATTTTTAATTTATAATTTTCATCATTTCAACATTTATTATTAACAATATATTTACCAAAATAATCACAAATATATATAGGGTGAAGCATTAATGCAGTAACTTATCGGATACCGCCGTCAAAAAAACACAATTTCACGTAATATATCCGTTATTGTAGTGTGTGATACTATTAAAGCCAACAATGTATTTTGCAGCCCACGTTTTTGAAAAGCATTTCTCGAATAACTATTATAAAAGTAAAATTCAACCATTCTATTCGTCGACAAATTCTATTTAAGTTAACACACCTGCAGACTATTACAATATACCCATACCAATACAATTTTATAGTATTTTAATCAATTATAAATATTCAAACACTTCATATTTCTGAAAAGTATAGTATAAGCATGGTATGCACCAAGATAAAGGACACCAAAACCTAGAAGCCTATAGAAAAAAATACGCGAAGTAATATATGTATCAACGGTTGTCATAAAAACTCAACAATATGAATGCCTAGTTAGTAATTGCCAATCAATTTTTAGAGAATAGTTTCAGAAGTCAGCGTCAACTAGTAAGAACTTATCGTTCAGTTGTCATGGCAACTCATGCGAATCAAAGAACAATTTTTACAATATCCAAACAGAAGTTTCCAACTAATTGCTACATAGATGAATTTTATGAAATGTTCTATAAAAAAGAAATCGAACGAGTTAATAATGTAAACAAGCGTGTAAGAGTTCTGTGTTGTGCTTCGATATTAGCCATGCTTTACGGTGATCTAATGTTTCTTCGAATATATGATTTTTTGAAAAAAGCCGTGTCCGTCTGAATGAATCAATCAATACAGAACCCACTTTTTTGAGTTGGGTCAAATGGTGAAAAGCCATTATATGGAAGTACGTTACAATTTGGTGTACAGTGTCTGCTGACGACATACTAGGTGCTTATTTTGTTGAAAACAAGAACAGAAATACATTAGTACCCAATAGTTTTAGCAGGACACGACGAGAAATCTTAATGTGTCCTAATAATTTTGTAATCCGCATAATTTTTATGGTACAGAGTTTTCTTATCCTGCTCATTGTTCTAATCTCACTCCTCCTGAAACTTGCATTTAGGATGTATTAGAGGAATTCTCTTTTTTTAAGGTTTACAGTCTGCATTCGAAGAATGTAGCAGTCTATTTATCAAACATGTTTAACAAACTTCTTACACGATACGAATTGTGCATAGGCCACAATAGCGAGCACATTGAGCCAGTGTTTTATTTCAGAAATACTGAAATTTGATTTATTGCTAGTTGATGTTGTGAAATTACTTTAATTTGTTTATTTAAAAATGCTTAGTTTTTGGTGTTCTTTGCTTCGGCACATGCTGTGTTTACGCGATAGTGGATTAAATTTTTTCAAATTCTTTATAATACAATGTATTCTATGCAGTAATATTACTTTCAAAATAAAATCAGTTTGTTCAATGCATTTTGAACGATGCCTTTATTATTATAAATCAGTAGGCGATTAACATTTCAACTTTTCTCTTGCTATTACAACTACCTTACGTTTCGAAATATGAAACTTAAGTAGAAATGTGAAAAACAGAACATGAATTAATGTTAAAAGGAATCATTCTATTATTAATAACACCCTATCTATATGTTTCACGAATTGACCGATCATCAGGCAGATTTTGTGTTATTAATGAGCGATTCCTTCATAGCGTTTATCATATCATTTCGATACAAAGAAATAATAAATAATCATCATACCTCCCTCTCTCGTGTATTGACATGAATTATTCATATTCTTATGACCTCGTACTCGTATATGTGAAAAATACAAGAATTTGTAACCGCTCACTAGAAGAAAGTGAATATATTTTTATTATTTATATATTTGTATTTTATGATTAAAAATATATATTTTCTATTACAGGCTAATTATAACAAATACACAGCAACAACATTAGTGAATATTAGTGTCCGCGACGTCAACAATAATGCGCCAATCTTTGAAAGAGAAAATTATATTATATCACTAGCTGAAGACGTCAGTGTTGGTAATAAGACGAAAATATTCTTATTCTACAAACAGCATAACTTTTTACATTTACAGGCAGTAGCGTAATTCAACTAAAAGCAACTGACGCGGATATTGGAATAAATGCCGAGATTCGTTACAAATTACAAAAGGGAACATTCGAAGACTTTACGATAGATAACAAGACGGGAATTGTTTATGTTACTTCGAAACTTGATTACGACAGAAGAAACACCTACAACATTGAACTTCTCGCTACCGATTTAGGCAGCCCAAGCCTCTCCGGAACGTCGCTTCTTACAATTAATATTATCAACATGAATGACAAGCTACCTTATTTCGTACCAACTACACAAAAAGCAGAGGTAATTTTCAATTTTTTATTAAATTTCTCGCAAAATAAACTATATTTATCGACTTAAAAGCAAGAACGTGCTAAAAAATCTTTCCAGTAGTTATATTTTTTAAAAAAATTGCATTACAATATTGTCTAAATAAGTTTTAAAAGTGACCATAATATACAGTACTTATTTTTTTTCTGCTATATATTGAATCGGATATTATTTACAAATACAAGTTTAAAGCAGTTTAGTAGTAAAAATTAAATTTTAGATTATAAAATTATTTGCTTAATTTTATAAACTAATGGAAATAAGAGTTTATAGAATAAAAATCACATACTGGTTATATACAGTCTGTCGCAGAGAAACCCGAATTTTTTAAAATATAAACAAAAGCTTACTATTTTGGTAAAATTCATTTGTTTTATTCAAAGTAGTTAGTTACCTTCGGCTTCAATACAACGTTTACACTTTCAATTAACATGTCGAATGAATTTTTAAGTTCATCTCTAGAGATGTCCTTTAAGATTGTTGCCGACGCTTTTTTCGACGTCGGCATAACGGTGTCCTTTCATCGGCAAATCTAGTTTGGAGAATAGACAGAAATCACAGCAGGCTAAATCCGATGAATACGGTGAATGATGGATGGTTAAAATGCCATTTATATTTAAAAAATCAGTGATAAGCGTCGAGCGATGAGATGGTGCATTATCATGTAACAAACGCCAGCTACCATTTTCACGATATCGAGGGTACACACTACGAATACGCGCCAAAAGACGCTTCATAACACCAAGATAATATACAGCATTAACTGTTTGACTAGTTGATACAAATTCTTTGGGCACTATGTCTTTCGTATCATAAAAACAAATCAACATTGTCTTCACTTTTAACTTCTCCAAATGGCATTTTTCTTCGTCTTTTCTCGTCTTTCTTCGCTTGGATGCTTCCATTGGTCTCTAGATCATTTTGAAAGCACCACGTCTCGTCGCCAGTTACAATAGAATACCTGAAATTTTCGTCCTTTTTTGAGTTTTTAATTAAATCTGTACAATGTTGAATCCAGTTAGCTTATAATAATAATAATAATAATCTTTATTTGACCAACAGCGAATTGCCATTTACAGGACAGTAATATATGTAACTTAATTTTAATTTTAATTTATGGTGCAGAGTAAGAGGAAAAAAGAGAAAAAATAACACAAAGCTTATGTAGTACAAACCTTGCACAATTCTTTCTCAGCCCCTAATAGTGCCAAAATATCTAAAGTAAATAAGGGTGTATAGACAAATAACGAAATGTGTTCGTTTTGTCAAATTATGTGCCAAGAAAATATTCGTCAATTGAATCACATTTGAGCTCGCCACACCTCTTCGGTAACGCGTACAGTTTGCTAGTCAAATATATGTCACCTACCACTCTTCCCCTTTAAGCAGCCTTTCTTACAACAATGAATACTACGTTATGCACACATGTATATGTAGTTGCGATTTTTGTTATGTGAACGAAAACTTTTATGATATTCGATATAACTTTATATAATAACAGCAATCATATTGTTATTTGAATTTTTTATCGTTTCTAAATGGAAGTAAATGTGCTCTATCATGGTCAGATATTTATGATGATTTTCATTAATCATGGCGTGTAGAAAAACAAATTGTGTGACTGACTGTATATGATAACACTCCATTACTTGCTCAGACACACTGACTGTTACCAAAAAGTAAATACTTTACTAAAACTATTTATGCGTTTCAGAATATACATACTGGAAATTTTTATATAGAAATACTAATGCAATGTGCAACAACTTTAAGTGTTCAGAAAATTTGGTGAGAAATTGATATCACACGTAATGCATTTATGTGCATGATTTTACCACGTAAAATTTTAGTAAAAACGTTCTCTCCCCCCCTTCATCGTAGCCGGATGTTGATATTTGATGATATTCAACATTCACAGAGTGTACGAACACTTTTGTAAATGACCGTATATGTACTTCATTAACTGTATTCTGTTCTTCTTATTCATAAATATATCCCTTTCTAATCTGGTACGTACACTTCTGCGGTCGTGGTCCATACTATCATCTTCTGGGCTTCCGGGCTAGAACCGCGTCACTGGTATAACTGCCGACGTTTCGTACCCACTTCTATGAGACATCTTCAAGGCTCAACTACTGCACTGAAACTGCAGTTTCAGATGTCACATACGAGTGGATACGAAACGTCGGCAGTTATACCAGTGACGCGGTTCCAGCCCGGAAGCCCAGAAGATGATAATATCCCTTTCTAGTTGTCGGCAAGTAATTTCTCATAAATAGAACTTTATATCAATTTTATTTCTTTAGAAAAAGATACGAACAAAAGAGGATTAGGAACAAATTTGTTAGAGATAAGATATTCCTAGCATATCTGATTTAGTTAGATTTGTCTTATTGTGAAGTGCTATAATTGCGTAGTATATTTTTAGATATTCTCTGTAGGTATTCAATTTTTTGCCAACAAAGTGTAATTAACTATGAGTCATATCTATGGTTATTTTAGTTATTTTAAGTATCGCATTTTGTACATAATATTGATATGATGCTTGTTAAGAGAAAGATCATTTTAGATTCATAATGATAACTCATTTTTAATGACATTCGGTACTAATCTATGTTAAAGAGGTCAATATATAAAATGTTTACGTTCAATTTAATTTAAATCAATAAAATTCCGATCATATTAATAAGGAAATACAAGTAAACAGGAAATTCATATTTAGTCGAACAAATTTTTTTTAGGATTGGAACTACGGCAAAGTCCGCACAGCAACGCAGAGTCTCCAAGGGCTCCTGCTAAACACCCTCAGTATGTGTTTGACTCTCGACGATGTGGACTTTGCCGTGGTTCCACGTGCGACACTATCTTTAATTATTTGCTAATGACGACAACTTAGTTGTCGAAATGCATTAACAGACTACGAAAATTATTGTGAAAAAGGGTTATTTGATTAATTTAATCAACCACAGTCCCCACCAAAATTTACCTGTAGTGTTTATAAATCAATAATATTAATTTGTTCTGAAATATGAAGTGTACCAAATTGATTGAAGGTGTACTTTTGCACTAGTTTTCAAGTTGCTATCACTTCAATCACTTCCCCTGGCGTTTTAAATTTTATTTAATACCAAAATATAATTGAATATTCGCACTTAACTGTAATGCAAAATTCAATATTTCATAATATAAAATAAAACGATATTTATTGTTAAGAATCGTATTTTATTTAAAGAACACAGGCTATTGATAATAATTCATAGTGAGTATTAGCAATAATCATCATTCTGTTGCAATTAATTTAATTCTGCATTTCATATTCTCAAAAATATCGTGACGTTCTTCTTTTGCAGTTATTTAAATATCGTACTGAATGATTTGATTTAAATAGTAAAGTTAATGAATTCCATTTTTAAAAATATTGTTCTTCATTCGACAAAATAAATAACAGCCAGAAGGTGTTAAATCTGGTACATCATTATGCAACTGTGCAATTAATTCTTGCAGAATATCTATAAAATCTCTTTCTGCAGTTTTTCTTGCTCAACTCGCTGCAACCTTGTCTTGTGTTCCTTAAGAAACAATACTGCGGGAAGACACAGATATTTCCTGACCAGAAAATTTTTACTCTGGTTGCGAAAATCCATCGAAGGAATGGCCGCTAGTTCGCCCACGACCCTGAAGATGTCCCCATTATTGCAAGAATGAAATTTGTGGTATTAAATCTGGTAAATCATTATGCAACTGTGCAATTAATTCTTGCAGAATTTCTATAAAATGTCTTTCTGCAGTTTTTCTTGCTCAACTCGCTGCAACCTTGTTTTGTGTTCCTTAAGAAACAATACTGCCGGACGACTCAGATATTTCCTGACCAGAAAATTTTTACTCTGGATGCGAAAATCAATCGAAGGAATGGCCGCTAGTTCGCCCACGACCCTGAAGATGTCCCCATTATTGCAAGGATGAAATTTGTGGTATTAAATCTGGTAAATCATTATGCAACTGTGCAATTAATTCTTGCAGAATATCTATAAATTCTCTTTCTGCAGTTTTTCTTGAGCGATAAAATGTAATCCATTGTGATATCACTATCAACACACCTTCTTACTAGATACAACTCAGTCATGAGGATTTTTCAGTTGTCTAACCTCCGCAGCTTAAATTTACAATTCCGTTATCATTTAAATTGTTGAATTAATGAAAATACTGGAAGATATTCTAGATGCAGCATCAATAAATATATAGTTTCAGAATAACAAACACTTTGGATGTATGTGATGTCTCTTAAATACTCTCATCTGTTCATTAAGAATAAGCCTATTAATAGTCAGATATACTTGATTGGCTCTGAGTTATATAGTCGTTCTAAAACTAGTTATTTACGCTGATAATTTTGAAAAATTTTCTTTTAAACTTCGTTCAAGGAGAACTTGAATATTACGAACTTCATTTAACAAAAGTGGTTAATTTATTGACTTTCCTTTGCAAATGCAATGTTTGTTCTCAAAACATTGTACTATACGCCATTTGTTATGACATAACACAACGTAATCCGCTATGTTTAGCTGCGCAAATGAGTTGTCAAATAAAGTAATCTTTTTTAAGCTGAAACGCCATCACTAACATCTAATCAAAATTATCTATACAGCAAATTGTCCATAAAGTCCATAAAATAACAATTATTATTCGTGTCGATTTAGAGAAAATAATAAAATTTTAAGGACAGTTTTTCTAAAATTTTCAATAAAATATAAATAATGCGTACAAAACCAATACATAATAATCACGAAAAATCGTTTGATAAGTCTATATAGAATAGAATAAATTTGGCAGGCAGCAAATTGAAGAATCAAAAATATTTTGGTATACCCAATATTATTCACACTTAAAATATGTATTTGTTTTAGTAAAATGCTTAATATAATATGTAATTACTAATTCTCTCATAGGACATTACTTGTCACTTTCATTTCACTTTGCAGTACCATTTAGAAATATTGCTCACTATTTTTACAGGTCATGGAAGATGCTGCCATCGATACAGTGGTCCATACCTTAGTAGCAATTGATCCAGATGTAAACGTATCGGAAGCTTTAAACTTCGCTGCCACAGAACCAATTACAGCTTTAGACAAACACGGGCGACAAGTCCAAGACAACGATATATTTAAACAATTCTTCTCGGTAGATAAAAACACCGGCAAAGTAACAGTCACCAAACAATTACAAAGAGATATTGCTGCTATTGTAAGGATAACAGTTCTAGTTACAGACATTACGGCCCCAACAATTCAGCAAGGAATAGGTTCTTAATTACACATTTTTTAAATTTTTAAATAATATTACGATTTTTTACAGGTATGCTAATAATTACTATTACCGATGTTAACGACTCCCCTCCTTATTTCGTACCACCTTGGACACCACAGAATCCCTATTACGAACTAGAGCTCAAGGAGGAGCAACCTGCGGGCACAATTGTTGCAACTTATGTGGCGCATGATGATGATTCTGATATTGCTGGATACATAATCCATCCACCTAGTGATTATTTTGAAATAAATTACGGAACAGGTAAAATATATGATTTAACTTGTAATCTAAAAAAAGGCATTCCTATTTTATCATGATTTCTTCTGCTAAATTCTGAAAAAAAATCGTTTCTTTTCCTATTAATGTTAGTGCGGCTTCTTTTTATTACATCTTTGTCGTAATCAGAAAGCAAATGCAGACAATTGAAAAGTAAACATTAATATTATTTAATAAGTTTCATTATCACAGCTTCACAGTGATAATGAACAGATTCCTGCAAAAGAACTCACTAGGTAATTTCTACTAAAAATTCAAAATAAAAATAATGGGAAAATATTATTGATTCCAGGCATTGTGCAGATCAAAAGACAAATAGATTATGAGAAAATCAACGCATTAAATTTTACCGTAATTGCTATGGATACAGGAATACCACAACTAAATTCATCGGCCACTATTCTTGTCCATGTCAAAAATATTAATGATAACGATCCCGTCTTTTCACAACAAATGTATAACGTTTCTATTAATGAAAATTCGCCTGTTGGATCTCATGTACTTACAGTTAGAGCAACCGACGGTGATGCTGAAGAGTATGGAGTTATAACATATAACTTAACTGGCGAACATAGCGAGAATTTTCAAATTGATCCGAAAACTGGTGAAGTAACAGTTGCCAATTCCGAATTTCTGGACCATGAAACATTGAACGAAACTACGATTCAAGTTGTTGCTATGGACGGGGCTCCAGGAAATTTAAAACGCTCATCTTCTGTACCGATCAATATAAATATCTTAGATATAAATGATAACGCGCCGAAATTCAACCAGTCAGTATACAACGTGTCAGTTATAGAAAATGTAAGACTAAATCCGCCAATGCCAATTTTACAAGTGAGTGCTACTGATGAGGATGTCGGTATTCACGGAAATATACATTATAAAATAACTAAAGGAAATGATAAAGGTAAGTTTAAGTCTAGGGTACTTAAACCGAGCCTCTCAGACTCGGAATAATAAAGAGGGTGCGACAGCAAAATCCGGACAAAATACAATTTGAAATTACCGCGGTTCTATATATACCACTGGTAGTTGTCGCAATTGGAGTTCAAACAGCTCGACGCATGTACTAGACCATCATAACCTCAAAACAGCCGCAATGTCGAAACCAAGTACGGAGTATAATCGAAGAGTCGCGATTATCGAAAGTGTTCGTGCTAGATGCTCAGCAACAGAAACTATTTAGTTCTTCGGGTACTCAAGACCGACTGTGTATGGTGTCATCGCAAAGTACAATGAGTCGGAGAAGTCCTACTAAGGTTTTGCAACATCGGCGAGGGAAACCCACTCGAAGGATCGCGTCGTCAGGACATCCGACATCATTCAGCGGACTCAGGAACTGAGTTTTGAGTCCAGGGCAGTGGATTCCAAAATGGTTGTCAATTGTTGGTGTAAGCCAGAAAACTATGAGTCGAATCATCGAAGAGACACTCCGCTAGAAGTCTTACTCAACTCGCTGTAACCTTCTTTTGTGTTCCTTAAGAAACAATGTTGCTGGACGACTCAGATTTTTTCGCACCAGAAAATTACTCTGGATGCGAAAATCAATCGAAGAAATGGCCACTAGTTCGCCCACGACCCTGAAGATGTCTCCATTATTACAAGAATGAAATTCCCGGCGAATGTTCACGTGCTAGGTGTTATGTGCAGTGAGGGTGATGTCATTCCACCACATTTCTTTAACAAAGGAGAAAATGTCACAAAAAAAGTTTATTTGTGTGTTATGACAAATGTAGTGAAGCTGTGGATGGAAACTGTGTTATCTGGAAGGTCGTATGTTAACGCCAGCAGGGCGGTACGCCCGTCCATACAAGTCATTTGGTGCAATATTGGTTGTCGGACAACGTCGACCTGTTTTGGTCGAAAAAAATCCGGCCTCTCGACAGCCCAGATTTTAATTCTTTGGACTTTTATGTATGGAGCGTAGTTGAAAGGGTCGCGAACAAGTCCAGACACCGATATGGACCGTGACACATTAAAGCGCGCCTGCGCACGCTCCAGACCGAGAATGGAGGCGGTCATTCAAAAAAGCGGGGGCTGTATTGAGTAAATGTGTTCTTTATGGCCTTACAAACATTGTGATTAAAAAAATTTTAAACCTTCTTGTTTTTGCAATAAAGAATATATCCGGAAAAAATATATAATTTATCCGGATTTTGGCACCGCACCCTGTATGATTGTTTTTTTAATTAAAACAAATATGTAGACATATACCAGATTCAGCCTAACAAAGTGAAAAAAGTAATAGTACTTTTTCAAGAAAATGCTTCAAAATAAATGTTCAAGGTATCTACCTTCGACATCCAAACATAAATCGACTTTTTTTGGACAGCAAATATCCTTTCGAGTTTCTGATATTTAAAAATAGCAGAAGCAAAAGTTGGCTAGTACGACCTGTTCTCATTTCTTACATCGTCCATGGCACGTACATGTGTAGATTTGTAACTAATATTCAAAATGCCTGTCTGAGTAGCTAACTTTTAAAACTAATTTAAGGTTTGTTTAAATTCGATTTCTAATATTAACGTCGGTCAGAATTGATGGCCGCTCAGGAAATTTGTCCTTGCAAATGCTTTTATATTCAATTTGAATTGTATTTCTATTTAAATGTGCAATGTACAATTAAGATACAATAAGATATAGCCAAAGTAAGTTTTATTAAATTGCTCAATGCAAGATGCACCCAGAATTACCTAAACAAAAAAAAACAACCTCAGTTAAAAACAGTTTTTAATATAAAATAAAGCGAGTGATTAAAAAGAAAACGAAAAAACCACCAAAGCACACGAAAGTCAAATATCCTTCCGTTAAATTGTGGTAACATAATGAATTAATTTTACACAATGTTTAGGAATCTTTATATTGGGCGATGAAACTGGTATTCTTTATCCCCATAAATCGTTGGCAGGAGAAACAGAAGAATTTCATCTAACCATTGAAGCTAGAGATGGGGAAGGTCAGGGAGCTCTTCGTGATAAAGCTGTTATAAATATACAAGTGTTAAATGTCAACGAGCATAAGCCAATCTTTATAATGCCTGCACTTTCAAACGCTACAGTCGAAGTAACAGAGGTAAATAAATTATTTAATTTTCATTTACACACACGCGCGCGCGCGTGCGTCCCCACACGCGCGCACATACACGCGCACAGAGACGCACACACACATAAAATAATCTATTACATTTACCATTCTAAAGGTCAAGCTTATATTTTGCAAAATTTTTCTGGTTCTAATAATATTATTTGTCTAATTATTTATTCAGAAGGAAACTTGAGAAACTCTTCACAAACAGGTTTTACAAAACTAAGAAATCTTGTACACTATATTCCACGAATAGCTGCAGAACAACCGAAACTGATTCCGCCATTTCATTCATTCTCATCTCGTGTCGATTTCTGTATCCTGAAGTACGATTTATGTGATGTGCATTGGTTACATCTCACACTTAATGTCTATTTCAAAATGTACACTTTATGCGCTCTGTGAAACTGAGATTGGTTCATTTTATCTATCACCGTTTTATTTAAGAAGATTTGACTGCATTTGTATTTAGTCTAACCGCATCATCACGACTACACGTTACCTACTTTACCTACTTTCCATCTTAGGATCCTATTCTTACTGTATTAAACAATCCTTTGTGTGGTAAAATCCTGAAAGGCATTGCATAATTAATATAATAATGCATTTGTATGAATAGTTATTTGAGTCTTTGTAAACCCTGTATGTATGCTTCTAGAATGCTGCAACTGAAGACTATTTAGTCATGACAGTGAAAGCTGTGGATAAGGATGTAGGTGAGAATGGCCGAATAACATATCACTTCAAAGTTAACGATCAAAACGTTCAAAGTACGGATGAGTTCTCAATTGATTCAGATACTGGAGAACTGAGAAGTAGAAAATATTTGGACAGAGAAACCCAAGCAAAATATGAGGTAATTAGCTTAAACTTATGCTTTTTAAAAGGAAATAATATTGGTGGGGTCAGTTAATTTTAGTTGCCAGAGATCACGGTAGTCCAAAATGGTACGAAACTATACGGTACTTGAACGTACTTCTAGTAGATATGAACGACAATAGACCAGAGTTTCCAGATTCCAAAAATACCAATCCGTATGTATTTTATGTTACGGAAAATGGAGATAAAAATGAAAAAATTGGTAAGTTTCTAAATATTAGTAATTTAGTAGTTTAGTATTAGTTAAAATAATCACAAAATGTTGGTAATTGTCTCTTCGAGAAAACTTATGACACACATCCAGCTAGTTGTCAAAAACTACTGAACTGTAATAATTAACAAAATCATATATATTTTATTTTTGTCATTAACTTTTTTCAATTAGATCTGGTGCATACTCTCTAAGTCTAGCTCGCTCACTTAAAAGAGTAGGAATTTCAAAATACTTACCTTTAACAACTATCTGCGATAGAACAATTAAGTACTTCTAGAATTATGTGGTACCTTATTTACGTAGATTGTAACCCCAAATATACAAAGGGTACTAGGAAAGTTTTGCAATACAGCTTTGTTTATTTAATTTTTTCAAAGTAATTTCCTCTACACTCAATACACCTCCCCCCCATCCTCCGAAACCAATCTCTAAATCAGTTCTGCCAAGTTTTCTAGGGAGTAAAGCACGATCGTTGTCTCAAGCCCGCAGAAGGTCCGCATCACTTGAAAACCGCCTCCCTTTTAGCTTCATTTTCACATGCGAGAACAGTGCAAAGTCGCAGGGAGCAAGATCCGGACTGTAGGGAGGGTGCTCGAGAAGTTTCAATCCTATCGAGGTCAAATATTCGGTGCAGGCTTTGGCGCGGTGAGCTGGAGCATTATCGTGATGGAGGAACCAGGTGTCAATTCTTGATTTTGGCCACAGGTTCTTCATAGATCCAATGACTTTAGGCAGGCACTGTTCGGTATACCACTTAGCTGTGACTGTCTTCTGTGTGTCCAAAACGACGCGTTCCACAATTTCCCTCGATTTGAAAAATACAGCTATCATTGTCATCTTTACAGATCGGGATTTTCTGACAACTACGAGTGTGTCCTCATCATCAAAGACCCAAACTTTATTTTGAGCTTTGGTCGGCACATCGTAATAGTACAGCCAAGTCTCGTCACCTGTCACGATGTTGTTCACATACCAAGATTGTCCCTTATTAAACTTTTTTAGCATCTCCCGGTACCAAGTCACACGTCGTGTCATCTGCTCTTCAGTAAGTCGATGCGGCACCCTGAGAGAACAAAGTTTCTTCACGTGCAAATGATCATGCAGAATCAAACGAATTGCTGGTGCATTTAGGCTTTAAGTTCCCTCTATTTGTTGGTAGGTCACTCGCCTGCTCTCGCCAAGCGTTTTCCTCACAGTAGTAACGTTTTCCTCCGTAACTGACGTTCGTGGCCTTCTTGGCCTCTCAGCATCCTCCACAGTTAAATTTCCCCTTTGGAATTCTTTATGCCACCTGAATATCCTTGTGCGCTGTGGACAAACATCACCTAGTGTAAGAGTCATTTCTTCGAAGCACTGGTCTATGTTTAAACCACGCACGAAATTATAACGCAATACTGCCCTTATCTCATTTCGTGACCACGATGCCATCGCAAGCACTTTACACTCTCACTGCTAATGAATAACTGAGCCCATCAACACGGCGCGGCGGCGCACGTATGAACATGTCTCAACATGCAGCAACAAGCAGCTTCCTACGATTCATCGTTGCGTCATATTGCAAAACTTTCCTAGTGCCGTTTGTATCAATTCAAATAAAATGTTCAATTAAATAATATACACAATTCGCTTCATTTTCATATTTCTAGCATTAGATCAACCATAAAACAGCAATATCATTGGCCCTGATTGATTCTTTAATTACAGGTCAAGTACAAGCAATAGATAAAGATGAAGGGCAGCATGCGAAGGTATACTATTACCTATTATGGCCCGAAGATGATAAACCGTTCTACGTTGACAAAACTGACGGAAGTGTATACACTAATAAATCTTTTGATCGCGAAAATCAAGAAGAATACGACCTTTACATTTTCGCTACAAACGATGAAGACTTCTTTACAATAAACGAAGAACGAAATGACGTTATCGACAATGAAATAGCTCACAATAGCAGTATAGCCAAGGTTAAAGTAATTATAAACGACCTGAACGACAACATTCCAAAATTCGAACAAAGCGTTTATTATACAGCGGTAAACGCAATGGCCAACATTAATGACTTTATTACAAACATAACTGCTTATGATAACGACGCTGGAATAAATGGAACATTATCATATTATATAAAAGCTTCTAATCTCTATAAATACGGTTCCACGAAAAGTTCTGGATCAATTATACCGTCTCCGTTTAATATATCTCAACTTGGACAGCTTAATACAGCCACTTATTTAGCTGAAAATAATCAACATCGTTTCATTGTGGACGTTATTGCTAGAGAAGTAGCTTATCCTGAACGTGAAGCTATGACTAAAGTGCATGTAAGTATGTATATGTCATACATAATAAATAGAAGCCTGTAACGACTGAATATACCAGGTTGTTCAATAAGTTTTGTCGTTCAATAAGAGAGGTACGATTTTATGGTTTGAAATACATTTCATTATTCAAAATTCATGAACTTAAATACACTTATGCCAGTGATCTAATTTATGGATTCCAGCGCTGTTCGTTGTCTAGCAACAGAGAAATGCTTACTGGTTCACTGCTCATGTAACGTAGTGTACCATTCTCTAACAGAATTATATGTATGAACATATATTTAGTTGTTGTTAAATAATAGTTGTCGAAACAAACCATATCTTCCTTAAAAGCGAGCTCATTGTTTTCACTATTAAAATAGAGACAGAAAAAAATCGGTCGCTGTGCATTAGTGATTTATTGATAGACTTCTCCCTCACTAAAGAAATCAGAGTTTTAGATACTAAAAATAAATTTGTCGTGTATAATATTCTAATTATAAATTTGAAAAGAGAATTACATTAGACCATATGTGGGCAACCACTGGCCCGCGGGCCGGATGCGGCCCCCTGTAAGATTTGATCCGGCCCGCGAGACATTGTATTATTTCATGTCTGATATCTATCGCTAAAAATTATGAACACTACTTTAAAATGCAATACTTTTAAACGCGGCCCGCGAACGTATTTGCACATTAAAGTTTGGTCCACAACATATCAAAGGTTGCCTATACCTGCATTAAACTCTTATAGGAGCTGCCATCATTGAACCATACAAAGAAAACTACAAAACTTTGGCAAGGGAACTTAATTTTCACAATCTTTTAAAATACTTTCAAAGATGTTCTACGCACTTGTCCATTCTTTGAAGTCAATCATCAAACTAACTTTTCACACTTTTCTAAAAGCTGAGCATCTCATCATCTCACATCCTAGAAGATTTTAATAGTTGAAAACTTTACTTGTTTAGCCTGTTTTTCACATGGAGAAACATTTTAAAGTCATATGAAGCGATATCTACAGAGCGTACATTCAATCACTTTCAGTCCAATTTTTGCAAAATACTTGGTATAAACACTGGAGCGGTAGGCCAGAGGGCGGTCGTAATGGAAAAACCAAGTGCAAGAAATCAGAGTTTCAGATACTAAAAA
Organism: Dermolepida albohirtum; assembly: GCA_031893035.1. Classification (NCBI taxonomy): domain Eukaryota; kingdom Metazoa; phylum Arthropoda; class Insecta; order Coleoptera; family Scarabaeidae; genus Dermolepida; species Dermolepida albohirtum. The sequence goes on along the minus strand of JAVIWB010001156.1, from coordinate 27,833 downwards.
TAAGATTATTGTGAATAAAATTCTAAGTATAAATTTGAAAAACGAATTACATTGGACTCCTATAGGAGTTGCCATCATTGAACCATACAAAGAGAACTATAAAAGTTTGGCAAGGGAACTTAATTTCCACAATCTTTCAAAATTCTTTCCAACATGTTCTACGCACCTGTCCATTCTTTGAAGTCAATCATCAAACCTGTTCTTCACATGGAGAAACATTTTAAAGTCATATGAAGCGAAATCTATAGAGTGAATATTCAATCACTTTCAGGCCAATTATTTTAAACGGTATAAACACTGGAACGGAATCCAGAGGGCTCTCGTATTGAAAGAACCAGGTGCATAATCTTGAGTGAGGACGAATATTTCTGAATTCTTTAACAAATCTCGAAGACATTCCCTGGTGTACTACTTTGCGGTGACTGTCTTTCGTGCTTTCAACACCGCGTTTATTTCCACTTCTCTTCGGGTATAGAAAAGACGTCGATCATATTCTTCTTAATAGACCGAGATTTACATACGGACATGGGCGTGTCTTCATCTTTAAAGACAGGCTTTATTATATACTTTAAAAGGCACATTATGTCACCTGCTAGACTATTAAATTACAGGGTATCCAAAAGGACAAACCTTTACTCAAAGACGTTTAAACAGAATTCGTGAATGTCCATACATTCTTGCCATCGAAGTCGAGTATGTTTCTGACAACAACAAGCCTCTCTTTGGAAACCGACGAGATAGGGCATCCTGACCTTCGGGCATCTTTCGAGTCGATATTTCCTCTCTAAAACCACCTGTATACGGTCGTAGGATATGGACGATCATCTTCTAGCACATAAGCCATTATCTCTAAGCGTTGATCAATATTCTACCCATGTTTTTGACCACGATGATAAAGCGAGATGCTTACACTACCACAGTCCTGGAGCACAAACTACAATTAAGCGCAAACTACAATGTGGACTTGATTAAGACTGCGCTAAACTTGTCACAACGTGTAACAGTCAATTGCGCCATATTGCAATCCTTTTTCGTGCCTTTTTGGGGTTTGTCTAACGTACCTTTTACTTGTTGTTGAAAAATATGTTGTACTAATAATTAAACAATTATTTCCAACGTACTTTTACTAAAATAAATTAGAAAATAACAGCAAATTACTGACATAAAAAATTTGATAAGAACACTTGAAGAATTACAGAAAACTAGTTTTTCAAACATAATTTTTAATGCTTCAGAGAATATTTCTTTGAAATTACTAATGTATTTGCTTGGAGATGGTATATTGAGACTGAGAGAAATTATTAAATGCTAACATTCTTAAACCGAAAACATCACAGGAAGTTAATTTTTTATTTATTACTGTAGGTGTGGATTTTCGAACCGAGTCAATTAATAAGAATAATATTATCCAAACCCGTTGAACAAATAATGCACGAAAAAGAAGAAATTATAGCAGAACTCAGTAATGCTACACAGAGTCGTGTTATCATAGTCGACATACGATTTAATACAGATGACATGGGACACAAAAGAGAGGAATGGTAATCTACAATAAACTTGATTCACATCGTATCCTATTAATTGTTATTATTACAGGACTGATATGTATATTTTGGTTGTGGACCCTATGACGCACACAATACTTCCGGTTCCCGAAACTCTAAAAGTGATTGATGCAAAATACGACTCGCTAAAACAATATTATTCAGGTTATTACATTGAAAATGTATTGCCTGCGTTAATCGTCGACAAAGAAGAAGCGTTTGATCCAGCTTTGGCAGCTTTAATTGCACTCTTAATAGTCCTCTTCGTCGGTGTTATTACGTTCATTGTAGTCTGTTGTTGTTTGAGACACTGGGCAATTGCGCCCACAAACTTAAAGAAGAAGGATGCTTTGATTAAAAAAGCTATAATCGATGACTTGAATACCACGGAAAATCCATTGTGGATAGAACAGTAAATCATCTCTCCTAATAAAATCAAATGAGAAATTAATTGTGTTTTATTTACAGGAAATTAAAAATTTACGAAGAACAAGAATTGACAATGCAAGTTTTTAATGAACCAGAAAATGCCTTAGCTAGAAGGGACAGCGAAGATTTTGTGCCCGTAAGTAATCAAAAATTTTAAAAAAAGACCTACCTGAAAAAATATCTCAATTCACATAATCATTGAATTTAAAAGTTATACAAATTATTTATAGGATGACAATACATATGCGACGATACAACATCCCAACCGGAGAGGTTCAGCACACATAGCAACCTTATCTATGACGGATGACATGGCGGATTACGCGACGTTATCTGGAGTACCACATCACTCTATAAGTGCCAGTAGTTCTTTAAGAGGAGCGCCTAATGTAAGTTACTTTAATAGATTATATGTATGTACGTATGAAGTTCGTGCAAATTAAAGAAGTGTTGAAAGAACTACAACAGAAAAGAAAAACTTTTGCAACAAATGCTCCGAATTATTGTCACTTTTGTAAACACACAAATACATCGCTATTAACATATATTTGAATTATTATTTTCTAAAGTAAATTAGAATGTAAATATGTTATAATTATATTATTTCTAAAACTAAATCCAATATACTATACTTAATAAAAATCAGCAAGTCATCCTTTCTCTGAAAGAGTCGACACCAGTTTGTATAAAAATCTTAAAATACGTAAAAGCTACGGAGTACTATTTCGGGATCTTTTGCATGAAATAACCTCCTTTTCGAAAATACATACGTATATGCTTTCTCCATGGCAATCACCGATCAAATGAATTCCCAAATATGACGTTATTTTTATTCTGTGGTAAAATGTGATTATTCAGATATACCACAGGACAGTGGCCTCTTCTGTTGGTAAATGTCACGTAAACGGTTCTATTTTCGACAGCCACTATGTTGTTAACCAGTGTTAATTTTCTTTAAGATTAGTTTGCAATAGTTGTAAAGCGGTAATAGAATCAAAATAAAAGTCAAAGGCGGCCGTGTCATCTGCATATGTTGCAATGGTACCGTCAAGTGTTGTTGGCAGATCAGCTGTATAGAGCAAATACAGAACAGGGCCAAAAACGCTATTGTGCGTGACTCCTGAATTGATAGGGTGGATACCAGAGTATACATCAAGCTGCTGAACTAAAAAGTGAAGATAGAATCAAAGAATTAAGTAATAGTTATGAGGAAGGAGTATCCCGATTTTATATATGAGACCAAAGTGTCAGACCTGGAAGGTCTTGATTCTGAAAGTCTCGACTGATTTCCTCTATTGTTGCATGTTGTGCTTTAAGGTCAAACTGGCTTTCAGAAATAATTTGGTACTTTTTTAATAAAGATTCCAATTTTTGCAACTTCAAAATCCAAATTAAAGCATTAAAATTGGACGTTTTAAATGATAATATTCTAACTTTAAAATGTTCAAGATTACCGAATCGCCTGCCTCGTACGAGGTACGGTTAATAATACGTTTTTTGTCTCCAAGAAACATGCCTGCTGCAGACATTCACTGGCAGATTGGGTTAGAGACTTCAAAGCTGGCCGCGACAACGTCTATGATGAGTCCCACTCCGGTCGCGCATTTGTAATCACAGACAATATGGCAGCTTCAGTTGAGGCGAAAATGCTTCAGAACACACGCTGTTATACGATAAGCACTCTTTCAAACGACTTTCCTGAAGTGTTGAGGTCAGTGCTATACAAAATTGTTTCTGAAAAGTTAAAGCTTAAGAAATCATGCCCCTCTTGGGTCCCTAAACTCCTAACGGAAGACCACAAAAAAAAAGATTTGAGTATTCGCTGAATTTTTCGACTTTGTTATAACGAAGGTGACGCCATGCTAAGTCGTATTGCAATGGGAGACGAAATATGAGTTTCACATGGCGTCCGTGTTTTGGGATAGGCATGGTATTTCGTCGGTTGACTTCATGCAACGCGGAACCATCATAAATGTGGTAGCCAACGGCCAAATCCTACGAGAGCTACGCAGAGCGATTCAAAGCAAAAGGCGCGACTTGCTGATAGAAGGAATTTTGCTACTCCATTACAAGGCAGGCACTCACACCACAGCTTAAATCCGAACTCTATTGGACTCCTCTATGAAGAGGGTATTCAAAATTTAGTTGGTGTAAGATTTGATAAATGTTTATACAAACTTGGCAGCTATGTTGAAAAATAGATAAATGTATGTAGAATCTGAAAATAAATTTGCTTTTTGAAAATTTTCTCTCGTTTGGTTTTTATTTTAAAACTGCCATTATTTAAAAAACGCCTCGTATTATTAAACGAATTTAACCAACCCCTAATCTTATGTATATGTTAAGCTGTGGTTTCTCAAGTTACTTTTTAACAATACAGTTTTAAATCTTAATCACTAAGATTGATATATAACCCCTTTCCACATTAACTTTCGTAATTCTGTATACGCATTTCGACAACTAAATTGTCATCATCAGCAGATAATTGCAAAGTGTCGCACCTGGTAAACCACGGCGAAAAATACTTGTACGAAAACAAACTCCGTACGCGATTTGACCGTTGAGAACCAAAATGTACACTGTATGTTCGTTTCACAAGATTTTTAAAATTGTTTTACTTAAACTAGGATGAATGACATTGAAAAAGGAACACGGCCACGACCGATAAGTACCTGCATGTGATTTATTACAGTGTTCCTCTTTTTCTGACATTAAGTAGACCGAAAAGAGACGTCTGGTTCAATCCCCCGTCGCTGTTCAAAACATGACTTTTATTCTTCAAAATGTACATACTATCATACGTATCTAATTCTCGATAATTATACACGTTCTTAATCAATTGTAAACAATCGGCGTTAACGCGATGATTACAATCCAACACATGTCTTGCTAGACTCGGTTTTTCCCGCCGGTTGAATTTTATATATAAAATTCAACCAATGTGGAAAGGGATTATATATCAACCTTAGTGATTAAGTTAATCAACCACAGGCTCCATCAAATTCAACAACAGTTTTAAATCACTAATACGTACACGATATAAACATCTAAACTTAACATTTTCTTTCAGTATTACGAAGCTGCGATGGGTTTCCAGGGCTCCACATTCCAAGTACCAGAACATGCGGGTAATAACAGTGATACCTTCGACGGTTTTAGAACGAGGTTTAAAGGTTCAGGTTTAACAATTAATAACGATGGACAACCAGAATACGTTGCCGAATTAATTTAAATGAAATTTATAATGAACGAGTGAATGTGGTGATAAGACAATACGTACTGTTGATCATTAGCATTTTTTATTTCATTTGACAGAAATTGAACACGATAGCAGTCGTCACATTTTCGTACAATAATTAAAGCAGTGAGAGAACCCGAAATAAATGATGCTAATTTTCACACAAGTGAAATAAATATATGTTTGTTTAATGGACTCTTTGAAATTGACTAATTATATTTCGAAACTGTTTAGTGTTTAGTTATTGATTAACATATTTTTCTTCGAAACATTACAAACAAAAAAATATGTAATAAAAACGAAAAGTGATAATAAACTATGTTAATACTTTAATTTAGTCGTTAGAAATGTAAATGTTACCAAAGGTACAACGATAATATATCACTTTCATCAATGCTTAAGTAAAAAACATTATTTTTGAAACGAAAATGAAAGTGGTATAAGATCGCATACATAGGCCTTTGTTTTTAAAGACTTTAATGTTCAATTCAATTATGAAGATACTAACGTCAAAGTATTTTTTATAGTTATGTAACATAATTTTTCAATATTTAAATCTAGAAGCCATATCAAGTCATTTTTATATACATTACTAGTTATAATACTCATTTTTTTAATTATTATTAGTTATTAGGTAATAAATTATTTTGTATTGAGTTTATGTAAAGCACGTGGAAAATACATTATAGAGAAATTGTATACATTTGTACATATGAAATAAATATGTTTGTGTATACGGAGCTTTTTATTCTACTACCTCATCCACCATAGAAAATGATTAAAAAATTTGTCAAAACTATCATCAGTCTGGTGTATAGAAAAAAATATTGAAGAACAAATAAATTGATTTCTTTTACATAAGTTATTGCAGGTGCACAATTCAATAATCCATTTAATATCGGATCGTTAAAAAACTAGTACAAAAATTTTATATACGAGGGGTATTTCCAATATTCTGGGAATTGGTGCTATAATTAAATAACGCAGAACTTTTACCCAATGTTATTGATGCCAGACAAGTCTTCACATGTTTATGCAACCATCTAGTGCAACATTGTTCAGTCTGATTCAGGTATTCGACTGATGTAGACGCGTTTTAGTAGCACTGTTTTTGTAACCATGGAACACGCGGCAAAATCTCAAAGAGCGATAATTTTCTTTTTGTGGAAAATGATGTGAAAACATCAGAAATTATTAGTCGTCTGCAAAGAGTATTTGGTGAATTTGCAGAATCCAAAAGTACTGTTTATCGGTGGATCGATCAGTTTTAAAGCCGGTAGAACATCACTAGAAGACGATCCACGCAGTGGGCGGCCAAGCACGTCGGTAAATGAAAGAAACATTACTACCGTCGAAAACCTACTGAAAGATGACAGGCGAATGACTATTCGTCAAATTAGTGTACACCTAGGGATAGGTACACGACAAGTTCATGACATCTTGCATGATTGTTTGGGCGTTAGCAAGGTTTCGACGGGCTGGGTGCCAAGGCTGTTAGGACCAGAACAGAAACTCAATAGGTCCGATACTTGTCGTCAACTTCAAGAGCTGTTAGCCCGTTACGGTATGAATTTTGGCAACGAATAATAACCACTGACGAAACGTGGATTCCTTATTTCAATCCTGAGACGAAAAGTCAATCCAAAGAATGGCGCAAACCTGAAGAAGGGCCTCTACTTAAGGCGCGTGCAGTTCCATCTGTTGGAAAGGTAATGCTTACTGTATTCTGGCATTGCGAAGGGATTATTTTCATGGATTATCTGCCGAGAGGTACTACAATTAATGTAGAATATTATTCAAATTTATTATCCGGACCACTGCGACAGGCACTAGTCAAAAAACGGCCTGGGAAATTGCATAAGCGTCCGTTATTACAACAGGATAATGCAAGACCACACACCGCAAGAAAAACAAAAGATGTTTTGAACGATTTACGATGGGAATTGCTGCCGCACCCACCTTATTCCCCGGATCTTGCACCCAGTGATTACCATCTGTTCCCAGATTTGAAAAACCCTTACGGGGTGTTCGATTTGAAAGTTTAACTGGCGTAAAACGTGCCATAAATAAGTGGATCGACAAGACACCGAAAAACTTCTTTGAGGACGGCTTAAAAAAATTAGTTTATCGTTGGGATAAATGTATTCATTTAAATGGAGATTATGTTGAAAAACGACATTGTAATATTGACGAAAATTAACAAAATTATAAAAGTTATATGTAATGCCCAGAACTTTGGAAACATCCCTCGTAGTATGGAAAATTTTTAAATATTACTTCAAAATTTTAAAATCAATAACTTGATTAAATACAAATAAGATAGACAAAGAAATTTAGTTCGTTTCACATAATTCTAAGAGTATGCATAGAAAAATTGTGAAGTGGCTGGACTTATTAGGGATATTTATCCGTAATCGCTTATGTATTGCTTATTAACATAATGCATAATAATCTAACATCGGGTTTTTCAATAAGGAAATAACAATTTTGTATTTAAATAAAACAGAATGGTTGAGATATTGAGCTAAAATTTGTACATATGTTGCATTTGGCTATGGAATTCGATCTCGTTCATATGACCACCGCGAGCACGTTTGCAGCGATCGATTCTTTTGTTCCAATTTTCCACCACACTTTCGCATACATATATGGGCCGAAACGTAGGCTATTTCGCGTTCGTTATTATTACTGAACTCCTCTAACGTTGTTGGCTCGTTGGCGTAAACCAAAGCCTTAACTTAGCCCCATGAAAAAAAAATCCAACGGGTTAAATCCCATGAGCGAGGTGGTCACTCGACGGGAGCATTTCTCGAAATTACACGGTTAGCGAACTTCCCCTTTAATAGATCAATTGTTTGACCAGCTGTGTGGCATGTGACACCATCTTATTGGAACCACATACCAACGACGTCAAGTCCATCCAATTCTGGCAAAAATAGTCTTGCAATATGGCATGGTAGCGAACTCCTTTGACCGTAACATGCTGAGTTTCAGTGCAGTAGTTGAGCCCTGACGATGTCCCATACAAATGGGTACGAAACGTCGGCAGATATACAAGTGACGCGGTTCCAACCCGGAAGTCCAGAAGCAGATAGCATATAAAAATATAAACTTGAATTTAATTAATCAGTGATTAAATAACCATGCATTTATAGATCACACTTACTATAGGTAGAGAGCCACAGTCTGTAATAAAACTGTAAAGACAGTAAATAAACACAAAGCAAATTTTTATAAGTATATTTTAAGAATGTAATTTGGCCAAACCTTAACATTAAAACCCCAAATATTAACATTATACAAGAGAGTAATAGTAGAGTATGCATAAAAAGTAGTTATATAATGGATTCGTATACATATGAACTTAAATCTAAAAGCAACCGCACCAATTAATTCAACATATTACTTGAATATGGATATTGAATAGCATTTTTTAATGAAAATAAACAGACACGTATAAGTTATTATAAGTTATGTTGAAGCATTTTCCACTCCATTTACAATATTATGTCTATGAGACGCTTTGAGTTGGGCCTTTGGTGAAGTAGGAGGCTGCAAAGTTTCATATTGTTGTAACAATGGATACGTTTGATTACTAGGTTTTGTAAGCGTTGTTTGCGGTATAGGATTTTGTTTTTTTCCTTGTTGTTCCTCTAAATCCTGTTGTTCTTGTTTGTTCGACTGTTGAATTTCAGTAAGTATGGCCGTAATATGTTCCTGTGGGAAAAGAAATTGTACGTATTATTAACAAATAAAAAAGAAATACATATATGTTTGTAAGAAGATTCTCGCGGTTGTAAGTATGAATAATATTAGATTCTCGGGCTCTCCGCGTTGTTGGACAGAAATTCTCGGAAGAATCAGTGTCTCGACGTTTCAATGACATCTCAATCGTCTTCTTCAGGAGTTGTTTCGTAGTGAAGAAGATGATTGAGATGTCGTCGAAATGTCGAGATGCCGATTCTTTCGAGACTTTCTGTCCAACATAGTGGAGAGCCCAAGATTCATATATATATGAATATATAAAAATATAAAATGCACACATGCTTAGCTTTTTTATAATTTCCTGATATATTGGGTTGGCAACTAAGTACTTTCGGTTTTTACTGATAGAGAGCGTTGCTTTATTTTTTGTATAACGTACTCGTATGTGCGTGATTTTTATTAAAGCTATTAGTTGTGCGTTAATTTTAAATGGAGTGCAGAAACGAACATTTTCGACATATTTTACTATTTTATTTCCGTAAAGGAAAGAAAGCTGCTGCGGCTCACAAAAAGATATGTGAAGATTATGGTGCTAATTGCTTAACCGAGCGCACGTGTCAGAATTGGTATAAAAAATTCCGTTCTGGAGATTTTCCCTCAAAGATGGGAAACGTTCTGGTCGGCCTACTGAAGTTGATGATGACCAAATCAAAGTCATAATTGAAGAGGATCGTCATATAACTGTTCGAGAGGTTGCGGAGAGGCTACATGTATCGCACACAACAATTGAAACACATTTAAAATGTCTTGCGCTAGTTAAGAAGCTTGATATGTGGGTACCTCACGAATTGAAAGAAATTCATTTAACACAAAGAATCAACTTTTGCGATATGTACCTTAGACGAAATGAAACCGTCCCTTTCTTAAAAAGAGTCATCACTGGTAATGAAAAATGGGTCCTGTACAGTAACATAGTTCGAAAACGATCATGGAGCAAACACGATAAACCAGCTCAAACCACATCGAAAGCTGAATTGCATCCAAAAAAGATCATGCTGTCAGTTTGGTGGGATTACAAAGGTGTTGTGTTTCTTGAGCTGCTTCCAAGGAATCAAACGATCAATTCTGATGTTTACTGTCAACAATTAATAAAACTGGATGAAGCAATCAAAGAAAAACGGCCAGAATTGTCAAATCGGAAAGGTGTAGTTTTCCACCAAGATAATGCAAGGCCTCACACATTTTTGGCAACTCGTGGGAAACTATTGGAACTTGGCTGGGAAGTGATGCCACATCCCCCATACAGCCCTGATCTAGCACCATCTGATTGCCATTTATTTCGAAGTTTGCAGAATTCTTTGAATGGTAAAACTTTCACAAATGACGATGACCTTCACTCGCACCTGGTTCACTTTTTTGCTGATAAGGACCAGAAATTTTATGAGCGCGGAATCATGCAGCTGAAAGAAAGATGGCAAAAGGTCATTGAGCAAAATGGAAAATATATAATTGATTAAAAACTATTCTTTGTTTAAAAAAAAAGTGTTTTATTTTATACTACAAAACCGAAAGTACTTAGTTGCCAACCCAACAAATAACAACAATAACAATATTTCAAATATAGTCTTTTACAAATAGAGACATGTGTGTATTTTATCTAAGCCAAATAAAGTACTCCTTCTAGCGAAATGATAATAAAAAAATCGAACAAATGAATATTTCCCCAGTATTTACACAGAAGCTTTGAAGTAATGTGTGCAAAACTGTAATAAAAATTTTTCCCAAATACCAAATGTCAAACTCAAAATAGAAAATAATGAACCAAGTTCGAATTAGGCTTTAGAAAGAAATAAAATGTGTACTATGAAACTGAGTTTCAATGCGACAGATAGTAGCAGTAGTTAAGCCCTGAAGATGTCCCATACGAGTGGGTACGAAACGTCGGCAGTTATACCAATGACGTGGTTCTAGCCCGGAAGCCCAGAAGCAGATAATATGGACAACAGCCGCGGAAGTCTACGTACCAGAAATAAAATGTGTTTTATTTAAGCATAACTCTAAAAGTTTTCCAATTTAAAGTTTTTATATGTAGTTTTTGTAATTTGCCGTATTGTAGTCTTCCTAAAGAAATATAAATCCAAAAAAGAATATAATATAATAATAAAGAGCATTTTGATTTAATGAAGGCTTAATTTCTTTCTATTAATACAACTAATTTAGCTTTATGAAATAAAGATAAGTCTTTTAGATTACGTTTTTATCAGATTGTCATGTAAGAATGTCGAATTATCAGCATTGTACTACTATCTTTAAATTTACATAAATTTTGTTTATTCAAAGTAGCAAATGCAATAATTGTTTATTACAAATTACTTCGCCAATGGGTACATACAATTGTTTTAAAAATATCCACGTATAGATATCGAAATTTTACGTTTATTAAAAACCGCATGGTAAAAAACAAATATCGGAAAATTAGTTAGTAAAGTTGCTTTTATGTAAGCATATGCACATATAATGCGACAAAAAACGAAAAAACCCGTGAAAGGATATATTTTTTAACCAACATTTGTAACAATATTTACTCTGTTGATGATAAATGATAAAGACTGGTGAATACATTTTGCGCCCGGGCATGCTTCTAATAAGATGTTCTATGGACTGTGAAAATTCATTCCGAGCATTTTATAGAACCTCATGTAGTTGCTGTAAGTTTATTGAAGGTTTAGGAAGCATACCAGCCTTTCTATGTATGTTATCCAAATATAGGCGACCTAGGAATTTTGATGATGGCCTCTTGCAGTGATCGTAATATAACAGCTGCGACATATTGTCTTGTTGGAATGTGGAATTATTAAGCTCCTCGTAAATGTACCTTGGAGTGTTTACATCTCCTCCAAGTAATACTAAAATAATCTTACTTCCTATGCTAATTCCACCACAAACCAATCATACTATAGTAAGTGCATTCTCAGGTTCTACGAAAAAATTCCAAAATTGCCTTTCTTCTGATAGGACGTATGTATCTACGACTATCAAGTGCACACAAACAATAACTACTTTCTTCTGAAAAAATGATATTGTTTCACTTTTTATCCCAGTGTGCCTCTACATTATATCATTCTAATCTATGGGCACGATGCCGACCACTGAGAGACAATGTCGCATGATAGAAAATCAATCCAAACAGATAAATGCAGCGATATATGTAGCCCATTGCTATTCCATGGTGTGTTCTGTCAAAAAAAAGTACTCACCACAGAACTTGGGGTACTACATCTATCCCCATTAGCAACTAATCTTAGTTTACCATCTTATCGTTCGATTGTTCCTCTAGGTCATTTACAGCCTCTTCTACAATGTTACCTACTATCTTGAAGCTAACCTTTCTAATAACTAATAACTGTAGCAACATTTCTTTGCATCCGCCCAATAATTTTCCGAAATGCAGTACAATGACACGACTCCTTTCAAAATCGCTTAGCTGGGAATAATATAGACTGTTACGGTCGAATAACCAAACTAAACTGATCCAAAATAAAAGCAAAGAAAAACGAATTTTTTTGTTAAAAAAAGAAAGCAAAAATCTATTGCTTCCTTACTAATTTTTCTAACGATTATTATTCTCAACACAGTTAACATTTATGTAAAGTTGGATTTAAAAATATTGGGTTGGCAACTAAGTACTTTCGGTTTTGTAGTATAAAATAAAATACTTTTTTTTAAACAAAGAATAGTTTTTAATCAATTATATATTTTCCATTCAGCTCAATGACCTTTTGCCATCTTTCTTTCAGCTGCATGATTCCGCGCTCATAAAATTTTTGGTCCTTATCAGCAAAAAAGTAAACCAGGTGCGAGTGAAGGTCATCGTCATTTGTGAAAGTTTTACCATTCAAAGAATTCTGCAAACTTCGAAATAAATGGTAATCAGATGGTGCTAGATCAGGGCTGTATGGGGGATGTGGCATCACTTCCCAGCCAAGCTCCAATAGTTTCCCACGAGTTGCCAAAAATGTGTGAGGCCTTGCATTATCTTGGTGGAAAACTACACCTTTCCGATTTGACAATTCTGGCCGTTTTTCTTTGATTGCGTCATCCAGTTTTATTAATTGTTGACAGTAAACATCAGAATTGATCGTTCGGTTCCTTGGAAGCAGCTCAAAAAACACAACACCTTTGTAATCCCACCAAACTGACAGCATGATCTTTTTTGGTTGCAATTCAGCTTTTGATGTGGTTTGAGCTGGTTTATCGTGTTTGCTCCATGATCGTTTTCGAACTATGTTACTGTACAGGACCCATTTTTCATCACCAGTGATGATTCTTTTTAAGAAAGGGTCGGTTTCATTTCGTCTGAGATGCATATCGCAAAAGTTGATTCTTTGTGTTAAATGAATTTCTTTCAATTCGTGAGGTACCCAAATATCAAGCTTCTTAACTAGCCCAAGACATTTTCAATGTTTTTCAATTGTTGTGTGCGATACATGTAGCCTCTCCGCAACCTCTCGAACAGTTATATGACGATCCTCTTCAATTATGACTTTGATTTGGTCATCATCAACTTCAGTAGGCCGACCAGAACGTTGCTCATCTTTGAGGGAAAAATCTCCAGAACGGAATTTTTATACCAATTCTGACACGTGCGCTCTGTTAAGCAATTAGCACCATAAACTTCACATATCTTGTGAGCCGCAGCAGCTTTCTTTCCTTTACGGAAATTAAATACTAAAATATGTCGAAAATGTTAGTTTCTGCACTCCATTTAAAATTAACCCACAACTAATAGCTTTAATAAAAATAACGCACTAGTTGCTTCTGAAGTTACGTCAATGTGACCAGTATCACGCGACAAACGGTAAAGTACAGCACTAACATACGTTATACAAAAAATAAAGCAACGCTCTCTATCAACCGAAAGTACTGAGTTGCCAACCCAATATATACTTGTATTGGATGACTCTTTTTTTTGTCACACGCAACTAATAATTATATTACCAAAATACATTTATTAAATTTCAGTTATCGCGATTATCCTTCTATTGTACAAATAATATCGACATATGTCTAATAAAATAAACACAACTTTGCTTATTAATTCAAATATCCTTAAATTCATAATCCTGCCATAAGGCACTGGCTTATTTTGTCAAATCTTGAAAGAAAGATGATGATAGATTGAAAATAAATTGTGATGTGATACATGCATATCATTTTAAAAAGCAATATTATTTTAGTTGTTACAAATTATACACGTGTATGTACGAGATATGTAAATAAAGAAATAAGACTTGTGCATAACGTCCGATCTGGCAACTTACTTTTTCGCGAAGAGTCAGGCCAATATCTGATGCGTCCTCAGTAAGAGATTAAACTTCCTAGAGTCTGTTGGGGGTCCGTAGAAATTGTTTTCGTGAACTGGATTCTCTAGTGCGCTTTAAACATAAATGAACAACGCTGCCAAGTTTTGTTTCAAACTAGGGCACAATGCAATGGAAATTTTTGGAAAACATCAACAGCTGTATGTAGACAACGTTCCGCTAAGATTTCAGTTTTTAAGTGGTTTGGCGCAATCTCAAAAGATCGAGAACATGTTCTATCACTATGTTTCTGCATTTGAACATCATTTTCAGTAATCTCCTCCCCCAAAGAAAGCTAAGATATTTAGATCGGCAGTTAAGGAAATTATTTTCAGACCATCTTACCAAATACCAAACCTTGGTATCTGAATCACTTAAGGTTAATAGAGATGTCATATTATGTGCACGTCTTGCGATAACTAAGTTGTCATCATCAGCAGATAATAAACAGTGTCGTATCTGGAAAACTACGACACTGTTTAATTATTTGCTGATGATGGCCACTTAGTTGTCAAAATATGTATACAGAATACGAAAATTAATGTGGAAAAGGGATATAAATATATGAACCTTAATGATTAAGTTAATCAACCACAGGCTCCATCAAAATTACCTTATTTTATCTCTCTACTATGCAAATTATAAAAAGCAATTTTTGAAAAACGACCTGAAATAGATGATAAAAATGATGTCTTTCATCACAATAACACGCCTTCTCGCACCAGTTAGATCGTACGCAAAAAATTGGATAACTTGTGCGATGCCTATCCTATTCATCGAATCTAACCCCAAGTGCCTTTCACTTATTACTAAAAATCTATCTTTTTGTTGTTAGAAAGATGTTTCAATCAAATGAAGAACTTATTGCAACAGAGCAGTAATTTGAGGATCTTAAGAATGATCATTATGAAAATGGTATAAAGGCACTGTAGCAACTTCGGTCCAAATGCGTTTAAATAAATGAAATATGTTAGAAAATGATAAAAGAAACTTAATATCTAAATCATTTGTTTCACTTCAAGCCTTACCATCAGGTCTCGTACATGATCAATGGAGCTGAATAGTCGTGTCTGCCCAATAGATGCGTGTACTGACAATTGATACGAGCGAATATCTGCTATTAAATCGGATATAAATACTCATTTATATCCGATTCAATAGCAGACATTCGCTCGTATCGATTGGTACTACACGAAGGCCCGCCCCTGTCAGGCAGACACGACTATCCACATCTAAATATTAGTTACAGAGTAAGCCTTGAGAGATTTACAATTACATGCGTTATTTATCGCCCATACTCAGCTTTGTTTTTTATTTTATTTTAAGTATTAATACACTTTACGACGAACATATAAAAGTTAGTCTTATCCGATTTCATGTCTATCATCTGTACGCACTTACACATGCAAAAGAATATTTGTCCAATATTAAATTAATTAATATTATTGTTTATCACTAAATATGATAACAAATTACATTACGTGCCATAATTATTAATTCCAAATAGCAAAGCGAAATTTATTAGTTCGAGCTAAATTTATACATATGTATTTGCAAATACATATGTGTGTATATAAGTGAATACAAACGTGATATACAATCGCTGATTATAATATTTGTGGCCCCTGACCATTTTATAACTTCGTGCACTCAAAGTACTTTGAAAACAAACAATTGAAATTACTATGGAATGTTTGCTCGACCTATTTTGCGCACATTAGTAACTTACTTTCTTAGAAGTATAAAGAACCGTGGTTGAACAAACTCTTAAGAATAAGTGTCCATCGGAGTTTCATTGGTTTAACATATACATATTGTATACAGAATTTGCACTTGGTTCTAAGATGTGATATTTATGTATATTTAAGTCATACTTATTTAATAATTTTAAAAAAGTGTAGCTTTTGCTTGTATTCGATGCAATAAATTGTTTCATCTTCTTGGTACTTAAAATAATAAAATTGAACCTGGGACAAAAGCTGCAGAAATATATCGAATTGGCAGAGGCGTTAAATGTGACCCAAGAAGCGATTAGTGACCGATTGCGAACAATGGGAAAAATTCCAAAGGTGGGAAAATGGGTGTCACAGCAATTAATGACAGGTAAATGAAAAATCGCAAAATCGTCTGTGAAATGCTGCTTCAAAGATATGATCGGAAGCCATTTCTGCATCGAATAGTGACGGGTGATAAAGAATGGATTTATTTCGAAAACCTTAAACGCAAAAAATCGTGGTTATCATCTGGCAAAGTCGGCCCATCGAATCCAAGGTCAAAACGTTTTGGTCGTAAGGTGATTCTTTGAGTTTGGTTGAACCAGGGTGGCGTGATATATTATGAACTGTTGAAACCTCGTGAAACAGTTAGTACTGATCGCTACCGACAACAAAATATCGATTTAAACAATGCATTGATAGAAAAACGTCCAGAATGGACCCGAAGACACGGTAAAGTGATTTTACAGCACGACAACGCGCCCTCTCATATAGCAAAACCGGCCAAGGAAGCGTTGAAAGCACTTGGATGAGATATAATATCGCGCCCGCCGTACTCTCCAAACCTTGCCTCGTCCATCGTATCAATCCGCGCTTGCAGAGCAGCACTTCGCCAATTTCGAAGAAGTTAGAAAATGACTGAATGAATGGTTATGCTCAAAGGACAAACAGTTTTTTTGTGATGGCGTCGATAAATAGCGAGAAAGATGGGCAAGATGTGTAGAATCAAATAGTCAATACTTTGAATAATAAATTTTTCCATTTTCTAGAAAATTATGTAGCTTTCTATGAAAAAAACGGTAATGACTTTCCGGTACACCTGGTATGTCAGTCACTGTATCATTCAAAGAAAAATAGAAAGCGGTTCGCTATGAAGTAAAAGTTAGGTACGAATAATATTGACATTAATTATTGATTACTACTAGTAAAACAATGCAAACATCAAACATATAATAAAGTCAATAAAATGTTTATATTAGAAGATAACTAACTCGGGATTACATATTTTAGTAGATATATAAGCCTTACACATTTTCTCAAAACATGTGTAGCAATAATTTAATTTAACACTTCGTATATGTCGTAAAGGTTTGCAATTCTCCATAAAAATATATAGAATGCATGTTCAAGTTAAAGTTAATTTATTGGTAAAATTCATTTTCATTACGAAATATTATACACATTGATATACGTATTTAATTATTTAATAATATTGGCAATAATATTTGCATATAGTGTAGAGAAACAGTGTAAAAAAAAGGAAACGATAGAATAAAATGAGTTTGTGACCTTTAATTAACTTTCCTAGACACACGTACACACACGGCACTACTACAGCGCTGAAAACAGTGACTAGATGCTTTTTACATCCATAGATTTTTTTTCTATTCGCGTAATATTTAAACGGTCCACACTAACAGTTTACAATCACGCATCAATACGAGGATAGTTTGACAAGTACTGAGAATGACACGTAGATGGCGCTCTAATTGGTAAAACAAATGCACTGTAATTTAGGTTGGCTATTTATATGTTTACATTCCGATATTTAGATAAATCGATTGATTAGTTTATATTTGACAGCTGATTGAAGAAGACAAGCTGTATTGATGAAGCGCGCTCTGGAGCACCCAAAATCGTGACTTCTAAGGAAATGATTATAAAAATCCATAATATTATTACGCAAGATCGACGACTCAAAGTGAGAGAGATAGCAGACAAGTAGTATATAAACCGCCGGTAGTGGACCGCCAATTTGTGAACAATCATATTTAGCTTTATTCTCCAGTTTTTGATGTCAAAAACTACTTTTATTGCCTACAAATTTACCAATCCATAAATGGTACAAAATTTATGTTAAAACCTCAATAATCCCCTTGAAAATACATAAAAATAGCTATATTTTTAACTATTTATACCAATTTTTGTTTATAAAACTACAACCACAATTTTGCTCGTTCACAAGCTAAAAGTGCATAAAAACTGAATTCATTTAATCGCCACCAAATTGTGAACGAATATAAACGCCCATATTTTTTTTGTTAATTTAGCACAATTATCTTATAAAAAATTATTAGCATATCTCATCGTGCACATCTAAAAATTATATAAAAAATTGACATTATTTAATCGCCACCAAATTGTGAACGAGTATAAATAGCTATAATTTACACATTTACTTAAATTTTATACTCATATTTATATTTTATTGTCATATACTTGGTGTGGTACTATCAGAAAAGCATTCTAAACGTAAACATAAACATAACGTAAACATATGTAGAACAAAACGTAATCATAAACATTGAACGTAATAATTGTAATATAACGTCTAACGTCAAAAAGTATATGTATTAATAAGCAAATTTTTTGATAAAAAATATTCAACACTAAAAGGAATAAATTAGTTACATAATTATTTTAAATATAAATAAATTGGAATGGATTCTGACAAAAGTTACACGAAGGAAATTAATTCGCTTAATAATGATCCAATGGAGTACATAAATTCATATAACTCGTTACCTAAGCTACCAATAAACAAAATATTGTTCATTACAAATCTTTCAAAATTTGAAAACATTCTAACAAATTCATTTGATTATATAGTATTTGTAAAAAATAAGAAATATAGAATAAACAAGAATTATATAGATAAAATAAATATCATGTTTAATTACATAATTAGTTATCAAATTATGAAAAAAGAGAAATTCTTTCCAATCAAAGTCATTGTTGATAAAAATTATAGATTTACACAAGTACAATAAATTTGAAAATTTAATAAACAAAAATAAAATGACTAGACCATAAAAATTTTGAATGATTTTTTTTTGTAATAAATGAAGTTTAATGAATTACGAAAATACTGTATTCAAAACAAACTACCATATAGAGGTTTACGAAAGTATGAGTTAGAAGAAATTATTAAAGATCATTTATTCAGACAAACGTTTGCTAATGAATTTAATTTTAATGATGATGTAATTCAGAAACCAAGACAAAGAAAACAAGGAATACATAATAAAAGAAAAGATCTAGATGAATTACCACAATTGATAGAATCTGATGAAGATGTAAAAGTAGTCAGAGCAAGAGGTTCTTGGGGAGAAATGGTTGTTGACTATACATTTTATTGTGACAGTGCAGGACATGATTTATATACTTATCTATATAAAATATCAGATTATGTTATTGATAAAATTAATAAGGGATTTAAAAAACATTAAAGCATAAGGATTCAATTAGTTACAGTTATTCAATATGAAGAATATGACTTATCAGGTAACGTTATTGATTTATGGAAGAGACATTTTTCATCAAATATATGTACATACTATTATGGACAAATCTATAGTCAAATCAGTTTTAACACACATGAAAAATACAATAATAAGAAATTTTGAAGGATTTAATGCAAAAAATACAAAGATTAGATTTGACCGTGTTTTAAACGTAGATTTACAATCAAGTATGTATACTCCTCTACGTGGTGGTACTTATAAGCAATTACCAAGTTATGTCACTACTAAGAAATGTTGTATTAATGTGAAAAATATAAAAACCAATCGATTCAAATGTGATAAACAAAAAAACTTAAGATGTTTTGAATATGCATTAGAAAGTATTCTAAATCCTGTTAAAGATCATACTGATAGACCATCAAGATATAATATAGAAAAATATGAATGTCTTAATAGGAAATATTCATTAGAATTAATATCAGAAAATGTATCAAAATATGAAGATTTTTTAAACACATCTATTAATATATACAAAGTACGAGATGATAGAGTTGATTTATTTATATTAAGTAATAAAATCGGAAAAACTGAAAAACATGTAAACATTTTGGAATATAATGAACATTGTGTTGGAATTAAAAATTGAAGTGCATTATTAAACGGTCAAATTCATAAAAGAGACAAACACATAAATATATGTTTAAAATGTCATGATAAATTTGAAAACAAGCAAAAGTTTGATGAACATATTGATTTATGTATAAAAGGGAAAACTAATATTGAAATGCCTGGAATTAATAACATTAGATCATATAAATCTTGTGGGGCTGAATTATATCATCCATATACAATTACACTTGACTTTGAATGCTTATTAAAAAAAATTAAGAAAGAAGTTGGTAAAAAATCTGAATATATTCATATATTCATATTCCAAACAGTTTCTGTTTTAATACAATTGATGGAACAAAATTAATAAGAAGCGATAACGTAGAAGAATTAATGAAACTCTTTAACATTTCATTAATTGAATTTGGTAAAAGATATAATAAAATTAGAAGAATTAATAAAGAAATAATATGGACTAATGAAAAAATTTACAGAATCTAATAGCTGTTATATTTGTAATAAAAAATTTACAAATCATTTATATAAAGTAAGAGATCATAATCATATTACTGGTGAATTTAGAGGTGCTGCTTGTAATTCATGTAATTTAAATTTAAAACTTCCAAAATTCATACCAATAGAAATTCAAAATTTAAAATATGATGCAATGATATTTCTAACTTGGATTCTAAAATTATCTGAACATTATTCAGATATAAATTTCATTCCAAATTCAAACGAAGATTATATACAATTCTCAAAGAAAGTAATTGTTGATGAATACAAACAATCTTGTGATATATCCAAATGTACAAAATGTAAAAAGAAATATTATAATGAAATAATTGAAAAATGTAAGAAATGTAGTAAAAGTAAAACAAAAATAATTAAGAAAGGTGATATACAAAATGTTGTAATTGAATTTAGATTTATTGATACATTTAGATTTATTAATACATCACTTGATAAAGCAGTTAAAAATGTAGCACAACTAAACAATTGTTATTGCGCACATTGTAAATCAATAAAAGAAATTAATAACGTAGAATATCAACCAATTACAGAAAACAATATTTTAAAAATAATTGCAAATTGTAAAATGTGTAATAACAAGATAACAAAACCAGTTGATTATTCAAAGTTTGAAAATATTTTAAAAGAATTTAAAAAACAAGATTTACATTTAGTATTGCAGAAGGGAGTATATCCATATGAGTGGTTTGATTCATATCAAAAATTTAGTGAACAATTACCATTAGAAAAGAAAGATTGGTACACCTTATTAGGAGATAAAAATATAAGTGATCATGATCTAAACTTTGCAATAAAAGTTTATAAACATTTTAATTGTAAAAATTTTGGTGAATATCATGATTTATACTTAAAATTAGATACAATTCTTTTAAAAGATGTGTTTGATAACTTTAGAAAAACATGTTATAAAAATTATAAATTAGATCCAGTTTATTACATAAGTGCACCAAATTTATCAGATGCAGCTTCATTAAAAATTACAGATCAAAAATTGGAATTAATTCAAGATCAAAAATTATATGAATTGTATGAAAATGGAATTAGAGGTGGAATATCAATGATTCCACATAGACATGCAATAGCAAACAATTGTTACTTTTATGATGAAAAGACAAATAAAACTGTGAAATTAACAAAAGAACAAGCAGAAAAAAAAGGAATATATAATAGTAAGAAACATATTAGTTATATCATGTATTTAGATTGTAATAACTTATATGGATATGCTCTGAGTCAAGAATTACCAATCGGTGATTTTGTAGAAGAAGATTGTGAATATTTTACAAAAGATATAATATTAAGTTTATCTGACCATGGAGATCGCGGGTATACGTTTGTAGTTGATTTAGAAATTCCAAATGAATTACATAATAAATTTAAAGATTACCCACTACTACCAGAACACTATTCCCCATCAATTGATGAACTATCTAATTATCAAAAAGAATTAATTGATAAAAAAATTGGAAGTATAAGTACTGGAACAAAATTAATAAATACATTAAAATCAAAAACGGATTATATTATTGATTATAGAATGTTAAAAGAGTGTATTAATCAAGGAATAGTATTAAAAAATATTAAAAAAGTAATATCATTTAAACAAAAGAAATGGTTAAAACCATATATAGAACTAAATACAAAATTAAGACAAAAGGCAAATAATGATTTTGAAAGAGATTTTTACAAGTTGATGAATAATTCTGTTTATGGAAAACAAATGGAAAATGTAAGAAAAAGATGTGATGTTAAATTAATAAACACATTTGATAAATTTTGTAAACATAAAGAATATGAGACGAGAAGGATAATAGATGAAAATAATGTACTTTTATATAAGAAGAAAACAAAAGTAAAACTAAATAAACCAATTTATGGTGGATTTGTTGTACTAGAATTATCAAAATTATTAAATTAAAATCAAAACATAATGATAAAATTAAACTGTTAGGAACAGATACTGACTCATTTATTATATATGTTGAAACTGATGATATTTATAAAGATATAAAAGAAAATATACAACATTTTGATACAGATGATTATACAATTGATTGGATGCCTAAAGAAAATAATAAAGTACCTGGTTTATTTAAAGACGAATACAAAGGAATACCGATTAGAGAATTTGTTGGTCTAAGATCAAAAATGTATGCATTTAGATATGACTTAATGATGAATAAAGATGAGAAAAAAGTATGTAAGGGAATAACAAAATGTAATATTGAAAAATTAAAATTTCAAATGTATAAACATTGTTTATTTAATAATGAAGTAACAACAGAAACAATTTATAATATTGTATCTAAAGATTTAAAATTGTATACTCAAAAAACAACCAAGACTGCACTATCGCCGTACGATGATAAGAGATATTTAATTGATAATATTAACACTGTTCCATATGGATATAATTTCATCGAAGTAAATGATTGATACAAATTTTGAAAATAATCATAAAGAATTATTTGAATTATTATATAATCAAACGAATAAGAATGATATTATAATTGGAGAAGGAATAATATCTGATTACATATTTCCATTCTTAAAAAATATAAAATTTGATTTAGGGAAATTACCAGACTTTGTTCAAAAAATAAAAGATTTATTTAAATCAAAAAATTATACTTTCGATCATTTAATTGATATTTATAATTCCATTCCAGATGAACATGCAGAACTTAAAAAATCAGTATTATCTTTAATTAGTAAATACAAATATCAATGAACAGATCACAAAGATTGTCATTTAATTTTAACAAAAATAATAGTAAATCTTCAATTAATTTGAATACTATAGATAATAAACCAATTAAAAATATGATAATTAAACATATTCAATGGATTGGATTTAATAATCAAAATATTCATATTGATATTGGTTGTAATTTACTAACAGAATATATACGCAATCAAAAAAACTATTTGTGGACAATTTTCTCTCAAGATAGTTCAAAAGAATTAAATTTACCGGTATCTAATATCAATTCTAATAATCAAATAATTGAACTTAGCTTAGAAAATAATAATATTTTACATAAGTTGAAAGACAATGAAATATGGACTATATATTTAATTATATTATTTTAATAATAAATGTCGTTATTATCAAAAGAAGGATTATTTTCTTCATTAAATGTTTTACGACAATATACTGATTCATTTGAAATTTCTCTTAAATCATCTGCATCAATCACAAGAGAATTTCCATTTTGGAACAAATACATGTTTACAACTAGATCATGTAAATTTATATTTATCAATCAGTAATCCAACTGATAAAGTGATTAAATTATCAAAAGATTATATTCAAGAAATTATAAATAGAATATCTGTTAAATTAAGAGTTTTTAAAGAAAAAGATCATGCTGAAATAATTGAAGAATCAATCGATTATGCTGGCACATTTTTCTTAATTAATTCATTCATTAGAAGAAGAAAGGATGACATAGAAGATCACGAAGATGATTATAAAAATATTGATGAAATTCCTGTTGGTGGAATTGATATTAGAATTCCAATGAAATATATGTTGGCAAAATTTTCTCAACCAAATATAGTTCATTGTATTATACAATATTTTTAACAAAAATGGTATTGAAAATAATGGATATGCAGGTGATATAAATCACAATGTAATAATTTATAAAAATATTATTATCAATGAAAATTCAAATTATAACCCCACTGAATATTTTAATATTAATTTACCATCTGCACCATATATTTGTGATACATCAAAACCAAATGAAATAATAGATTCTATAAAATTACAAAATTCAAATATTTTGAAAAGAATTTTGGATGACGACATTATTACAGTAGATGAAAATAAAAAATTGATTGAAGAATTGAAATCATATAAATATAATAAATTTAGACCAATAATAAAGGAATTAAAAAATTATAAAACAGTATTAGAAAATTATTATAAAACAAATATTAAATTGTCAATAGCAAAAGTAACAAAAGAAACAAGAGATTAGAGAAGAACTAGAAGGATATGTAAAAGAATTAGAATACTACAGAATGAGATTAAATAATTATTTAAAATAATCATAGTAATAGAAAATTTAAAATACTAAAATGATAATTATGACAAGTACTACAAGAAGAATAAATATTATATATTTTAATTTACTTACTTCTCTAATAAGTGATAAAAATTTGTTTTGAAATTTAGGATACTCTTCATTAAATATTTTTATTATTTTAATTATTTGACTACTTATATTTTGCATTTATAGATTTCATTTTTCTAGCGTTTCTTTCAAATATTTTTATAATAAAAAACGTTCCCTAGCCTCAGTTATATTCGATGGTACTATAACTGTTTTATTTCTTAATTCAGTTAATTTTTTAGGATCATAGTTATTGCAGTTGTCCAACTTATATTCTAATTCATTTATTTTGTTATTGGCAAGATTACTAATTCACAATCTGTAAGAAGTAAATTCTCAAATAAATAATTAGCAGTTTTTCTAAAAATGTACTTATCAATAACTTCTTGTTTAAATCCAACTATTTTTGCTGCATCTTCTATTTTATTAATTTCATTTATAATAGGTTTTACATCTTCATTCCATTTATTTTGTTCATCTTTTGGTATATAAGATATCAAGTCCATTTATATTATAAATTTTTCATTGCATTATTAACTAAATCTTTTGCTTCTTCATCTAAGTTATTATATTTCTTAATACTATTAATATTCATCAATCCTTCTTTATTTGATTTCTTTTGCGTTTTTTTGCGGACAAATGCAGACGAATGCTGTTCATCTTCAGTTGAATGTATATTGGAAATAGAACTTGTGGATGTATCTGATGATAACTTAATTGATTGATCACAATTTTTATATTTAATTTTTGGATCTTGTTTAATTAATATTAACGCCGAATCTAAAGTTTTTTGTGATATTTTTTTCTCTTTTACAAATTTTCTTTTGGAAATATTTTCTTTAGATAGTCTATTTAAATATTCGGTTGCTAAATTTATTTTATAATAATTTTTTGCGTCATTTATTGCAGTCCATTGATCTTTTGTATTTATTATATTTTTTAATGACTTTGCTATTGATTTATTTATTGATATACAATATTTGAATTACTCGTCTTTGGTAAATGTGTATAATATCTAACGCTAACATTACTCATATTTATTATAGTAATATTTTTCTATATTTATTTAATTATTAATAAATACTATTTAATACTAATTATGACTAATAGTGGTCGACCAAAGAAAAAGCTATTTAATAATAATGATAATACAAATTTTGGATTGAGATCATTAATTGAAAGAAAAATGGGTGGTGAATTATTATCACAAACAAAAAGAATAATAATTATAGGTCCATCTGGATCTGGTAAATCAACAATTGCTCAAGAAATAATATTTGGTATGGAAAGAAAATCTATTTCAGAAATAAATTATTTTTTACCTAATGGAAATGAATTGGAAAAAGATATTCAAGTAATTAAAGAATTATGTAAAGATGCTTTTATTTATTTTAATATATATAGATATGAAAAAGATAGCATTCCAAATGAATTAAGAATACACAGTCTTAATATATTTGATGATGCACATAAGAAAAATGGTATAACAGATTTAGCAGAAAAATTATTTACAGAAGGAAGACATAGACAGCAGCATGTAATATATATTCAACAAACTGGTACATTTATACCAGCTGGAATGAAATCAAGTTATAGTGAAATAATTATTCATAAAAGTATAATAAATGATTTGGAAAACTATATTAATATTGACCAATCACAAATAGGTAGAGAGTATAGTAAAACTGGATTTTATACAATTAATAAAAATGGTATTTGTTATCCAACAAAATTATGTGATTACAAATCATTCAGAGAATATAAAAATAGATTAAAAGCAGTTGGTAGAAATACTGAAGACAAATATAAAAATAATACTAGTAACACAAATATAATTTATAAAGCATATAAAAATGCAGGAGCAGATGGTGCTAAAAAAACAGATGTTATAAATGATAATCAAAGTTTTGATTTGATCAATAAGGTTGATATATAACCCCTTTCCACAATTAACTATTTGTAAATTCTGTATACGCATTTCGACAACCAAGTTGTCATCATCAGCAGATAATTTCAAAGTGTCGCACCTGGTAAAACACGGCGAAAAAATTGTACGAAAAAATAAACTCCGTACGCGATCCGCACCGTTGAAGACCAAGATGTGCACTGTGTCTGTTTCACAAGATTTTTAAAAAATACTTTTACTTAAACTAACATGCACTACATTGAAAAAGGTTATTATGGTCAAGAAGTGTCTGTGTGATTTATGTGTGTTTTATGATATTGTTCCTCTTGTCTTTCAGTAGAGAGAAGAGAGGGGTTTGCAAGGGGCCGGCGTCATTAACGTTTACCAAATGGCTTAAATTCTTTAAGATGTGCATGCTTTCATACGCGTCCAGTTCGCGATAATTGTACACGTTCTTTATCAAATGTAAACAATCCATATTAACACTGTGGTTATTACAAATACATGTCTCGCTATACCCGATAGATGACAACTTGGTTGTCGAAATGCGTATACAGAATTTACAAATAGTTAATTGTGGAAAGGGGTTATATATCAACCTTATTGATCAAGTCAATCAACCACAGGCTCCATCAAATTCAACTAAAGTTTTGATTCTCAGTCAATTCAACAATTATTCAAAGTATTATAAATGAGTAATATTATTTTGAAATATTTAATTGATAAATGTAAAAATGATAATAAGATAGCACTATCAAATATTGACTTGGAAAATATTTTTAAATTAATTACAAACCAGGAAATAAACATAAGTTCAGATAAATTGCTAACATATGGAATAGATAATTTAAATAAGTATAATATTTTCAATTTAGATTGGAATACTGGAACACATTGGGTTGCTATGTATATAAATAATACTAATAAATTAGTGAATTTCTTTGATTCATTTGGTAATTCATTACCAGAAAAATTTCTAATTCCTAAAAATTATACAGTAACACATAATAATTATAAATTCCAAAATTCTAATGATGTAAATTGTGGTTGGTGGTGTTTATTATTTTTATATGTTTGTTATTTAACGTAAGAGATGAAACATTTATGATTTTGTTTCAAATAATCGAGGATCTTGTATATTTAAT
>JAVIWB010001155.1:0-19514 GCA_031893035.1 Dermolepida albohirtum | reverse complement strand
TTAAAGTACATATGATAACCTTAACCCAGTGCAATGTCTGTAATTTAAAAATAACTATTTATCAAATTTTGAAGTTTGCCAGTTACTTCTGCTATGTCTCAAGCAATTTATATACTTACAACGAATATGCTGATATGTATACATATGTTGTTAGGGTTCATAATGAAATGCGTACTTGGCAAAAGATAAATATGTAATACGGTATCTACGCCGGCAACACATTTCGAAGATTGGATCGGAGGCTTCGTGAAACGGGCACATTTGTTACCACTCAACGTGATGCAGGTAGACAGGACTTTATCATACAATCCAATTTCAAGAAGTAATTTTGTTTGTTCATCAAGATCCTACTTGTAGCACTAGACAAATAACCCAGAATGAACATTTTGGACAGCAGTTATTTCAGTGCTTACGTAAAGACTTTTAAAACCGTTTCTACTACAAGTTGTCAGTTTCGTATGCAGACAACCATTGTGTGAAAATGACAGTTTGCAAGGAGTAACGTTTTGCAGTATAATTTTAAACGAAATTCAAGAAGATCCAAACATTTATCACTTATTTTATGCAGTTTTGAATGCATATTCACGAAAGATTGTGTCTGAACAGTTACAATTTTCATTTTTTGGTGAAGCAAAATCTCAAAATTTTTCGATAATTTGATCACCATAGAAAGTTTTCTGTGAATACTTGGCTAAGCATCTTAAACCTGCAAATTGTAGGACCAATATTTATTCCGAATAGATTAAATGCAAATGAATGAGTAAATATGTCGAGGAAAGTACTAGATAATGTTCCATTAAATGTTACAATCAACATATGTTACTTGAACAATTGTCCAACAGCTCATAATGCAATTACAAGGGCATGTTTGAACGAACGTATTCCAGATAGGTGGATCGGACGAAATTGACCGTTCTCATGGCCTGCAAGGGTTCGTCAGAAGAATTAAGATAGAGTAGAGATATAGTATCTTCTTCCACGCGCTACATTCGCACAGGGAAGATATGACTACAAGCTACTTAGAATAACTTATGAAAGTTAACCTACATATAAAAATCAGCAAAACTGAAGTTAAAACTTTCTATTACAATATAAATAAAAAAACTTCGACTTTTCTTAAGTTATGTAGCGTTCCCAAATGGCCTCTCAGCTACTTCAATCATATCCAATTACTACAAGTCAACTATAAAACTAACATTTGTAATGCAATCGGAACACATGTGTATATTCTACCACATCCTCTATTTGTAATTAATGGCAATTACTTTATCTAAACTTATGTAGTTAACTACATTTTTACTTATTCTCATTTATAAAGTAAGTTTAGATAAAGTAATTGCAAATTTTGAATTCATTAATTATCTGAAAAGGATAAATATATCATTCTAACCTTTTATATGGTAAATTTTTTATCTCTTTGATTCCAAGTTACAACTTGAATTTAGAGTAATCTTCTTATATAATATTCAAGAACAATATACAATATTACTATTATTGGAAATCTAAAAGGTAATTTACTCACGTGTAAACGCAGAAGTTAGTTGTGATGCTAACCGTTTGAATGTAGTCGATGTAATAAAATGAAAACATGCCAAGCTAATTAACATATGTATATACGAGGGTAGTCGTTTATATTTCTGGAATGGCAAACAAATAGTTTTATTGCTTTTCCAAATATTCTCCTTGAAAATCAATGCACTTTTGAATTCGTCTAAACTAATCCGAAAAGCATTGCTGTCACTGTGAAGGCGGCATCTTCAAAACATGAGTTTTGAATGATTCAATTGCCTCTTCGTTGACCGTGAAGTTTATTCTTCACGTGTGGAAACAAAAAGAAATCACTAGGGAGCTAGATCAGGGCTGCGGCGGATGGCTCATCAATTCAATGTTTTGCCCGGTCAAATATTCAATTGTTTGAACCGACCTGCGAGAGCTCTCATTCTCATGGTGGACAATGATTTGCCGTTTTCGGTTTGTTTTCCTTATTTCATCAAAAACTTTTGACAAACAAATAGTTGTATACCATTCGGAATTGACCGTTCTACAACTCTCTAAAGACATGGTTGCAACGTGACCGGTTTTTCCGAAAAACTAGGCGACCATTTGTTTTGATGTGCTTCGAGCGCTAACAGATTGATTTTGGTTCATCTTGGAATACCCACACAGTCGACTACTGTTTACTATCGGGCCCATATGTATAATTCCAAGATTAATTAACTGTGACGACTTTATAAATGTTCTCTGAAGCACCGCCATTGTACTTTTTGTGCATTTTTTGGCACCAATCGACGCGAGTCCTTTTTTGAGTGGTTGTCAAATTATGTGTACCAAACGTAAACATAGGTTCTTAACGGCTAAATGTTCATGCAAAATGTTGTGCAGGCCGGTGTTACTAATACCTAGAGATGCTTTGATCTCACTGTATGTCACATGACGGTCTTGCATTATCAATTCAGACACTGCATTAATGTTTTCCGACATAATAACATTTGTGGGACGATCTTCACGAAATTCATCGTCCAAAGAACGCCATCCAAGTTTGAATTCACTATATCAACGATATACTGTAGTTTTCGATGGTACTCATCAACTTATAAAGAATTCAGTTCGTCGATGCATTCTTGTTTAGATAATTCACCCCAAAAGTTATGAAAAACAATTGCACTTAAAATATTCGCGATTTATTTCCATTTTTTCGCTGACATAAAATTTTCAAGTTACTGTCACCAATAGAAATAGCGACCGGATAGAAAATAAAACTGTCAAGGTAAATATATCGTCAAAAATGTCAAACTTCACGATGCAATTATCAGATCGGAGGGAACACTAACAGTATTACCAGCTCGCGAAATATGAACGGCTACCCTCATATAAAGCCTATCATAGAATTTCGTAATCAAATAATCAAATAATCAAAATTTCTGGTTGAAATAAATTGTCTTCGTACATTTTTGTCAACATTTCCTAAATTTAATAAATTTTTCTCGCACAATTTATATATTTTTTAAATATTTGCTTAAACATGTGAAGAGATAGTGTGTCATCATTATTGGTTTATTCTCAACAATTTTAAAAAAATATTAATTGAATAATAAAACTCACTATATGTTCAATAGTCGCGCACTCTTTGTAGTATATTGTTTCCTCTTCTGAGGTTATATTATGTGACTATTTTGTATTTGTCTCATAATTCGTTAATTCGGTTTATATTTGATTAAATGCACTTCAACATCTGTTATCGCTGGAAAATAATAATTATTATGTAAATAAAAATGCTTCGTTTGCAAAAAAAGCGTCCGCAACTTCTGTACTACTTAAAAAAACATGTTTCTGTCAATTTGTCATTATTGATATTAATAATTAGCTTTCTTTAATTCTAGTACTTTAACCCATTTCTTACCGCCGTGTGTTTGAACACACGTTTATCATATCTCAATTTTGAGTGAATATAAATCACAGATACGTATAAACAAATAAATATATGGCACGTTTATATTCAGGTTTGGTCTCTTTCCAACAAAAAAATATATTCGCAAAATTTTCGCAAGCCCCTCCCCCTTTCACAAGGATGGTTTAAAAATTGTCCACAAATAGACCCTTTTTAAATTAATTATATAATGTATATAGAATCAGAATTATTATATATCTATTGCCCGGTGTTACAAAATATTCAAAACACTACCTAGTAGGCCATTTACCCACCTCATAAACCTTCCACTAGGTGGCAGTAATTATTGCGTGTGTTTCACCACACGCTGGTACTGATGTTGATATTTTTTTTATACTAGTAACGGCATATTTTGTAACGAACATGGGTTTTCTCCGTGTTATAAAATTTCATGTTGTTTTTCCAATTGCTGCATATTATTCCTTATAATTAAAAGCAATATTGTCTGAAATGTCACGCAGAGAGTACCTTACAAACGCAGAATTGCAAGACATCATCGATAACTGGAGCGATGATGAACACGATCAAGAGAGAGCATCCGCTATCGAAAGTGTTATTTGTTTGCCCTCCGATAATACTGAGGGTGACTCCGATTGTGAAATGGTAGAGGAAGATAGAATATCAACGAATATTACTTGCGACGAGAGCCTGTTGAATGAAATAGCAGGTATTTTTGTCATTGTGTTTTTAATGTTTTGCGTTGATGTCTATGTGTGTGCGATAGGTACAATTGAGGTTATATACACATCTGCTGCTGATGACTATGGTGGTCCAGGAGTTCAACAAGAAGAACCACAACCATCAGCATCAAAAGAACTACCCAAACACAAATATCGTCCGGTAGCTGATTTTAAACCTGTTTGGAAAAAAACCAAGCGAACTGCCTACGATATTCACCCCGTACACGAGCCATTGATAAAGGAAAAGCAAGAGCCACTGCTTCAAACTATAAGCGAAAAAACTCCATTTGAATTACTTCAATTATTCTTCGACGATGAAATAATTAGATTACTCGTAGACGAAACAAATCGATATGCTGCCCAAAATAATATTACTAAAATGTGCGACAAGTATGTGATACAACGATTCATGGGGATTCTTCTATTTTCTATCATAATGTACGCCAAGCTACATTGTATTGGACTTTAGATCCAGCATTCGGCATTCCAATGATTCGGCAAACAATGTCGCGGAATATATTCACGAAATTAAAATCAAACTTTCATATCGCTAACAATGATAATTTAGATATTTCTGATAAGTTCGCGAAGGTTCGGCCACTATTTAACATGCTCAATAAACGTTACATACAGTTTGGTGTTTTTGCGGAGCATTTATCGATAGACGAATCAATAGTTCCCTACTTCGGCCGCCACTCAGCGAAAATGTTTATTCACGGGAAACCAATCCGTTTCGGATATAAACTGTGGGCACTTTGCTCAAGCAATGGATACATGTTTCAGTTTATCCCCTATTTGGGTGCATCCGGAATTTACAACAAAAGTTTGGGACTAGGAGCTTCTGTGATAATGGAACTATTATCACATTGTGAGCATCCAATACAGCATACCGTTCACTTTGATAATTTTTTCACGTGGCATGACTTGCTTTGTTTGCTGAAAGAGAGAGGTTATTGTGCAACTGGTACTGTTCGACCTAATTGTGTTGCCGGCGCCCCACTAGAAACTGGGAAAAAATACTTGAAAAAACACGATATCGACTATGTCTATGATACAAAAAATGACGTTATGGTATGTTAGTTCGTTGGATGGACAATTCCGAAGTTACTATCGCAACTAATTACGACACAATCGAACAAATGATGACAGTGTAACGATTCAGCAAGAAGAAGAAGAAAAAAGTCGGTGTTTCACAGCCCCTCGCCTTCAGCAATTACAACAGGTATATGGGCGGTGTGGATTTACACGACAATTGGGTTCCCAATTATCGTATCGGTATTCGCGGGAAAAAGTGGTGGTGGCCGTTATGGGTCCAATGTTTGGATAGCGCTGTTGTAAATGCCTGGAAACTTCATTGCTTCGTAGCAGCTTCAAAAAAGGCGAAACCCATGTCACAGCTTGACTTCAAAAACTCGGTGACCAAGTTTCTGCTGCTTTCGTCAGACGATGCAATGGGTGGCAATGAATCTTCATCTACTGAAGATTCAGACATGCATATAGGCAGCAAAACCTACCGAAGGTAGACGGATTACACGTTCCTTTGAGAAACTGTAATCGCCGCCGATGTATTGTTTGCACAACAAAAGCCACGATATTTAAGTGTGAGAAGTGCAACGTCCACTTACACAGAGAATTGCTTCAAATTGTTCCACGAAAACAAACAATTTTATTTACAGCGGCGTGCTACTCTTTCATATAAAAAACAACGAATCGAATAATTCCACTTTAAGTTTGTCACATAAACTTCATTTTCAAATAAATACGTGAAAGTACAAAAAACTGTTTTTTAATTATCTGTTATTTTTGAATTTGATGGAACCTGTGGTTGAGGTATTATATAACCCCTTTCCACAATTAACTATTTGTAAATTCTGTATACGCATTTCGTTATCCCTAATTTCAAATATTTTGAAATATTACAATTTTTTCGCTGCGACTATATTTACCTTTGTAAAATGCGTATACAGAATTTACAAATAGTTAATTGTGGAAAGGGGTTATATATCAACCTTATTGATCATGTAGGTATTTACCCTGTTATCCCTACAAATATTTTGAAATATTACTTGCTACTATATTTAAAATATGTATGTACCATAAACTACATAAAAAATTAAAAAAAATTGTACTGAACAAAAATTTTCCAAAACACTTTATAGTACCAGCGTGTGGTCAAACACACGGCAATTTTCGGAAAAACTACTCGGTAAAAATTCCCTTTTTCCCAGAAAATGCTAAATATGGTATCAAAAGACATTCCTGAAATTTTCGCCAAAAAATTCCAATGTTTAAATTTCTGGTCATTAATGAGTTAACAATTTTACATAATTCTGTATGTATGTATGTATTATTATATAGTATGATAACGAGTATGACTTCTAAAATAACTTGTACTCAATATGGTAGTTAACTAAATACAACGTTGGAAATCAACAAAAATTAACGTACACAGTCTTATATTTCGTATCGTTAGCTTAATAGAAGTTTAAAATAAGTGACTCATTTAAAAAAATATATGCAGAATGATTTGAACAATGAGTACTTGTAAGATTTTTCTATAAAGCTTGAATTTTAAAAGTGAGACAGACAGACCTCAACAGATTTAGAACACTGATTTTGTACAAGTTCATTCTCTTGATCCATTAAAATGTATATTTAAGTTTTTGTCATGCGCATTACATACAGCAACTTTCCATATAATTGTAATATTCATACTTTATCGAGCAGTATTCAATTTTCTCATCTAATATTAACCAAGTGTGAAGGTTTTAAAATCAAGCTCTGAGGAAAAATATAAATAGTTTTTATAAACAGTCACGGTTGATTTACCGAATGGTATTCGCGATTGGTATTCTTTTCAGAGTTTGGAGATATGGACTGTTTATTTATTGCTGCATTCGCTTATCAAAATAAATAATACTTTAATCTCGCTGAATTAATGAATCCACGTCTTACAAAATTACAATCAAAAAATTGTAAGAGAGTTTATGATAATAATTATGAATGCATAAGCGACCTTGATGCCGCCTGTCGCAGGGAAATATGTAATGTTCTTTACGAGGGTGGTCCCAGAAATACCTGACCCAACAAAGAAAACACCAAAATTTCGGAAAGAAATTTATTTATTTTTCAACATAATCTCCTTTCAGCTCTATACACTTTTCCCAGTGATGCTCAATAAGTTAGATACTCTGTTGGAAAATCTTTTACCACTGAGTCATTTTTTCAAGTTTGGGAACAGAAAATAATCCGAGGGGCTAAATCTGGCGAATAGGATGCATCAGGTAGCAATTTAAACTTTAATTCATTAATTTTGATAATTACAATAACGGAATTGTGAGTTGGTGAAACATCACATTCTTCTTAGCCAAACTCGACCATTTTTGCTCTATTTCTGCCCTTAAACGTTGCAAAAGTTCGCATAATACTGGCCCTTGATGGTTTTTCCTTTTTCGAGATAGTCAATGAAAATTGTTCCACGTGCATCCCAAAAAAAAACCGATGCCGTGACTTTGCCTGCAGATGAAACGGTTTTCGTCTTCTTTGAAGCCGGCTCTCCTTTTTGACTCCATTGTTTTGATTGTTCTTTTGTCTCGGGTGTAAAGTTATGGATCCATGGTTATGAAGCGGCTTACAAATTATGCTTTGTTGCTGTGAGACTTCGGTAAACACTCAATTGAAACATCTTCGCAACACTGTTTTGCTCGAGTGTCAGCAAACGCGGTACCCATCTTGCACACAGCTTTCCCATGTCCAAACTTTCAGATAATATGCGATGTATCACACATTTTTAAATGCCTGCTATGTCTGCTAGCTCGCGCACTTTCAGTCGGCGATCATCCAGTACGTCCAGTCGTCACCTCATTTGGTCGACCGCTGCGATGGTCGTCTTGGTAGCTCGTATGGCCTCGTTTAAACTCTGCTACCCAATATTTCACTATTGTAAACGAAGGAGCAGACTCACACAGAGAAGAATGTAGTTCATTCTTGTTTAATTTTGTATGAACACTGTTAACTGAATGTCATATACTATACAATGGGAAAGGGCAGTTTATGGTTAATTGTACTTAAAAACGAAAAAGTGCCGCTATTATTCGAAGACGACGTAAATCATTTTTAAAATAGCCTTTAAAACCTTAGAGCCTTAACAAAATCTAATTCTAATCCGTCATCCTAGCTCATTTTTTGCTTAAATAGAATTTATTACGTAGGACACAGTACAACTATGCAGAGAGCTCTGCACACATGACATTCTTACTCTTCAAAAATTCTACCGTGTCACGTGTGCTTTTGGAAATTCGATCCTTCATTGATCAGTATTATTTAAAATTATTATTAGTACTTATTTCGTCTATGCTTTTTGTCTTATTGTTGGGATTCAACTCTGGCACTGGGATCAATGTATTACCTTAAATAATCTATAGTGAGTTTTAAATATTGTGCCCCTTTTTTCTTCTTATTTAATACAGCCAGATTTGACCACGCGCGCAGTCTTCGATCTTACCGGTTAGTTACGAATACCTGGGAGCAAGTAGATTTCGGGAATTAGCAATTGCATATGTTACGCTCTAGTGTTGATAATTTCCCCAGTTTGTACATTAACTGAAGCAAATGGACAGCCTTACAACTTGAAATTTCTCCAGCCATTATTAAACTCTTTGTAATAGTAGTAATTCTTCGTAGTAGGTCAGAAAGTCCTTGGGACTCGACAGGATTGTCTATCAAGAGAAACAGCCTTTTCGGTATACTAGAGTATACCAGGATTATAATGAGGCAAACATTACAAATCGACTGTCTATTATTACCCGAGAGTTTAACTACAGATATTCATTTTTAACAGTCTGAGTTGAGTTGAGACCGAGAAAACGCCATCGATGTTATAGGTAGGACTGATGTATGAACTGGCTCCTGGCTCGCCATAGACGATACTCCAATCTCAATCATTGAGAAATTTTCTCAGACGAACACAAAATTTGATCGCATGTGTGCATATATTTGTTCCTTCATTTTATCCATAATATATTTTGAGTTCTCTCAAATACCAATAAATAATTTGCGACAATTGTAAATTTTTCAAATGAAAGAAACTCGTATGGATAATATATTCTACTTTCTAGCATTTCGGAGCTCATCGCACCGGATCGTAATAAATTCCTTCTAGTATTTCCTGAAAGGCGTCTGCCTTGTTCTCAAAAATAAATTATTTTTTGTGATTAAATAATTTTTAGCAGAAGACATTTTAATTATAGGTTCGATCACTGTTTGCCCGTAATAATTAAAGGAGAAATAGGAGAAAATATCGTTATGGTATAACTCTTGTGGACACGGAATTTGTCTTGACGGTGAAAGTACAACTAGTTTGCATTGATTGGGATAATATTTACTAAGATTTTGATTTTACCGATGGCAATGAAGGAGTTGTAAGTATTTATTTAATTATTAATGCACTGTTACGTTTATACACATCCTGATATATATATATATATATATATACATATATATATATATATATATATATATATATATATATAATATAAAGAAAAAAAATAGAAATTTAAATTTAATGATATGAAAAATAATAATGTTGTGTTGCCTGTTCAAGCATTTACCTTGTGCCGAAGAAAAGGCTATTTTGAAAACAATTCCGACGCCTAGTCAAAAATTTAGACATTCTCCGTTTAAATAATTAATAGATTTTTGCATCTCATCGATTACGCTTAAAACCTGATTGTAAGCAATATTTTCACGATTATATATCACAGATAAATTTTATTCAAATTTCATTAAGAATATTACAAAAAAATGTATTAAATTAAGTAACATACCATATTTACAAAAATTTTCATTCCGTAGTAAATTACGTGTTTTACATGAAGTTTATACAAATATTATAAAATATAGAAATACCAATACCAACTAGAACCTAGAATATTTTAAAAATCAAATTAAATATCTAATGTTAACAAGGTGCCTATTTATTATAAAAAATGTTAAGAGATTGATTATCTAACATGTGAAAATAAAATTATATTCGAATGACGCTTAACGATATTTAATAGTATTTAAAATGTACGAGGTGTGGCAATTAAATAATGAGACTGGTGTAAGAAATAGTATTTATTGCAAATAAACATATTTAACTTTTATCCCCGTCAATATACTCTGTTCCACTATCTATACACCGCTGCATACCTGTTTTCCATTGTTCAAAACAATGTTCTAGTTCATCAGTTGTCAGACACTTCAACAATTCTGCCGCTTTTGCTATTACATGTTCAATAAACTGAAAATGTGTTCCTTTTCATGCCCGTTTCCCTTTGAGGAACAAGTAAAAGTCACATGGTGCGAGATCTGGCCAACACGAAGGATTATCAAGCACAGCGATGTGTTTATCTGCTATAAACTGCTCCACAGATAGAGCATTGTGAGCTGGTGCGTTGTCCTGATGCAGAATCCACGAGTCGTTCTTCCACAAATCTGATCTTTTCTTTCTGACTCTTTCCTTCAGCTTGATCAGGATTTCTTTTTAGTACTTCTGATTGACAATTTGTCCCCCAGGCACCCAGTCAGCTATAATAACACTCTTGATATCAAAAGAAGCGGTCAGCATTGCCTTCAATTTCGACTTTCTCATTCGTGATTTTTTCTACCTTGGCGATCCGACGGCTATCCAGTGTATCGACTGATACTTTGTTTCTGGCTTCTCCTGGAAAATCCGAGTTTCATCACATGTAATGATTTTTGTGAGCAAGTTTAGTTCTTCTGTGAGTCGTTCCATGATGTCAGAGCAAATGTCCATACGATTCTCTTTTTCTTCATGAGTGAAGTTTTTCGGTACCATTTTTGCACAAACTTTTGTCATGTTTAATTCATCATGCGAAATGTATCTTAGTGTTTCCTTGTCAATGTTTATAATATCGGCAATTATCCGAATGCTCAGACGTCGTTTTTTCCGCATAATTTCATAAATTTTCTGAACGTTTCCTTCAGTTCTTGAGTCATAGGTCGACCAGGACGTTCGTCATTTTCGATCTCTTCCTGATCTTCAGTAAACCGTTTGTGTCATTCGAAAACTCGCGCACTTAACATAATATTATAACCAAACACTTTTAGCATTTGTAAACAAATTGTGGGCGATGTATTTAATTAAACAAGGAATTTCGGGTTCATTCACTGCTCGGTTTTTATGTCAACCATTATTATAGCACTACTAAGTAACAGTGTCCTCTATAATTAAAGCTCGAAAGTAAACTAAAATACAGAGAGACGAAATAACGGGTTGTTGCTTAAAAAGGATCAAGTTTAATGACATTGCAATTACAGCCTCTACCGTGATGGAAAGAGCGCAGTCTCGTTACTTAACTGCCATACCTCGAAATGCTTTAATAGAAATAAAATAGAATGGTGGTAAACTGAGCAATTTGTTTGTATGTGTCTGTCCTGTGATATTTTAGCTAACCTTCTTTGCTCTTGCTATAATATACATTGCGTACTTTTTGTATAGAAGAAATCTAGTGATTTCAATTGTATCATATTCAATTGAAATCATACAATGGTACATCTTTACGGTGAGGATATTTAGCCACGATCGCGATTATACGTATTTACTGCAAATTCGTCAAGACCGATTACTGTGTGAACATCTACTTACTTCAAAATTTCATAATATAACAACGGTGATAAGTAACATCTTAAACAGAACAGTACTATTAAGCAACTCTATACTTTGCACAAGACCGGAACTAAACAGTAACGAAAAGAAGCCTAGCACCACGTTTACAAATAGAAAGTGTTCTGAACGTTTTTTTATGGAACTGTATTTTAGAACTGACACATTTTAGAGTAGAAATTAACACAAAAAGTCATGAAATTTTAACGAATTATAGAACAAAACTATTTTGTAACAATAAATTAGAAAATATATCACCGAAAAAAGCAGTACACAATATTTCGGACCAACAACTAACTGAAAATATCGATACAAGTCTAAAGTTTTAATTTCGCCATCGCTCCGCACGGAACACTTACCAACAATATCATATATGGAATAGAAAGCGGTCTAATGTTGACGTCGGTATTACAGAAGTCATTTAACAAGAATACACAAATATCAAGGCAAAGGAGAGTTATACATAGTGAGACAAGACGAAGAGTATTCGACAGAGAGTGTCGCCTGAAGACGGTAAATCAGCTTGTACCTTACGAAAACGTCACAGCGGTTTTTTTTTCATGATAGAAGCATTTCTATGTGGAAAGGAACCCGAATCGATCCGAATACATATCGCACTCGCGAAATCCTATATATACACACATATATTTATCTATCTATCTATCTATCTATCTATCTATATATATATATATATATATATATATATATATATACGAGGATAGTTTGACAGGTAGTGAGAATAGAAAAGAAAAACGAATTTTTTAAACACAAAATAATTTATATTTTTCAATATATTTTACTAAAAGAGCAATACATTTATTCCAACGGTGCTCCAATACCCTTATGCCATCTCTAAATGCGATTCCGAAAGGCATGCAAAATACTCATTTACGAAGATGATAAGCTCGTCGCTAGACGAAAATTTCTTTCCACCTAGTGCCACTTTCAATTTTGGAGAAAGGTGGAAGTCGGAAGGGGTTAGATTCGCCGAATAAGGTGCATGCGGTACTAATTGGATATGCAACTTGTGGATTTTGGACATCGCAACTGTGCTGGTATGCGAGGGAGCGCTGTCTTGGTGAAATAGAATCTTTTTCTTTGCCATTCTTGGCCGTTTAGCACGAATCTCAACATTTAGTTTTTGTAGAAGTTCGGCATAATATTGTCCGTTTGTTGTGGCACCTCTCTGAAGGTAATTAATGATCAAAATGCCCTTTGAATTCCAAAAAATTTATGCCATCACCTTGTTTGCCGATAAAGTGGTTTTCGCTTCCTTTGGAAGTGCAGAACCACGTTCTAACCATTGTTTAGACTGTTGTTTAGTTTCTGGTGTACTGTAGTGTATCCAAGTTTCATCGCCAGTAACAAATCGCCTACAAAAATGAACCGGATTCCGCTTATAAAGGTCCAAACACTCATTGAAAATGCGCAAACTAGTGAACTTTTGATCACTCGTAAGCAATCGCGGCACCCATCTTGCCGAAAGCTTGGAAAGGCCCAATTCTTTCGTTAAAAACGCGTTCTGTTGAAATGTTTACCATGTCTGCTATCTCTCTCACTTTGAGTCGTCGATCTTGTGTATTAATATTATGGATTTTCATAATCATTTTCTTAAAAGTCACGATTTTTTGTGCTCCAGAGCGCGCCTCATCAACACAGCTTGTTCTACCACGTTTAAATTCATTTACCCATCTACTTATTGTGGCGGATGATGGAGCAGATTCACCTAATGTTTCCCGTAACTCATCTTTTATTTCGGTAGCTTTCATACCCTTGTTTACGAAGTATTTAATTATTGCACGATACTCTGCTTTTTCCATTTTAACAAAACGACGTGTTGCTTCTTTTTCAATCGGCTGTCAAAAATAAACTAATCAATCGATTTATCTAAATATCGGAATGTAAACATATAAATCGACAACCTAAATTACAGTGCATTTGTTTTACCAATTAGAGCGCCACCTATGTGTCACTCTCACTACTTATCAAACTATCCTCGTATATTATAATTTGGACCACATTGTTATATAAGAGGACTTAATTGTGTCTTATTGTCTTAAATAAAAGTTGGGAATGCATTGTCCGTTATTTTGTACTTACTTTGTTCATGCCAACTAATATATTAAATTAAAAGCTTGCTGATATGGAAGACAAGGCATAACTTGAAACAGGAAGTAGACCTTTTTACCTTTTTTCGAAAAATTTTGCAGTGATAAGAGTACTACAATCTGTCTACCAAACAAGCAGAAAAATTAAGGGGTTATTCCTCAGGCTATTTTAAGATCTTTTGCCTTCAGTGGATTTTGGGAAATACGCCTTGTGTCGAAGATACAGGAAGGTTTGGATATGTTTAAAAATATTAATGCAGTCTAAGTAAAACTATGGTGTTCTGCACTGGAACTACCTGATACAAGAACTGCTCAGGAATTCGTTTTTATGTTTTCAACAACATTAGAAAAACCAGATACTTGTTGCAATGATAAAAGGTTGATGCAGATATCGAAAACACGGTTAATTTAACCGTAGATTTTATATTTTTGATTACGTTTCTAATGTTGTTTTTCATTTTATCTATTTGACAGTTGTTAACATTGATTGCGTCTCATATTTTCATTTGATAATGAAGTTTTTGTAATAAAGTATTGTTTTCCATTCGAAAATTTTTCCGAAAATAATCCGAGGACAAAAAGTCTTGAAATACACCAGGGAATAATATCCTGAATTATTGATACATGTCTAGTAAACATCCCGTATATCCGTAAAATATTTTATATGCCTAAATGTTCCTGTTCTATTTCTGCTAATATGAGTTGCTTATTGTAGCTTAGCTCTACATGCCATTTTCAACCGCCATTTAAATCTATTGTGATACGTGTAAACATATGTATGTGTATATGTATCATGCAGAATACTTATTGTTCATTGTAAATGAACAAATTGTATATATAAAGGGGATAAAAAAAAATTCTACTAATGTTATTTGGGATGAGAAGATGCATGAGGTTTTTTCCTATTGGCCAAAACTGATCGTTCTTTTTAAAATGCTGCATACGAATTCATTAATTTATTATTGACAATACTTATCAAAATGAGTGATATTTTCCAGTTACGAGTGTTTGTAATAAATATTATAGTTTTTCCTTCTGGATTTTTGAGCTTAATCTTCTCATAGCTGAAATGAGAGTAGCTCTGAGGATCTCCCTTGCAAGGGTGGACTGAATGACGACAAGTGAAGCAGCAATGCCAAAGATGTGGTTCTGACCTAGAAGCCCAGAAGAAATTATGAATAGTAACCGCGGAAGTCTACAAGCCCTATTTAACATGTCTTATCTATTTTACTAAATACACATTATTTTCGTACTCTAAATCGATTTTTAAATTATTGGAACTGATTATGTGGGTGCACTTGATATGTTGTCTCACCTACTTTCAACTGCCATTGCTAATATTGACTAATGTCAATATTAGCAATGCACACACCAACATCACTAATGTGATGTTGGTGTGTGCGTTGGAAAACTACAAAATAAGTATACTGCGAATCACGCCTCTATCCCGAGTTTCTTGGTGTTTTCGGTACCTTTAACATTCGAGTGTTTATTTAACGGCATCGACATGTGATACTACTCCAGAAAGTAAGTGTTCTTAGTCTCTCCAATACCTTGTGTTTTGTTGCAATGTTGTTCTAGTTATCTACAGGATAGGGACAATTATGTATATTATAATAGATATAGATCAAGACCCCCACATCTCTACCTTGAATATGCCGCAGAAGTCTAACTTTAGACCACTCCTTCTAATCATCTTCATCAACAACCTCTTAACCTTGTGCAGCAGTGGCCTGTGAAGATGATCTTAAAATATATCGTTGCACCTTAAATGAATTAGATGTAACTTATCTTGAGAACCCCTTAGACATTATAGTTAAATGGTGCAAAATGATAAACTCAATATTAGTAAATGTGATTCTATATCATATATATGTACATAAGAGAAGCATAATGTCTTAACTAATTGATGGTGAACCTGTACACGTTCCAATATAATTTCGTATTTAGGTATTATTCTTAATAACCAATTGAACTTGAACTTGAAATTTATAACTACCTTTGACCAGGTACCTCTTCTTACCATTAGGACTCAAACTAGTTTTTGTTTAAGGCTTGCTACAGGCTTGATGTTTTTCTGACTGTGAGTTAATTTTCGGTCTATACACTGTCCATTAGTATTACTGAAACATTCTATATAATCATCAAACTTTATTTGATTCTTGATAATATTCATGCCGCCAACGAACAAGATGAATATATGTCCTTTTTCGAGG
Source organism: Dermolepida albohirtum (assembly GCA_031893035.1). Lineage (NCBI taxonomy): Eukaryota > Metazoa > Arthropoda > Insecta > Coleoptera > Scarabaeidae > Dermolepida > Dermolepida albohirtum. The sequence goes on along the minus strand of JAVIWB010001155.1, from coordinate 3,393 downwards.
AGTACAATATTGAGAGCCAGTAATGTCATACATACATTTTATTCTTCCAATTTTCGTCGTACGACATTAAAGAATCTTTTAAGGTCAAGTGAAATGAGGCTTATTATCCAAGTTGAATTCGTTTTTCTTAAAATTTGGCGCACCATCATTAAAATTTACATATACAATATCTATCTAGAAACAATGATTGGGTGGATACCCTCGATTATAGGACTGCCACAGTTATCGCTAAGATCCCTCTAACTTAAATAAAGTGACGTCACGTAACCCTATGACGTCATACTCGATGTCGCACAACCTAACAGAAGTGACGACATTAAAAGGCAATAATCATTAACCCTGAAAGTAACGTCATTGAGAGAATAAAGCAAAACGTCAACTCCGGGAAGTGATGTCATTTCCATAAATAAAATGGCCACCAAAGAACAAAATGGCAGAGGTCTAAACACGTATCGATATATTATTTGGTTATGTGGAGAGCATTCAATTTAAATCATGGACAATACATACATATTTGTGGCAAGCAGGTAATATTTTAAACTGGCATTGCATAGTAGCAATTTAGGGCTAGGTAAAAAAAAAAGCTCACCGCTCAAAACCAAGATGTACATCTTCAGTGTACATCTTGGTTTTGAGCGGTGTGGATCGCGTACGGAGTTTGATTTTCGTACAGTTGTTTTTCGCCGTGTTTTACCAGGTGCGACACTTTGAAATTATCTGCTGATGATGACAACTTGGTTGTCGAAATGCGTATACAGAATTTACAAAAGTTAATGTGGAAAGGGGTTATATATCAACCTTATTGATCAAGTCAATCAACCACAGGCTCCATCAAATTCAACTATATATGTACATACGTATGTATGTTTTTTGTATATACGTTATGTATTAATTTAATTGATTCAACTCTCAACTTTTTCTATGTATGCCTAAAATTTAAGTCAAACGTTATTTTAAAAGAATCTTAATTTTTAACAATGTTTGTATGACGTGTTAATTACGTTAATTAAATAGTGAAAGCTTGTTATGTATTTTTAAAGTATAAAATTCCTTTAAATTAATTTAAATTTTTTTATGATGATAATTAACAGGTTTTGAGCAGTTATGTTATTTGAAGGAGTGTCACGTGTCTGCTGTAATGTAGGCACATTCTCCACGTGTTATTTAATATTCTTGGTGTTTCATTTATTGGCCAGTTACCGGTTATTTTTGATTCACCAGCAAGTCGAATTAACTTCATTAGTACAGATACTTCTACGGAAGAAGGTCATATGTGAAGGTATTCATTATCTCATAATCATAATGTTTTAAATCAATTTACTGCTAGTAATGATAACTGAAATGTTCTGTATGTTACTTCTATTTGATGTAATATATATATATATATATATATATATATATATATTAATATACATCGGTACTAAAACAAACTAGTTCTAAAATGTTATTTTCAGAACTGAATCAGACGAGTGTTTGAGATTCAATCAAAAATACATAAAACTTTAACTACATTATAGATTGGCTTGAAAAATGTCATTTTCGTATCGAAATGATAAATAGTAGAGTTTGCATTTATTTATTTGACAAAAATTGAGGACTTCCTGTCTCAATAGAAGGGCATGTGTTTATTCTACTATATCGTCCGCTGTATTCCGTCCTCTGTACAAACATACTAATATTTGTACAGCAGACGGAATTGGGTAAATTTCGTCCCTTTAACTCGAACTGTTGCAGACCTCCTACGATTAGTTTCTCATTGGATTCCTATGTTGCGTCGTTCATTGGGATGGCTAGTGGTTTGAGGGAAATGGATTTTGGAAAGGGTTCGTACTGTGATGAGGCGTAAGCTATATAAGGGCGACAGTAACTTAAAAGTCAAATATAAAAATGGCACTCCTAGAATTACTTCGGTAAACTGATTAAGTCCAACAGTACACCCTTTACTTTAAGTATGTACTACCAAAATACTCGCAGTTTAAGGTTTAAATCTCATTCATTTTATACCAAACTATTGTATGGCATTCTTATTAGAGAATCTTGGTTGGAGGAATCTTTTTCTGATTTCAAGTATTTTCCTGCTACGTAGTTTTTTGTTTATTGTGCGACCTGATAGAAAGTCTATCATGGTTGACTGATATACGGGCGGTGGTGTTATAGTAGTTCTACCTAATGTGATCTCGCATCAATCTACGGACACTTCGTTTCTTACTCTTACTCCATTAATTGACCTGGATATTTTGGCTGTATAATTCTTTCAGTTTTCACCTAATAAACGTTTGCATTCTTCTTAACACGTCACTGTATCTTTGAACCCCTTTTTAAGGGAGTAGAAATTTATCTTCTTTGCAATTCAATTCTGTTTCAAATATTGACAATCACAATCTTGATTTGATATTTACAAATATTGATATATGTACGTCGTGATAAATTGCTGCTTGTTTCGGAGGGCTATTGCGCCCTGCTTTATATATCGATATTTAATCTTCTTCTCAACTCTCTCATTACAACTTTCGTAAAGCCAACCTCAAGAAACTTTACGATGTTTTTTGTCAGATTCGTCCTTTCTTGATGACTTTAATTATGTTAATTTTTAATTAGAAGTCTTTTATTTTATTTATAATATATTCTATGGATCTGTTCATAAGATTAAATCTTTCATTGTATCATCGCCCTCACCGTAGTTCAATAGTGAAATTATAACCAGTTTAAAACTAAAGCAGTACGACTGTATACTACTGAGTGGTGTTTTTTTGGAGGCGGAGAACTTTAAATTGAAACAAAGTGGCCTTTATTTAAAACATGTGGCCGCCGCGACTGGCGCGTACAGCCAGCCAGTTTCAGGTTGACGCTTCACTACGAAACAACTCCTGCAGGTGATGATTGAGATGTCATGGAAACGTCGAATTGCCGATTCTTTTGAGAACTTCTGTCCAACATAGAGTGGAGATCCAGAGAATCTAATATTACTCATATATATATATATATATATATATATATATATATATATATTGTTCGTGTGTATGTAATCGCTGAGTGGACTGTATTTGTTTTCTTCGAGGTTCACATTGGTGTAAATGAATAACTAGTCTTACTTACGAGGTATATATTGAATATTTTAGGTTTCAATGGTAATAATAACACTTGCTACATTGACATTACATTATTCATTTTCGTTCACTGCGCGCATGCGCCTACTTCCTCCCTGGTGGTTAAAAAATAAAAATAAAATGCTGTAACATATGCCGCCCACCTTGAAAGGTAGCTTTCAATATTAGTAAAAATGGTAAAAATATTGTTCTGACATATAGGATATAAAATAATAGTACAGTTCATTATAAGTCCAACTAGTCACTATTTTCCTCAAGGGGGATAATACATATTTTCGACACTGAG
>JAVIWB010001154.1:0-202516 GCA_031893035.1 Dermolepida albohirtum | reverse complement strand
TTGCATTTTTCGTTTGGTTGTGAGTTGTGTGGTCCATGCTTAAGTGTTAATTTTGTCTCATACATTCAGAGAGTCCAGAATTTATGTCTGAGATTAATTTCCGGTATAAAGAAATTTTACCGCATCACACACAAATTGAGTGTGGCTGGATGGTTGAATATGAGGGACAGACGAACTTTGCAAATGACCACTCTGTTTCATAGGATCGTGGGGTGTTGGCAGCCTACATACTTATACAATAAAATTACGTTTAGAGTAGATGTGCCTACATTAAATTTGAGATTCAGGGGCACATAAACACCGCCTGGGCATCGAACGGCATTACATGAGCGTTCGTTTTCTCACCAGTTTACCGAAGTTTATAATGCTGTACCTAGTGAATTTAAGCGCTTCTCTGTGACACGTTTTAGAGTCCTCTTGAAGGAGAAGTTGTTGTAGTTGATAGGGTGTTATTAATAATAGAATGATTCCTTTTTAACATTCTTTAATTGGCATAAAGCCTAGATGTAAGTTTCTGTCTATTATACACTGGAAACATAGTCTCCGATCTGTAAGATAGAAGCGTTCTTGCTTTGTCGGTCAATACATTTATGTATTGGTCGAGAGAGGGAGATATGATATTATTCATTATTTTCTGTATCGAAAGATATGATAATACACTCTGAAGGAATCATTCATTAATAACACAAATCAACCTGACGATCCGTGATATCGGTGAAACATATGTAGTTGATAGGGTGTTATTAATAATAGAATGATTCCTTTTTAACATTCTTTAATTGGCATAAAGCCTAGATGTAAGTTTCTGTCTATTATACACTGGAAACATAGTCTCCGATCTGTAAGATAGAAGCGTTCTTGCTTTGTCGGTCAATACATTTATGTATTGGTCGAGAGAGGGAGATATGATATTATTCATTGTTATTATTATGTCCAATATTTGGGCTCAAATACTCTCTTAGTTTTGTTTTTGCTAGGGTAAGTCTCGATCTTCAGATTTACCATATTTCATAGGAGAATGAATGCTCAGACTAACCCTACCACATGTTTTTGGGAAAGTATACCGCTATGAATAACTGATGTTCCAGGTATTACTGCTGAGTAAGATCGATCTGATATTTTCTCCGAAATGTCCTTCGTATTTGTTTTATCATTTGCTTTTACCTTGCTATTATCTAGTTCATTACTACAATTTCATAGCAATTTTTCGTAAAGGTTTTGCTATAGGTGCATAATGTATATCAATTGCTCTTTAAGATCTAGCGATATCAGCTTTTAATGTTCTTAATTTTTGTTGCCAAGCTTTAAGAACTTTTGCCAAAACTACTAGCTTCTCTTCCATGTGTATCTTTACTGATTTGCGAATACATATATACTGATATAGGTATACCAATTGTTTATATTATATATTGAAAAAGAATCATCTTAAGAATTGGCAGCAATAAGTGTATATATGTTTTATTGTGGGTCATATGTGTTTATATGTATCAAAATTGTCCTTCTTTAAACTTAGAATTAATATCTATGAGCAACATGTCAAATGATTTCTTCCAACACATTCTACATGTGCTTAAAAGGTGTCCAAAGCTTAAAAGTTATAAATATATTCCGAATTAGTGCCTTTTTGTAAATAAAGTTAAAGAATTAATATTATCCCTTAATAAATGTTTAGGAATTGCACTGTGTTTGAATTAAATAGACACAATCCAAATTACGATGCCTACCAGAAGAGAAGTATTGTTTTACTCTATCTAAATCAATGGTCGATGTATTGTCAAAGAATATCACAGGATTATCGGAAATTTGATCGAGTTAGCGTATTAATTGCATCTGTACATTCATAGTAACCTATTTGAATAATGGTTTGCAATAAGCGCAGACCGTATTCATATTATTGCTGATGTAGAGATCTGCGACATAAACATTTTTGAAGCGAAACCTATTGGTATGTAGTTATAAAGTAAGAAAGACATTTGTTTTCCACAATCCGAACGCCCAGCAGTTAATATTTTTTTACATGTACCACCAAAAAGAGCACTGCATTGTGTAAAGCTTTTTGTATCAAATACAGGATTGTAATAATAGCGATTGTGTTTCTAATTGCATGCTATTCTTTTCAAGTTCCGTGTTATTTTAGATATATGTTTCTACTAAATTAAGAATTGTACAGGAAAAATGTAAATGAAACATTCGTTTATATAATTTTAATTTTATTACTGTTTTCCTATTTTCGTGGTAAGGTAATAGCCCCCTCAGGTCCTATGGCACTCAATCTTTTTCAACCACCCGAGGGTCTAAGCAGATTCCCTTTCACCCTCCATTATCACTCTTATTATGTCTGCTCAGGTCATTCCTCTAGAAGAGGTGACATTTTTGTAGCTACAATCGTCTCCGTTATTTTCTTAAGACCCTCACATATTTACTAGAAGTGTTGGTCGTGTGCTTTGCGTGGCGCCGGAGGAGCAATTTGTGTTATTTCAAGCGGTTGAAGTTATTTCTGGCATCGGCATTCCAAGCGGTTCATGTGGCCTTTTAGGCATTGGTGTTTTTGGCGTAGAATCGGTGTTGTTGGAAACATCGGAGGCGGCGAAGATGATGCAGCTCTCGTAGAAACAAATAATCATATATTCTGCAATAGCTTTGTCGTTCTGCTTATTCGTCACGATTAATTGCTTTGCAACCCTTCGCACCTGTAGGCGTGATATATAGCTGCTAAAAAGTTCACTTAGGTTTGCAACAAAGCTATAAACTGGTATCGTAGAGGAGATGAGGGAGTGGAATGATACCTGGGAAGTAGGTGACAAAATGGATAGCATATATTGGAGATTTTGAGATGTGGAGATAGTAGGCGGGCGGAAGAAGTATTGAGAACAAGCAATGAGTGTTAATTTTTAAAGTTAATTTTTAGAAGAAAAGGTAGAGGAGACTTAGGAAGCAGAGATTATATGAGATGGGGCATTGACGAGGATAGGCCGGGTTGAACAGGATCTGGTAATACACGGATTTTGGCTGGATCTGGTTGAACAGATAAGAGTTTTGCTATTATACTTAGAAGGAGATGTGGATGATGAGGACGTGGTTGTAAATAATAAGGTCGTGATTGCAAAAGTTTTCAATATTCTGCTAAACAAGCAGATACGATAATAGGAATCAGATATACCCACCACTTTTCCGTTACTTTTCCACCACCAATTACTACCTCTTTACCTAGAAGTAGTTCCCGGAGTTAATTTCTCGAGCGTTGGACATTGGTACTACAAATCAATGTAACAATAACCGCAGTCGTAAAAGTAATAGTAATAGTAGTAGTCGAAGTAGTCATAACAGTAGTAGCAGTTGTAATAGTAACTACTAGTGGTGTAGTAGTAACTATTAATGGCGTAGTAGTAACCACTAGAGGTTCGTACCTGTACTGTTGTTTTTTGAAAAGTTATTGTTGTTTTCAAAAGTTGTCGTTGAGCATTTCTACTCTACTCATTTAGAAAATTGTGATGAAAGAGTAATTACTTCCCCACAAGTAATTACTCTTTCATCACAATCTGATGCAGAAGGAGCAATCGCGTTTGATTCTGAAAAGTCAATTAATTACTAGAATACTTAAAATCACTAGCCATGAACATCAAGCAATCGGTAGCCTTTATACGAGTAATTACCATAATTAAGCAAATAGCTATAAATAAAGGAACCCATAACCCTTTAATGTATTTGTATCAGGTTAAGTTACTATATAAGAGAGGGCGCTAGTGATATCACGAAAGAATAATGATTTAAATCTGCAACGCAAATCTGTAAGGAAATAAATTCAGTAAGACACAAGTTACGAGTTTATGTAACTTGAATGAATCTGTAAATGATATGAAAATTTAACCGGATATTATACTCATAAAAGATTATGAGATTACAATATATAGCCATGTACATAAAATATGAACGAAATACTACTTTATGGTAAAAATATACTATAAAAGTCAGAATGAACCAAAAAGTTAAAATAAACATGTAACAATATTTTGACTAAATGCATATAAGCTTGTAGTCTGGAAATTCCGTAAAAAAGATTATCGCACTAGTGCATTGCACACCCGTTTATACTAGTTGACTATAATGATGTCTGAGTACTTCACAGAAGTTTTTGAGGCCCAAGTCGTTTTATTCATCAGAACTTCTGCACTAAACGACTTAATAATATTTAAAAATTTTAAGCCTGGCAATCTTTAGAACAATTCGGTAGTTAAAATAACAATTAATTTCAATATATGACAAAGTTTTGTAAAGTCACTAGACAGGGATCTATAAATTTATGTAAAGGTGTTCTGTGAATTACTAAATGTATCAGAAACGCTATAATATTCAAAGACAATATCTTAGGCAAAATCATTAAAGATGATATTAGATATATAGTATCGTTATGAATATAAATAGAAGAATTTCCGTAATTTGACAATAGGAAGAAACAAGAACGAAGATCATTATATAAAAATTTTTCAGATATTCATAGTGAAGCCAGTATTCTGTGATAACAATATCCAAATAAGCTTCAAACTAGGTAATTTTGATTACTAATCCATCCAAAAAAGTTATTAGGCATTGTACATAATTGATATAAACCTCATAAGAGCTTGAATCAGATTAAATTATGTCGTTTCGGATTGAGGTTTTGTTAGAAAAATGTATAGGCAATGGTGATAACCAGCCAAATATTGTGATCCTTTCTAAGAAATTTATTGGTATCGCAACTCCAAAAAATGAGGACGATAAATATAATGATTTACAGCAGGGCGATCATATAAACTATTATGAGCTTCATTACCAGGACGAAACAGGACAAATACTGTAAGGAACCCTATAATAGACTAGCACAATGCATTATCGTCTTATTCGTCTGGGTGACAGGTTATACGAATATAGAAGGTAATATGGTAGTTGATAAGCTGTACAAGGAAGGATATCTAAGCAAAGCTGGAAATAAAAGACACACACACACATATATATGTATATACATATATACAGCTAGAAGTGTAATTGTTAAGAAAACCCTGGACTGAATCGACAAAATATTTATGTGCTGGTGGTTGTTAATATTAATTCTAGAAAACTGGCATAATCCAATTAACCTCTGAAAGGTCGGGAAAACTGGACTCACTGGTTATTAAATTAAAAATCTCCATAATTTTGAGCACAACCTCTAACGACCAGGAAGACCATCATTACCTGCGATATTATCGTTTTATTCTACGAAGCATACATACGACTTCCACAGAAACGGATAAGATATTCATGAAGAGGTGTAGTAGGGTGAAGTGTTGGGTAGCTGATAGGGGACATACTTTCAATAATGTCTAGCTAACTATGCGAGAATCCTGGATTTACTAGGTTTTGCTTAATATATTGCCAGTATTTATATTGTAATGGAGATATATAACTATCACAAGCAATTTTTCGTTTACTTTTCATACTCTCGCGAACTTCTGACGAAACTTATCAGAGCTTGAACGCCTTCATCTTCGATGGTAATATTCTTTTAGTTTCGACAATTTTACTATTATTTAATTATTTCACTCATGAAACCTAGATAAAGGAGAAAACAATCTTGGTACATATTTACTTATCAATAAAAGAATATATTTTATCGTAAACATTAGAAACGGCATCATTTACATTGGTTTAATTTTTTGAGAATATTCGTTAAATACGTGTCTACCCCACAAGATTAGCTTTTCGAAAGTTGTAACATTTGCTTTGATTAATGGAAATATTTTTAAATTTGTCAGTAGTAAATTAGTTAAAAACAATATAAACTCGGATGATACTCATCTTCGGGTACAAATGTATTATGGTCTCGCGCAACAAGTACAGTGCAATCAATATTTAAAGTTGATAATGAAGAGAAATCACACACTCTTATTTTTCAGGTAAAAACATGGTTATACTTCGAACTTTTCATATTTTTTATAATTCGGAATAAGTAAACAAATTATTCAAGAGCTTCTTATCATTTTGGATTAATGTTTTTGAAACACCTGCAAGAAAAATATATTGATCATATAATGGAGCTAATATTACTAATTTCATGTTATAAGTAATTGTTTTTAAACATTCAGGGTTCTATAAATAGTGTACATATTGAAAAGGAGAAATCTAAATAAGTAAAAAAGAAATGAAACTAAATATTTATTGTTCAGTTTAATTTCCTTCCATACAAGTATTTCACATTTGCTAACAAATTAATTTTACAATTCTGTATATTTCCTGCAATTCTCATCAACAAAAGCACTTTTGACCAAGCTATTTGATGAAAACCAAAGGCAAAACTTTAAGAGATTTATAATCTAAATCTGTATTCGGTCTAAATGTAAGACTGCTTTTTACTCTATCGATTTAAAATAATCATGAATGGGTTGTTTCGCGAGGATTCTAAAAGTCTGCGATCTAAATAAACTTTTATTTGCTTTCCAATTTTTTGACAAATTACCGTTTTTGCATTTGTATTTACCAAGAGTGTCTTATTAGAACAACTTTTACAGCTTTTTTTAAGTATAATTATTCACTTTGTTAATTGTAGAAGCCCGTAACATATTTGTTTCCCCAATTAACTAAATAGTTCATTTTCTTCTTCTTCCTTTTCTTCGGAAATCTATTCTTTGAACATCTTAACTATTTCATCCCAATTGAACGTTTTTGTTCCGATCTATTAGACCGATTCTCTTGCAAATCACTTTCCCGTAATTGGTACCTGTATTTCTTCCCTTTCGAGAAAGATTGATAGTGTCTTCAGGGCAAACGAAGTTATTTCGCGGTAAAAGGTCAATAAAAATCGAACGACGTAAAGGTAACCACCTATCGATAAGAAAATGTTAGTTATACATTTACATGTGCTAACAGTCATTGTTATATCAAAACTCAGTTTTTGTTGAAGCTTCAGTTTAATGTAAAACAATAATTTTCATTCCTGGAAATAACTTGTGTCATCTATTTTATAAATATAATTTTAAACAACTTTTGTAGGTGCGCAGACGAGTTCACTATAAAGAACAATGTATTTTTTAGAGGTTTTTAGATGACTTTTAGGTAGATACTGGTCCTGACAAAGATATGTGTTTCATCACTACTCTTTATAAATATAAAAACTCTAAGAAAAAGAAAATAAGTAAACCTTAGATAATATTATATAAATAATATATTAAAATCCAAGTTAAGCCATTTCGCAATTAAATTTAACATAAAGTTTATGTATTTTTTATGCTTTATTTTAGCATACATGAAACACATGTATTATGTGGTATCCATATTATATGTACCAATATAGACTATTAATTCAACTAAAAATTTTATATAGAAATTTTTGTCACAGTATAAATTAGAATTAGCATCAGAATACTCCATGAAGGATACTGTAATTGTATCAGCTCTGACGATATCTCTATGATCCTCTGATTAATATATATATATATATGTATAGTAATCTTTATATGATGAATTTGAATATAGATCGTCTGCGCGGAAATATCTCAAAATTTTGCCGAAAAACTGATCTCGCAACAATTGTGGGATGCATAAGACTTTAAAAGTTCGACAAATTATGGAAGAATATGTATTTTAGGGGTCGAGACAATTATATACGAGAGTAAAATTTTTTTTCTGATGACTTAGAAGTTGCAATTAATGATTATTTTGAAGAGTTAAAGAAAGAACTTTTTTCTTTTATATCTTGGTAAATTGCATGAAATTCTCTCGTTGAGCTCTCGTTAAAGTAGTTCAAATAGTCTCTGAAATAAAATGACGCCTCAGTTTTCACGAAAATTTTTGTGAAGATTTTATTTTTTTGATTTCACCACCCATTTGAAACATGAGTATTGCCTCACTATCCCAAAAATATGTTGCCATGATTATCTTTTCTAATTGGGATGCTTTAGCTTGACACAGAACTCTTTAGTTCGGTCTTCGATAATCCCTAGATTCTTTTTTCAGTGAAAAGTCACATAATATCATCGTTTTATAATCAATCAACAATAGATTGCAAAATGTTTTCTATATTTACTTCAAAAAGTTACAAGTACAGGCATGCACAATCAGCACTGTGCTCATATTTTTTTCTTGATAGTTAGATTACATCAGATTTTCAATAAATTAGATGAACAGCAAGAAGATAATTTTAAACGGGAGTAACGTTTGAAACGTAATTTTAATGAACTTGCTGACTTATTTTGAACACGAGTATTTTACAAAGATAATGTGGGTAAATAGAATGTGGCAAACGGTAGTAATCTCGTTGTCCTTACGCAGCAAAACTATGTCGCGAGCGGGAAATCAACCTTTAAGATAGGCTACGTAAAATCCTATTGTAGAGACAATCTTAAGACTAACATGCTAAACGCATGAAATGAAAGAGACTTTCTCAGCTCATGCGTTGGCTTTAGGTAATCGGTTCTCTCCTTGTCGCATTGCGGGGTCTGAGAGTGCGGGAGACGAGGCTAATTTTAGGATAGCGAATCGTCATTCCAGGAAGTGAGTACCTTTTTCCGGGGTTCAGGAGAGCGGTTACTGAAAAATGTGTTTAGGCTCTCTCCAGTTACAAAAGACAAACCTACACTGAATAATGCGCTGGAACTCTCGCAAAGGTAAAGATAGAAGACAGTTGACACCGAGAAATGTGCTCAGACTCTTATTTAGTACAACAGATTGAGAAAGTCAGCACCGAAAGTGCACTTAGACTTTCGTAATTTTATGGCCAAATGTTAACATAAATATCTCTAAACGGGATAGATAATATTATACATATATAATTATTATTAATCTGGTAATAAAATTTCATATGTTAAATGATTTTAAGATTATTTCCATGTATGTACTGAGGATGGGAGCCACTATAATAAACTCCATTACTCATAGTAAAGTTAAATAATATTCACAGAGCTATTTTTAATATTACAAAGTGAGGTTTTATTAATTTAAGTTATTCCACTTAACCTAAAATTAAAATACTTTTCTTATTATGAAAGGCACATTGTGTTTTATAAAACAGCAATTGTTATTTATATACATAAATATACACACATAAATTAGTATGACAAAAGTAAACTTATTCTACATAGTCTAGTAACCTATAACATAAATTACTATTTTAATTAATCCCTCAGCGACCACTTAGTGATACTACATTGCATTAACTGACAGGAAAGAGGGAATATCCATATTACTACGGATCATAAAATTTCGAAGTACCTTATTATTCCCTTGGCGGGAAAACAATTCTCGAACTTACCTAAAAACTTTAACATTGGATACTGATACGAATTGAAGTCTACAATCAAGAAAATGAAATTGTATAATACTATATTTTAATATGAACTTTCCGAGATTTTTTTACTTTTCCTTATATTTATATATATACAATATATATATATATATATATATATATATATATATATATATATATATATAATGATATTTTAGAGATAACCTTGCTTTCTTTCTTTCAATTGGGATGTAGTTGCGTCGTAAGAGAGATTATTTATAAGTACCAAACAGCATGTTCCTTTTATCCTTTGTATGGTCTTGATCCTACTCCTTTGTGTGTCCTAATTTTCTAGGAAGTAAAACATGTATACACATGCGTTATATCATTACCCTTGTCGACCATTCAATTTATTGGTTAAGTAATTACTTTCGAGATACTTTTAGAGAGTATTTCCAAGATTTGATGGGCGACGTACTTTTGCAATTTAATGATTTCCAACCATTGATTTAAAAGCTTTCTATGTATAAATATAGACTAACTTCGTATTTATGCACTTGAAGCCCATTTATTAAGCATAGATTAGACAAATTTTAGGTAACTAATTTTAAGTAAGTATAAATGAAACTTGGACAAAGATTTGGATACTATTTTAATAGGATCGTTTTCGTTTTTCTGTTTATATATTGTATAACAGAAAAATTAAATATAAAAATTTTTCATCCATAGTTGTATCCATTCGATTACTATAATATTTTTTTAATTTACTTTTCTTATTATATCGCAGTTTGAATGTAAAATATTTTGCGAATTCGTATTTTGTTCCTTAATCCGAGTATAGTAATTCTCTAATTCTTCTTCATATCAAATAACGGGTGATTCATTTGGAGGTACTTTTTTCAAAAATAAGAAATAATAAAAACTTCAATTTTATCGGGTATTCTTTATTATCATACAAAAATTCATTCTTGACATTTATTTTTTATTTATTATTATTTCCTTCAAATGTTGGCCGTAACTACGCCTGACATAGTCCATTCTGAAGTTACAATTTTCCATGAAGCATTCGAGCATTTCAAGTGGTATTTGGCGAATATCGCCAGTGATGTTAACTTCCACTTACTCAATTGGAGCTGGCTTATCCATGTAGACTTTGGACTTTACGTAGCCAGAAAGGAAAAATTCTAAAGGTGTGATATAACATGATCTGGGCGGCCATTGCACAGATCCCTTACGTGAAATTAAATGTTCACCAAATTGTTCTCGCAATAAAGCCATGCTTTCACGGACTGCGTGGCAAGTAGCGCCATCTTGTTGGAACCAAATGTTTTTGAGATCACGGGCTTCAATTTCAGGCAGCAAATAGTCCGTTATCATGGTGTGATAACGGGCGTCATTCACAGTTACATTGGGGTCGTCTTCATTTTTGAAGAAATATGGATCGATAACTCAACTTGTCCATAAACCACATCTAACCGTAGCTTTGTCTGAAGGAAATGGCAGCTCTTGAAACTCTTCGGGTTGATCTTCACTCTAAATACGTAAATTGTGTTTATTGACGTAACCATTAAGCTAGGTATAGGTAACATCGCTGAAAAAAATTTTGGTTGAAAAAATGGATCTTCTTCAAGCTTTTCAAGAGCTCAAAGACTGAAATAATTGCTTTCAGTTCTTGAACGAATTGAATTTTGTATGCTCTTGAACCAAGATTGTTAAGTAAAATACTCCAAATTGTGGCATAATACAAGTCAAGCTGTTGAGATCTATGTCGAATCGACTCTTCACGGTCACGGTCATCGCGTACACTCTCAGCTACTATCCCTATTTTTTCTTAAGTACGTGCTGAATGTGGTCTATTTGGTCGCATATTACTCAATAATGAAAAGTGTTTTTCAAATTTTTCGATGTTATAGCGAATTTTGCGTTCGGTAGGCCGATTACGTAGACCATAAATTGCTCTAAGCCACAAAACACATTTCTAGCGGAACGCTGATTTTCGTAATACGGCTGAATAATTTGTAGACAGTGTGCCGGGCTGAGTCTTTCCATAATGAAATGTCACACAATTTTTATTTAAAATAGTGTAAAAGTTTGACACGACTCACGTCTTATTTGTCAAGAAATCCCTGTTGAAAGTATATTATAACGAATGATCCATTATTTTAGGACATGTCACCCAAAGTCTCTTATATAGCGTTATTATTTTAGAACTAGACTAGTTCTACTACGATTGACCAGATAGGGTCCTAATTGACAGGAGGACCAATACAACAGATAAGACGCGGGAGTTTTTTTTTCCAGGTGACGATTTACGAAAATGTTAAGATTAAGCTATACACTCTAAAATGTATACTTTTATCTTTAATACGCGCTATAATATAATGACATCCAATTTCCATCGTTATCAGCGACCACTACGATGTTGCCACCTAATTTTAGATATACATATATGGGTGATGATTGATGCTGTATCTTCCGTGGGTGCATACTGGTTTCTCCGAGTATTCAGCAGTGCTCAATGTGAAACTATTGCTCAAATTTTTGTTAATGCATTTTTATGGAATTTAGATCTGAATATACTGTGATAGAAATATTAGTTTTGAGCTTTCATCCCCCGTATACTGCATTATGTTAAAACTTTTTATGTAAGTTCAACATTTGTTTAAATTACATATAACATATTTTCCATTTAAAAAGATTTGTATATAAAAAGAAATTAGTGTTGAACTGTTCTTTCAAGTGCGTTACAATGATAAACAAGTGGTAGCATGAAAAACAGACACGAACACGATAAAGGCACTTCTTCTACTGTATCTTAAAGGTACCATAGACAGAATTTTTAGATATTACGAAAACACAACATACAATCAGTATTCACAACGGATTACGTATTTACTACATCCGTATTCAATATGGACGGAAAATTAATCGACATTCTTCAAAATTTAAAAGATATAATTTCTTTAGAAAAACAAGCTCTTTATGAAATATTGGGCGGAGACTGCAAACAGCTATATGTACAACAGATGAATAGAAGAATAAAAATTATTGTTACAAGTAGATCCACATTCTCGCCGATATCCAGGCTATAATAGATGCTTTGAGGAGTTTAAGATTGTGTCCAGGTTTTGTATGGGAATGTCAGATGGAACTCAATGAACAGGCACAGTCAAATGTACTCGTAGTGTGGTAAAATTTCAATGGATGTTGGGTCGTTGAGGCGTAACAAGGAAATGAATTCTTATCATAGAAAACTTATCATAGACGGATTTGCCTTGCTATATATTGGGACAGAACCTGTTGCAGACAAAAATATGGTAAAACCTTTATTGGCCATTAAGTTGTAAAAAACGGAAATTGTTTTCGTTAGAAAACTAAAACCTGAATAATAAGATAATAATAGGGTATTCCCACGTCATGCACCTGTTAGACAATTTCTCAACAAAATTGGCAAATATAATGAAAATCTTGGTTACAAATTGAACAGTAGGACTTCAGAAATGGCCAGCCATATCTTGTAAGAATGGAAGGTGTTAGATCACAAGAGCCAATCCATATATGGACAATCCAAAGGAAACCCAATAACATGAAGCAACCAATCGATTCTGAATCTATACAGATTGGTACAGAGAGCGGGAATTGTGTACGTATATTGTCTGCAGTGCTTTGGAAGCTACTATAGTTGAATGACCTCCGAGAAAAGAGAAGTTAGCAAAATGGTTGTTGTTGCGTCGAATATGAATAGGTAACGACCTCTTATTTACGGTTGGCTTGTGAGAGATATATTTTCGGCATTTTTTGTGCAGCTACAAGAAGATTAGCGTTGATTATGAGTTATTATCGATTTCTTATGATTGCTCACTGCGCCCCTCGTCTTCACAGCTTTTGTCTTTTTTCGAAACTGTTTAAACTATTATTTTCTTTTACGTTTTTAGTGGTTCTTCTACCAAATGCACTATTGACGTTAGGAATTGCCGTAGAATGGCCCATTTTGAACTTGAACAAGGAAATCATTTAAATTTGTGTTTGATCAAGCCGAATGTTTGACTTAAAATATGGTGTAAACAGATTGCATTAGTAGAGCGAGAAATGTGCATTAAATTTATGTAAAATACAACCATATGTATTTTTCAGTACCTATGCATATCGGTTTGGAATAATATTCAGTGCCTGTTTAAAGGATTGAAATCTGGCACAAGAAATTAGAAGATATAAATATAATATAGCTTCACATACACATACTATGCTCAGTGTTATTGTTATTCACGCAGACAATTGAAATAAGCATATTTATTAAGCCGTTTGCAATACTAGGGGTTTGAAGTGTATTAAAAGACCATCGATCTAATTATTACTTTGCAACCTACATTAGTTTCTCTACGATTAGATCTCTACTCGCTGATGACAGTTTTCCAATACTTAAGTTACCAGAAGGCTAGAGTTGGAAAGAATTCGAAAAATCATTGTGTATATCCATATCTGCCCCTTAGTATATGTTCTTTTTTCAAATTATATTTTAGTGACATTTACATAGGATATAAAATTAAAAAATTTAACTATATGTTATTTAATTTGTCTTTCGAAATATGTTCCTGATAATTAAAATTGATGCACATAAGGCATATTGTGATATAAATGGTTATTTTCAACTAGGAAATAGATTCAGAAAATATTTAAAATTCAGCACACAACAAATGACTATAAATCTATTAAGCGGTCCACCGATGTGAAAACAACAAATCCCTCTCGCATCCATTCTCGATTGTAACGTTCTCCCAAGCCCTCACGAACTCCAACGTTAAATTTAAATTAACCCACGAATCATCTGTAACATTCTTTAAAGTCAATTTATATGCAAATTGGACATAAATTCGGTAGCAAAACAGATATGCTTTTACAAAATTTCTTACGACACTCCGCGGTGTAAGGTAGCCAACAGCAACATTCGACACCACATAATTATGTCATTGTAGTGAAATATGCCCTCTTGCTAATTATATAATAAACATTTTTTAATAATTCATTACAGACTGCTAATGGACCAAATTTTTAAAGTAATGGCCGTTATTACTTTTATCGGATAAACGTACATCAAGAAAAATTCCAGATTATTCCCCTATTCAAGTGTCTTTTAAATTGCTTCAAATATTACAAGAAAATTATGCAAATATTTGATTACCACTACATATATAAGTAGTATTAAATGAAATACAGAACTTTGTACTATTTGCTGGTATATACTATATTATTATAAAAATACGGTGCGAGTAGTAGAAAATTTGCAAATAGGGTGTACTGATAAAGTCATTTGCATTAAAAAAAATATTGTTTCTTTATGCGATGAATAAACATTGCCTCCCTCTCTCGTCTAACACAAGAATGTATTGAACGACAAAGCGAGAACGCGTCTATCTCGCTGGTCGAGGACAAAGTTCCCAGAGCGTGTGCAGACAGACACTACCTCGGCGATTTGCTGCATAAATAAATGTCGAAAGGAATCATTCTAATGTTAATAACACGCTGTCTGCCATATACGTTTCCGAGAATTCACTCATCGTCAAGTAGATTTGTGTTATTAAATTATGTGATTAGTAAATAAACATCCGAAAGAATAGATTTATAATAACCTAGTAAAGAAGATGTTATACTATTGACGCAGTGATGGAAATTGAGATTTTGAATTGATCTTTTGTACGTATGGGTAATTTTAATGGAGCCTGTGGTTGATAAATTAATCACTTATGGTTGATATACATATAACCCCTTTCCACATTAATTTTCGTATTCCGTATACGTGTTTCGACAACTAAGTTATCATCATCAGCAGATAACTAAACAGTGTCGCACCTGGAAAACTACGGCACAAGCCCGCACGAAACAAATTCCGTACACGCTCTGTACCATTGAAAATTATTGTGGAAAGTGGTTGTATATCAACCTTAAGTGATTATGATCTTTTGTGTGTTTAACTAAAGCGGCAAATCGAAGAACTGTTTAAAGTATCAATTTTCTGGAACTCCAAGCTTAGATTAAGCTCGTAGAAATGTTTATATGAACTGAGCTTAAATCAGACATGTTTATTAGCAGCCATAAAATGTTCGGACAATGAATCGTTTTGATAATGAATTCTTAAAAGTCGACACCAAAACTTCTATTTTACATATTTTTAATGATAGTTTTTGTGTAGTACGGATACCTTTTAACTTGAAACAAAAAAGAGTTCACGTTTCTGTTTATAACATAGCAATTGATTATAGCTTGAAAGTTGGATCTATTCGTATGATCTTAAAAAAGGGATAGTCGATTGTTTAAATCTTCGAAAAGTAGTTTGTTCCAAAAAAAATATTCGCGAAAAGTTGTAACAAGAAGGCAGCCGCTAACTTTTTAAATATTACTAGGAATGTTGCAATTCTAACTCTGTGTGATTTTAATACGATCAATGAAGAATAATACATTGCGTTGTGCCTACTTACGACTTTATGCAAAAGATTGTGTAAAAATAACCCTCGTTTATATATAGCTACTTTTACTGTAGATTCTTACGTTGGACGAACATTAATGCGTTAAATATTTTGTCGTAAAGTCCTGACCTAGCACCCAACAATTTTTTTGATTTCCATATACTAAAGATAATATAATTTATGAATTTCACAGAAGAGATAAGGAATATTCTTAAACAAGCACGGAAAAAATCTTTTCTAAGAAAATATAACATTATCAAAGTAAAATATTTTTTGCTATAAGAGGTATGGCAATTAAATAACGCGACTATGTTCCTTCCGTCGCGCAGCCGTATCGGGTGAGGCCGTAATAAGAATATCATTGATCTTGACACTTCCCAGCTTGAATTTTAGAAAACACCGTTACTTAGTAGTGCCGTAATAATGGTTGTCATATTTAAAAAATCGCCAACGAAATGTTTATAAATGTTAAAGGAGGTGTTTGGTGATAATGTTATGTCACGTGCGCTAACTTTTGAATAGCATGAACGGCTTTCTGAAGGTCGGGAAGAAGTCGAAGATGATACAAGTTCTGGTCGACCTATGACTGCAAGAACTGAAGGGAACCTTCAGGGAATTAATGAAATTGTGCGGAAAGACCGAAGTTTGAGCATTCGAATGATTGCCGATATGGTAATCATTAACAAGGAAACAGTAAGACACATTTTGCGTAATGCATTAAACATGAAAAAGGTTTTTGCTCGCAATGTTCTATCTGTGAAGCAGTTTTTAGCGGACAAACAGATTGCTGTGCTTAATCATCCTCCGTATTCAGCATATCTCCCACCACGTAACTTCTCCTTGTTCCCAAAAGTGAAAAGTGCATTAAAGAGAACACATTTTCAGTCTGTTGAATATTTAAAAGCAAAAACGGCAGAGTTGTTGTAGAGGCTGACAACTGATGAACAACAGCATTGTTTTGAACAATGGAAGACACGTATACAGCGGCATATAGATAGGGGAGGAGAGTATGTTGAAGGGGATAAAAGTTATATAGAAGTTTATTTGCATTAAATAACATTTCTCGCACCAGTCTTGTTGTTTAATTACCACATCTTGTATTTGGCTTGGGAATATTTTTCGCATTGTTCATTCATCACAAAAAGACACTTCTATAAGCTGAAAAATAGAGATCATTTTCAAAACTGATAAGACAAATTTTTAAAATAAATGAAAAATTAATTAATTAGCTTTGTAAAAGGCACCTTTTTACAAAACTAATATTTAGCAAACACTGAACATTCTCAATGATTTTTTGAATTAGTTGAAATATCGACTGTATATTGGACTCTCAACTTCAGTTTGATATGAATTTTGGAACGAGACGTAAATTGCTCTATAAAGAAATGGCGTGAAACCGTAAAAAACTAAACATCAAACATTCGAGTAGGAAAACTTGGAACGTTCTCAAAAAGCTAGGTGGAACATTTCACGAACCACAAAGTAAAACCTAAAGTCACCGTTAATCAAGACGCTAATCACGTCAAAATGTCGAGATCAAAACCAGTAAGCTTGAAGCAAGTAAAATCAGGCAAGAGCTAGAAACCCTAAAATGCACTAGTATAGCTGATAGTAAAACTGCTAGTGAATGAAGATTGCGCTCAAAGATATAAAAATGTAAAAGCTACTGGATTTCATAATATAAATCCCGAATTTCTCACAAATTGTGGAAAAGTATGTGAGGACGTGGCTTGTTACATTCTACTCGGATATCTTTCGAACGAGAATTTTACCACGTGAGTTCAAACGCACAAAAATTCTTGATATCTTGAAGCCAGGTAAACCTAGTATACCTGACAGTTACAGACTTATCGCTTTACTCAGTTGTTCCTCCAAGCTGCTGAAACGACTCATATACAATAGAATTAACGCCGTGCTTATTAAATTATTCTTTTCGAAAAATCAGTCATTCGATAACCTTTAACAAGACAATATGTAATTACATTAAAGATTTTATACGAAAAAATATTTGCTCGAATTTGTTCATACAATTATTGATTTTTTTATATATTTAACTTTTTAATTGACTAAGATTGCGAAATAATTTTAAAAAATATTCATTTGGACTTGCAAATATATATATATATATATATATATATATATATATATATATATATATATATATATATTAGTATGATAAGTAATGTCAAGATCGTAGTTTTCTAGGTAATATAAATTCAATGTCATAGTTAATTGAAAGCCTAAATGAATAGAAATAATAATAAAGATAACAAAATACAGACTGGAAATCTAAAAATGGAGTAGGTTCAACATACATACATAAACGCTAGAAATTAAAGAGGTCATAATAGAATTTTGAAACATGTTATTGTATTTATGTGAATCGCTGGATGTAAATTTTTGATTTGAAAACATATACTGTATGAATTCAAAAAATAACCATATTTAAGATTTTCTATTTTAAAATGTAAGATAAATCTGAACAGGTTTCGAGCGCTAACTATGTACGAGTATATTCATCTGACTCATTATAATGTATGTACTTCGAGTCTAACTCATGCGCATTACATACAACAAAATGTAGATAATGAGAATTTAGAATGAATATAAAGTCATAAGTGAACCTCATGCCCACCGCCTAACGAAAATATATTTTTCGGTATAGAGACATCGCGTGTCTTAATTTATATGGACACCTTGCGCAAGAATTTGTAGTTTGGTGTCCACCACAAAACCATCTTGAATTGGATTATAATGAAGAAATTGCATACATCCAGCGAGAGTATGGTATACTGAATTATAATGAAGATATTGCAGAAACTGGATATTGTTCTCCATACAGTGTGTATCAGCCAAATGGAATAAATTCGATAATAATTAAATGGAAGGGTGTTCGGAAAAACGCTCGGACACGTCGATTGAGATTTTTAGTTGCGTATTTTTTTTAATAAAAAGTTTATATACAGGGTATCTCATGTAAAAGTGGTCAATACCAACTTTCTTATTTTAAATATAACACCCTGTCAAATATTAAATTTTTGAATTCTCTAGAAAATTCCAGATATATTTCATGCACAATGTCCTATACCTATCTTCGGCTATTTCGGAAATATTAAATGTTTTCATATTAATAATTTTGTTTACAATTAAAATAAGATTTTCACATAATAGTTTGGTTACCGAACTATTAAGTGAAAATCTTTAATTGTACTTGTACTTCGTTTAAAATACCTTGCCTTAGCAAAGTGTTGTCAGTGTCATAGTTTTGTCAGTGTCATAACTGTTTGAATTTCGTTAACTACATTTCAGCAAAATGGTTCATTTAACAGAAATGCACAAAATAACAATTCTGCAAATGATTGGTTATGGAGATAACACATGGACACAAATGGAAGTTGCTCACTTATTTCATGAGAAATTTCCAAACTTGATCTAGCAAACCCACAAGTTCCAGCAAATACGATGTGGTTCCAGCAAGATGGAGCACCACCCCATTACCAAATCAATGTCCGGCAGTACCTCAACCAAATATTCCCGAATCGGTGGATAGGTAGGCGAGGATCGATGGAATGGCCAGCACGATCCCCTGATCTAACGCCATTAGACTTCTTCTTACGGGGATATGTCAAGAGTATAGTATACAAAACTAAACCCCTCAACTTAGCTGACTTAAGAAGACGAATAATAGTTGCGATTAGATCGGTCACACCTGAGATGTTGAGCAACGTTAGAAAAAATTTTTATTTAAGATTAGGATGTTGTCAAGACGTTTGCAGCGAACATTTTGAACATCTCCTACAGTGACATTAAAGTTTTTCTTGTTATTTTTTACATTATCAAAAATTTTTCAAATTAATCTGAAAACATTTAATATTTCCGAAACAGTCGAAGATAGGTATAGGATATTGTACATGAAATATGTCTGGAATTTTCCAAAGAATCCAAAAATTTAATATTTGACAGGGTTTAAAATAAGAAAGTTGGTATTGATCACTTTTACATGACACAGCCTGGATATAAACTTTTTATTTAAAAAAATACGCAACTAAAAATCACAATCGACGCGTCCGAGCGTTTTTTCGAACACCGTTCCATTTAATTATTATCGAATTTATTCCATTTGGCTGATACACACTGTATGTTACACCTACATGGAGATCAAGAATTCATATTCTACAATTATGTATATTGCAGACACTGGATGTTGATATCCACATATGTTATACCTATGTGGAGATCAAGAATTCATATTCTACAATTATGTAATACTATAAATGGGAAATATATTAAATAATTACTTGTTTTATTTATAAACTAGCATATGCATTAAACATACGAGGATAGTTTGACAAGTAATGAGAATGACACATAGGTGGCGCTCTGATTGGTAAAACAAATGCACTGTAATTTAGGTTGCCTATCTATATGTTTACTTTCCGATATTTAGATAAACCCGTTGTTTAGTTTATCTTTGACAGCTGATTGAAAAAGAAGCAACACGTCGTTAAAATGGAAAAAGCAGAGTATCGTGCGGTGACTAAATACTTCGTAATTAAAGGTATGAAAGCTACCGAAATAAAAGATAAGTTACGGAAAACATTAGGTGAGTCTGCTCCATCATCTTCCACAATAAGTAGATGGGTAAATGAATTTAAACGTGGTAGAACAAGTTGTGTTGATGAAGCGCTCTCTGGAGCACCCAAAATCGTGACTTCTAAGGAAATAATTATAAAAATCCATAATATTATTACACAAGATCGATGACTCAAAGTGAGAGAGATAGCAGACATGGTAGACATTTCGACAGAACGCGTACACCACATTTTAACGAAAGAATTGGGCAGTTCCAAGCTTTCGGCAAGATGGGTGCCGCGATTGCTTACGACTGATCAAAAGTTCACTCGTTTGCGCATTTCCAATGAGTGTTTGGACATTTAGAAGCAGAATCCGGTTGATTTTGTAGGCGATTTATTACTTGCGATGAAACTTGGATACACTACAGTACACCCGAATCTAAACAACAGTCCAAACAGTGGTTAGAACGTGGTTCTGCACCTCCAAAGAAAGCGAAAACCACTTTATCGGCAAACAAGGTGATGGCATCAATTTTTTAGGATTCAAAGGGCATTTTGCTCATTGATTACCTTCAGAGAGATGCTACAATAAACGGACAATATTATGCACAACTTCTACAAAAATTAAATGTTGAGATTCGTGCTAAACGGCCACGGATGGCAAAGAAAAAGATTCTGTTTAACCAAGACACCTTACACCTCGCATACCAGCACAGTTGCGATGTCAAAAATCCACGAGTTGCATTTCCAATTAGTACCGTATGCGCCTTATTCGCCGAATCTAGCCCCTTCCTACTTCCATCTTTTTCCAAAATCGAAAACGGCACTAGGTGGGAAGAAATTTTCTTCTAACGACAAGCTTATCGTCTTCGTAAATGAGTATTTTACAAGCCTTCCGGAGTCGCATTTTAGAGATGGCATAAGGGCATTGGAGCACCTTTGGAATAAATGTATTGCTCTTTTAAGAGAATATATCGAAAAATAAAAATTATTTTGTATTTAAAAAATTAGTTTCTCATGTCCATTCTCACTACTTATCAAACTACACTCGTATGTGTTAATATTATCATATTTTCTATAAATGTTCTTAATGTACTAGTTATAAATAAGACAATTAATTATTTAATACTGCTAGTATTATGATTATTTTTGTAGAATATGAACATTTAATATTTAATTTATAAATTATTCTTGATCTCCATATTTTTGTTCAGTGTATAAGTTTAAAGACATCACACTTGCTTAAATATTATATGAGAAAATGGATACTGTTCGATACCGTCACCAACACTGTCACTAATATCTTAGTATGAGTATTATGATACATAGATATCGGAATATTGTAAGGCGTATGACTTCAAATCTGTCTTGCTTCTAAAATATGAGCTTGCAGATGGTCATTTTTCAATTCATACTGTGTTTTTTTTTAATGTATAATACACATAATTAATTGTGATATTTAATTTATATTACTTAGAAGTACCATTTTGAATAGTCGTCTTATTTCTTACCATACTAATATATATATATATATATATATATATATATATATATATATATATATATATGTGTGTGTGTGTGTGTGTGTGTGTGTGTGTGTGTGTGTGTGTGTTGTGTGTATGTATATATTTTATTAAACTACCTGCAAAGCATGTCCAAACGAATATTTTTTTTTAATTACTTTGCAATCTTACTCAATTATGAAGTTAAGTCTATAGAAACTCAGTAGTTTTATAAACAAACTCGAGCGAATATTTTTTCGTATAAAATCTTTATCTGAGAATGTACTTATATATTTTCTCATTCTAGAAAAAAACAACAAAGTAAAGCGTCTTGATGAAAATTTATTTCATTTACGTTAAAATTGGTAAACGTATAACATTTAATTAAATTACAAGTTTCCAAACGGTTCGAATATAGAATGTTAGCAGATAGAGAACGATTTTGTCTAAGAATAAAATAATTAGAAAAAAATATGATTTTAACAACAACACTCGGAATTCGGTTGTATCCACAGCGTTTCGGATCATTCTTAGTTTTCGAAACAGGGATTTAACACTTTGCATCTGACAAGCTGTCCATCATCGAAGGAGTACGAACGATGCTATTGTTATTCAAGTCTCTAGTACCATTTCGACCGCTATTTATTGGTAACAAAAAAAACAAGTTATTGATTGGAAAATAACCATTTGAATAATAAGTATAATAATGGGTTCGTGGGCTTGAAATATGTACGTACAATATTAAATAGTAATTGTAAAGGGTATAGGAAAATTTTTGTGGAAAGTTATGAAAAAACTAATCGTGGTTATTTCAATTAAGAGTAATTCACCATCTTTTTATTATAGTTTACCTAATAGTGTCTGTTCAGACAACAATGTTGAAATTTTGTAGAAGTTCGTTCATAAAATTTTTTGTAAGATATTAGTTCATAAGTAATATGTAGAAGTAATGTTATTAGATTGTTGAATAATATATCTATTTCATTTGTATAAATTATATAATATTATTATGAATTAGTTATATGTTATGTACAACAGTTTTAAAAACTAAATGTATCATTAAAACATTTTCTCATTATTTTAGTTACAAAAATCTCTACTAACAGCAAAACATCTACAACCGAATATTTTGTCGAACTAATTCCCAACATTATGAAATTGTTAATTTGTATACAATCGGTAAATTTATTAGAAGCCATTTTGGCTTTTTAATATTAATTTAAATGCAAATACGATCAGTATTTGAAATTTATTAGCAGCATCTTGGCATTTTAACCCCTTTAAATTATATACATATATTAAATAAATGTAGTACGTGTATTAAAATTTATTGGCAGACGTCTTGGCCAAATTTATACTAATGTCCTTTTAACGAAACGTTGATTTTCAAGATTATATCAATACGCTCTTGGCAAAGCGTCGTGATGGTTTATTAATTTATATTAATGCCCTTTTGGCGAAGTGCTACCTCGATTTTTAAAATATTTCTTTTCCGAATATATAATTTCATCAGACTTTTTAGCCGTACCTCGTATATAACACGTCACATAACGTAGAGAGTTTGCGATATCTGTGAAGTGGCCAGGATCTGACATCAGATGACGGCGTCAGCATGTGATGTCAGGTAGGCGCGAGTGGGACCAGAATCGGTAAAAACCCTCTACTTCCCTCAAATCCTCGAAGTATAACAATCTATTAATTTTATCTAAATGTTTATTAATGAACGAGAACGTAATCTAAGAGATTAATGAGGGTCAGAATAGATGTTCTGATATTTGGAAAGTCGGAGACTGGTTCAATTTGTAAATAATGACGTCATCTTAAGGATATTGCGTTAGTACAAGATTTATTTGTAGAATTAGGAATTCATAACTTACGCACTGGCAGTAATTACGATGTGAAACTGAATAAGTATGACTCAACCAAATCTCTCTTACATCATATTAAGAGAAAGTTCCTACGTGGATGTGGTGAGCCCTATTTTCAGAAATATCGTCAAATTGAAAGGAATTCCTAAATGGCGAAAATTGCAATCCTCCTTTAAACTTTTGAATTTTTACTATCAAAACGAGCGTGGGCTCAATACTAAATTGCACACGTTTTACTTATTCTACTTATTTTAATGATATCATGTTATATAAGGCTTGGCTTAATGAGTTCGTGGCTGGTTTGGAATTGAGTTCTTCATATTGTATTCTTTGCTATGACAGAAGAATCCATGTTGCGGACTATTCCAGGAATAATGGCGTACTTACTGCCTACTTTTTTTACACGTGCAATTTATATTCTTCCTGTTATTTTATATAATGATTTGGACAGTCTTTTTATGATGGGACCAGGATTCTAATTGTGGTTCTAATGTTTCGAGCGGCCATTGGCTAGATGCTGTGTTCAGAAATGCTGAACATCTCTATATAAGTGAATTAAGATATCGAAATTCTAGTGATATATTTACAATTATTTCTTGGAGAAATAAACAGACTGATCAAAATGAGAAAAAGGAGTGCAATATTGCAAGAAATAGAGCGGTCACATAATCTCTAACATAAGCGTAACACAAACAAAAAATGAGAATAACATGAACGAACTCGACGATATTTCCATGGCAGCCTCTATTTCAACTTAGATGGGTATCAACTTCGACCTAATCTGAAAATGGACTTTGAGACCCAGTTAAGATACCCGTATATGCTGATTATAGCCCAAACTGATGACTCTCGTCTTTAACAAACAATTCAAAAGCAAACAAAATGTTCTCAGCTTAAAAAAGACAATCATGGGATCGGTCGTAACGTTTTCAGGATACAGCAATCGTTTGAGAATAATGATTGACATGTCATCGAAACGTCGCAAAGAAGACCGACATTATGCATGGGATAAAGCTTGAGAAACCACATATTGGTACCGTGTTTGTTACTTCTAAGAAGAATAAATTATTTATTTATATATCATTTGTCAAATTTCATCCAAATTAACGTGCGTTTTAAATTTATTTACCAGTTACAGAATTCATTAACAAAATTCGTTATCCAGCTTTTGCAATATTTTTTAAATAAAAATTCTCGTAGTAGTGAAATAGAATACATGTTAAGAAAATGTACAACAAAGAAATATTATATTTTTGTTTTAATGTTCCTAATATATAAACATATATTTATGTATGTGTTGACATCAGATATCCGGCTAAAAGTATTTAGCGAAGCCAACTTTTGTGAAGCCATTAGAGTAACCGCAAGTAAGGACGACCTATAAATACATACATACAATGTCAGCCTGCAGAATAACCCTTGTAAATTGATCCTTCGGTTATGTTAAAGCGACTGATGTGTAAAGCTAAATCTATTTGATGTCGTGAATAGTATATGGGAATGCCTCTTGAAATATTGACTTTAAACGCTAAACAGATTGCGTTTATTTGACCGGAATTTGCATGGAGGATATTCAGGAAAATAAGTAAAATTAGTTGTCGGATTAAATTTTTACTGTGCTCCCAATGGAATAAAGGAAGTGATTGATTTTCATATTGTTTGTAGATGAACTGTAATAAACTGTCAACCCTTCAATAAAATATTTAAATAAAAATTATTTACTCAAATTTATGTGAGTAAATTGTATAAATACAATAATATAATATTGAAGGATTTAAGAAAACATAAATACACAGTTTCTTAAACATCTTGCCTTGAAATTTTACATCTTTATTACGTGTATGACAAGTTAGGTTTTGTTTGCTTTTCAGTTAAACTTTGGTATATTTTTACTTAACTCTAGTGAAAACTTTGTATAGCAGTACTTACCTGTGGGAATTAAGGTTCTCTTGACTATTAAATCGATTCCTTTCTTAATAATTTTACAAATTTCCATTTCATTTGTTTGTTACATTTCTTTGTACAATGGTGTATTCGTCAGTGACTATATTAGTTTATTTTCTCCTTTGTACATAAATATGCGAATGTCCAACTTTGCTTGAAAGTCATAGATATCATTTTATTATCAAACTTTGGACCTAAATAACGTGTTTTAGATTGTATCGTTTCTAGCAGAGTATTTCGGAAAAATGCACAGCTTTAGCAGTTGCCGATAATTACAAGTGCGTTTAAGTATTGACGATTTTTTTATTGGTTCGGAACTTAGAAGGATTCAACCGATTCTCGAACTTAATAATTCACTCTGACCTCATTATATATTGAAACGCACAAGGTCAATGAGGTTCTAGAATCGGCTAAGCCTTGGAAATTCCAATGATTTCAATTTAAAGGTCATTTCAATATTAAGGTCAGATGACGTTGATATTTGTTTGATGATGGTAAAGATCAATGGGGGAAGCCTTAGAAAAGGATGAGGCTGAGATGTATGAGGTTGTTATAAGATTATATTTAGTGTATGAATGAGGACATATAGAGATAGAGTTATAGAATTATATCAGTAATGTAAGTTATCATGAAGTATTCATTTAATATGAGTAGGAGAACAAAATGATGATTGTTCTCAGAAAATTATAGACAGAATAGAGAAATGCTCTTATTGAAGAAGGTAATTTCACAAAAGAAGTTGAGAATTATAAAGTGGACTCTTGTGTAGACGCTTTTGGACTGAAATGGGTCAGATGAGTCATTTTTGGGATAAAGTAGATATGTGTGGGGAGAAAATTGTACGAGCACCATCATGTAATGTACCTTTAAAAAGAGAAAGAAAGTTCAAGGAGGAATCAAATGAGAAAATGGTTTTACATCATGGGATTAATTTGACGAAATCATTAAGCGATTGTGTATTGGTAAAGATTTGATGTTTGTGAAGGGTAGAGGAAAACTGGATTTTTTAAAATGTATTTTAGGTAATCATATAATAGATTTAGTGAGTGCGGACAAAATTAAGAAAGGCAAACCAAGTAGCAGTTTTCATGTTGGAAAAATCTGTTGTTTGTGCTTTCTCTAATATTGAGTATTTTTATAAATTTTTAGTTGAACAAAATTGAGTTGTAAAAATAAATTAATGGCACTTAATTTCTATATTTTATTGTAGTGCGTTGTTTTTTGTGATAGTATGTATTTGGGGTAGTTTTGTGAATTATGTTGAACAAACTAGCTGTTTTATATCAGTATGAAATATGCATCATTTTTTGAAATAGAAGATAAAAATTTGAATTTTATTACTAAATCGTATTTAATGGACAAAGTTACAAGTATTGATTTAGAACTCGTTCGGTCTCAATTGCCGAAATAATATCAACAATACGTGAATTTATTTAATTCCAATCTTTATGTGAAATACTACAATATTGAGAGTGATGTAGATGGATTGTACTTTGTAGGGAGTGTTATTTATGTAGATATGTGAATTAGTAGATGTATATGTTATTAATCATAACTCAATTACATTTGTAACACGAATATTTATTAAAAGTATATATTTATTTTTGTGATTATAAATGTGTGAATTTGTCATATAACGTTTGTTAGTTATTGAATAAATATGTTTGATAATTGAAATAAGTGTTTCCGTTTATTAATGTAGATTTATCAGGAAAAAAGTAGATTAATAAGAAAAAGGAAAGATATTTGTTTGTTTTAGGAGGTAGGTTAACTTATAAAACATTTAATGAAAGTAAACGTAGTGTCAGAACTTCTTGAACATCTTGTAGTTAAAGCGATCTTAAAATGCACACAGAGCATTCTTCCGTCCACTATACGTTCGAAGTATATTTTTCAAATATGTAGTGATGGCTCCATTATTGGTGCCGCGAGTTCTATAAAAGCACGTCATTGGTGAAACAGAATTATATATATATATATATATAGATATATATATATAAGAATAAATTACATAGCGGAAAGATTATTCAAACGAGAAATTTACAGTACTGCAAATTAACAATGTACTATATGATCCCAGTAAGCCAATAACATTAACAGAAACAACAATTTTCAGATTGAAGTACATTGGTTCAGAATATCGTTAATTACAAGGCATGTCGTAAACGAAATGCATAGTCCTTCAAGGAGGAAGTTTCCTAGATGAAGGGGTCATACTAACAGGATTGCAGGACTTATTTCAAATCGATTTGGGGAGAATGTACGATACGAGTAGTACATTTTCCTATTTAAAAAGTTCAATTGTAGAACGTTTTAAAGAACGCTTAAAAATAAGCTGTTAAAGGAATTTAGTTCAATGAAAGTTACCGTTGGATAGGAATTATGCCGTCAACAATTATAATAATACCGTACATAGAACAACAAAGCACAGACCTATTGAAGCTAATCAAAGAAGTGCTATAAGTGTTTTAAGAAGTGTTTATAGTAATATAAAAGTTCCAAGAATTTCTAAATTTAAAATTGTAGATCTGGTTTCGTATCAGCAAATGTAGCGACTGACTTTCGAAAACGTTTTGCCTAAATTGCTCCAATGAAATATTTACGATAAAGTTCAGAATGCTTATCCTAGCATACACTGTTACCTTTTCTTTTGGACGTCAGAAAGTTGGAAAAAGATCACGACGCACACAGAACTCACTTTCAGACGTGCATTATAAAATGGTGCTATTAATAATTATTCAATAATTAGAAGTATTACCTTTTCAGTGATTAGTAATTAGTCCTCTCCTACTTTAGGGAAAAAATTCAATTTTTTGATAAGGAATATGAATTCCTTGCTCTTTTGAAGCAAACGTATATTGCGTCATTATTATTCTGTTCACGAGCACAATTAATTTATATTTTCGTTGGGAAAAAAGAAAACCATCGCAAAGTAGTGCTTTTTTATGCTTATATCAAGTACATTAAGGACTAATTTCATTACGGCGAAAGAAACTAAGGCGATCACCAATCCATAGTGATTTTCCAAATTTACATTCCTTTTATATGTATCACGATGTCGTTCTTATCATATGGCTACCAGAAAACTGTCTTCTTAGTAAATAAGAATAACCGATGCGCGCGGTTTCAAACTGCTCCTGCGGCGGGTTGGCAAATTATTAACGACGTCAACTGTCGAATTTCAGGTCGCTACATTTGTTAATTTCAATCGCTACCATTGTTATTTTCGCTGTGAAGACTGTTTAACTTATAGCGCTCCGAAATTTTTGATAAGATAGATTTTGTTGAAATTTATGTCATTGAGTACTTCTTTATGCAGGTTTATTAGCAATAAATGCTCCTAATGAAATGAATGACATAAAGGACTCAGCACCTTCATTTTTACAGTTGATAAATATGTTCGTGAGTTCAAATGTTGTTGTATAACAGTTAAAACTGTATCATGTTGTGCACGTCCGAAATCTATCACTAAACCGGAAATTATTGAAAAAATGAGAAATAGTGGATGCTGTAAACATCTCTTAAGAACATGCGGCTAAAACTTTGAATGATGATTTGGTTAAGAAAACTTGGTATAAATACACATATCTCGTTAGAATTTGGAGCGTTGTCGGAAAAACAGGTTAGATTTTATGCACTGCTTTATCACCACAGGGGAGTCTATCTTCCAAAAAACCGAACTACTACAGGTGTATTACGTGAGTCTTTCAGAAAAATTGAAGTAATAAATTAATGAATAGCATCCAGGTTAACCCAAGATAATGCACAATACCAGACAATTGTTGTCGCTATGGCAAATATTAAAAAATTTGGCTATGATTTGTTTCCACACTCGTCTTATTTGCCAGATTTAGCGCCATAGAATTACGAGGGAGCGTTTTTATATTCGCGGAATGAGCGGGTTGTAGAGGGGTGGGTACGCGCATTGGGGGCGTGGCCTGTGCAGCGACTCACGATTAGTATAAATACGAAGTTTCATTGTTATTAGACAGTTAGTCTTTGAGCTATCGTCAACCAAGTAACATAATCAGGAGTGAAAAGTGAAATATGGAAAAAATCGAATATCGTGCCGTTATAAAGTTCCTTACCAGGCAAGGAAAATCAGTCGCGACCATAACGAATGAGATGTCATTGGTTTACGGCGACTCTTGTCCAGGATAAACCATGGTGTACAAGTGGCATAGTTTATTTAAACAAGGAAGGGAATCCCTTGAAGACTACCCGATGCCGTGCAGGAGCATTGAGGTGACCACGCCAGCACTTATCCAAAAAGTTGAACAAATTGTACTCGAAGATGCTCGACTAAAGAAGAAATAACTCGCAGAAATGGTTGGAGTATCCGATACAACAATTTTTAAAATCCTACACGATCATCTCGGCATGTCTAAGGTCAGCGCAAGATGGGTGCCGAGAATGCTCACGCCGCCGCAAAAACAACAGCGCGTAGAGTGTTCGCGTGCACTTTTGGACCTCTGTAATGAAGACAAGGATGGTGTATTGAGTGGAATTGTTACTGGAGACGAAACTTGGGTTCATCGTTATGAACCTGAGTCCAAACAAGACTCCATGCAGTGGCATAAAAAGGGCACAGCACCCCCCAAGAAATTTAAAGTGTCACAATCAGCTGGGAAACTCATGGCAACGGTATTTTGGGAGGAAGGAATATTGTTGATTGATTATAAAGATAAAGGTGTTTCTATAACCGGAGAATATTACGCTTCAGTATTAGAGCGACTAAAAGAAGCCATTAAAGAGAAAAGACGGGGAAAATTGACAAAAGGTGTTCTGCTTTTGCACGACAACGCGCCCGTCCACAAGAGCCGCGTTGCGTTAGCTGCCCTACATAAGGTGGGCTTCGAAATTGTGAATCACCCACCCTACAGCCCAGACCTGGCCCCGAGTGATTATTACCTGTTTCCGAAAATGAAAAAAGAGCTGCGGGGTAAAAAACTTACTGCCGATGATGAAGTCAAGGAGGCAGTTTCGGCGTATTTTGCAGATAAAGAGAAATCACTTTTTATGAGGGTATAAATAAATTAATTGAAAGATATGAAAAATGTATCCGTCTTGCAGGTGAATACATTGAAAAAGAAAAATAATTTGGTTTTTTTATTTCCACCCCTTGTCCCCCATTCCGCGAATATAAAAACGCTCCCTCGTACTACCTCGTTCGCGCCCAAAAAATACATTTCTGGTCAAAAAGGTTCAATGAACGACGATATTAAATTGTTTGAATAATTATTTTAACGAATTTAAGAATTCTGAATTTTCTCAAGGCAAAGAAACTATTATCGCTGGTCCAAATGTATCGAGGCGGCTGGGGATTATGCAGAGAAGTAAGTGCAAATTTAAACCCCAAAAGTCCTTTCTTTTCATTCCATGTACTATTCAGCCTACCCTCATATATAGTTAGTTATATTTTCTACGATTGGCGATGGTCATAAACTATGTACATACATATGTAAATTAAATGTTGTGTTGCAAAAAGTTATTATGATTACTATTTATCTTTAGGATATTTAACATAAAGTCAACATAATGTAGTTTCAATTTTCTTTAATAAAGTTCAGTAACAGTACATAGAACACATATGCATCATATATGTATATTCGTACTTATCGATCAATTACATGTAAAAAACTCAGTGTACACTACAAATATATAAAACATTAACAACAAATAAGCTTTTCTTTTTAATTCAAGTCCTTTTTTGTCATATATTTTCACTCTGTCACTGCATTATGGTCCCTTACAACTAACAACTTTAAAAATAAACCAAAGATAAGTCGATAGGCGAACCTCTTACATAAAGTGAGAGTATATTTCCAATGTTTTTATTTCACAAACTGATTTCCCTGGTGACGTATAGGCACTATAATTCACTAACTTAGTTGGCTGTTATATTCGATATGTTTCGATTAACTTGAAAGTCCTCTATAGTTAGTTACTAAGATATGTCGAGTTACAAGATGTTCTCGAAATTATGTCTAAAAAGTTAACTATAGCTGCAAACTAAAGACCGAAAATTATTTACATACACATATAGAATGAACTAATAATAGTTGAACTAAAGTTTTATTTTATTAATTGCAGTTGATAGATTGCTTTCTTTTCAAACTTTCGGCACTGCCAGTGAAATGATTTAACATGTACAAAGCCATAGTTTAAGAAGTAGTTTTACCCAACAACTATATTAGAATATAAACAAGTTATCAATTTATCATCATGTAAAAGTTAAAAAAAAATAAAGATTTGTCCAATTTGGAATCTTTTTATGATTCTAAGTCAAGTTTGAATAAATACTGTTATTTAGTACAAAAGAGAGTTATTATAATAAGTAATAATTTTCTATTAGACAAAATATAAACATATATATTGTCAGAACGTACGGTATACAGTACGCGAATAGCTTCTTTAGTCGTGCGCGATTCTGAATATATATGACTAATAAACCAAATACAGGTAATTTTGATGTAGCCTTAATCACTGAAGGTTGATATATAACCCTTTCCCACATTTATTTTCGTTTTCTGAACACGTATTTCGATAACTCAGTTATCATCAGCAGATAAATAAATAGTGTTGCACCTGAAAAACTACGGAGTTTTTGGCTTTTAACGGTACAGATCGTGTGCAGAATTTGTTTCGTACGGGTATTTTGCTCTAGTTTTCCAGGTGCGACACTGTTTAATAATCTGCTGATGATGGCAACTTTGTTGTCGAAATACGTATACAGAATACGAAAGTTAATGTGGAAAGGGGTTATATATCAACCTTCATTGATTAAACTAAATGCAATCGTTTGACGCATATATACTCGTACTTCCTAGAATTACTCTGTACTATGAAAAGAATTTTTTTATTTATTGGCATTTATTTACTGCCAGCAAGATCAGCTCGCATATATAGCGTAACACAAACAGTCAATTTATGAAGACATAAAGAAAGCAGTTGTTCTCGTATTATTATATTATGTAAGAAATTTCGAAACAATTCTGATTACCTTAGGAGAAACCTATTCATAAATCCATTTCTAAATTTAAAAAAATGTGTAACTCCAATAGTAAGACATATAGTAAATTACATTATAATAACCCATGATTTAGCAAGACATTGTATTTATAACATGCTATTACCAATGCCTGTTAAATAGATAGACGTAGATATAAAAGAAATAGATTACAGATTGCTTAGAGCCATCTTGAGTAAGTGAAATGTATTTATTTTCAAGCATCAAGAAATAGTCACGAAACTCCACCTATGTTGAAACTAAAAACGAATTTTCTAGGAGCGTTAGTCCATTAATCAAACATAAATTGCAAGGACTATGACTGTCTAATATATCTATAATATGAAAGGAGTATAGGTTTTATCTGGATTTTCTTATAAAGACAGATAACAAAACAGACTTTCGTTTTTAATATTGTTCCTCGCTTTATTATACATTTGTTTCAAAACTCCGGTAAGTTACTCATTGGAAAAAAATTTCATTGTTGCGCACGCAATCGAATTTTCACCACTTTTATCATTTCTTTACCCGACTTGAAATTGCTGTTTCCTAAGGCCTGCTTAAGGAATTCAAAAAGATGGTATTCGCAGTAATAAGTTTGCGTTACATAACAGATGACACTTCCCATTGAAACTGTTCAAGTGCTTCTCTACTCACTGATTATGAACTACTGCACCCTTTTAGGGGAAAAAGGATAAGACGATATATTTTGCTTTATACAGTTGCACCATTAGGTGCTATAAAATGGTGCCAATGATATTTCCTTAAGAAGTCAGTGTGACTTCCTTTTGAATCGTACTATTAATCAGAAAACTATACATATTTGTTGATCCGAAACTCTCATATTATATATGATATGATAGTGATACTAAAAGAGTTGCGAAAAAAAGAGCTGCGAAAAAAGAGTTGCTTTCGGAAATATTCTTTGTTAAAGCAACGAAAACATAAGGCGTTTTCATGATAATAATTTTAAAAGAAAAAACTCCAATAACTGCCATAAAATGGTTTCGTTTCCAAGCAAAATACTGCAAATGTTTAAACAGTGATGTAATGTAATGTGTCCCATTGGCGTTTGTAGAAACACTGTGAATATAGCAGCTATTTTTCCTTGTTGAAGTCTGTATATTATAGTATTACCTTAATTCAGCATTAGTTATTTGGGTTCGAAATAATTTTGGAGGGTTTAAACATAGATAAGTATTTACTTAAAATAACTCTCTTGTACTAAAGTAAGATAGAGCTATAAAAACATATTCAAGTTAAAAGTAATAATTTTAATGTGAAACATGGTATGGTGATGAAATATAGGTTAAGTTTGGTGTATAAATTTAATTACAGAACTATTTTCCCGTAAATATTAATTTTCTTGTTGTATTTAAAGGTCAAAATATTCTCATATGAATGAACTTGGTAGTCGTTGGAATAAAAACTGTTTGGTACTGCTATTTTTAAAACTAAATTTCAAATGTGTTTAATGCAATTTTGAAAATATGGATTCAGTTTAATAATTCAAAACTAAAATATTTTCATTTACATATAAAAAAACGCACAGTTAATTTTTTAGAGATAAACTCCGAAACAACCTGTATATTATTCTGCTTGCTTGTTACTAAAGCACGTTGATGTGAGAAAAACATTTTTCAAATACCCGTACCATTAGGTAAAGCATTGAGCTGTGTTTCCTTTTTCATATTATCTATAGTGGACACGGAAACTTGTCGTTCAGTTAAATCTAACGGAAATTTGAAGCTAATTTCTCCTTTATTTCCGAAAATGGCAGTTGCCTCCTCGACTATTTCTGCACCTGATCTTCTTTTGTTCTTATGTACCATTCTGGTATTCCGATGTCTTTTTATACAAGAACACACTACGAAAGTAATACATGCTATTAGAAACACACCGGTTGTTATCCCACCTATTACAAGTCCGACATTATCTTTCACTTTCGATACAAAATTTCTTTCAGTACTTTTTTTATCGCACACAGATAATTGTTGTAATGTTAAAGCATTGATTTTACGGCCTTTTAGTTTAGGCGGAGAGGCACAGTAAAGATCTTGAGTATTATTAGTTTTATTTAACCAATTAATTAAGTGTGTCACGTGACATATATCACAAGACCAGGTATTGTTAAGCAAACGTACATCTGGTATTCTTTCCAATTTTAAAAGAAGTCTTTCCGATAATCCTTGAAATTTATTTCTGGAAATATCCAACAAAATCAATTGATGTGGTAACGCCTGAGCACTTAAGTTAGTTAAATTATTACTAGAAATATTGAGTCGAATTACACTTGCCGGTATAAATCCAATTGGTATATCGTTAATTTTAAGATTGGCTATTTGTAACTCGCGAATTTTATAAACCATATTAACGATAAGTTTTACGATGGACATAGGAAATTGATTACCACTTATACTTAATTTCTGTAACGAATTTACAACAGGATTTAGAATTTCACTTTCGAATTTACTTAGTTTATTATAACTAATGTCTAGGTCAATTAAGTTACTGAGATTAAACAAGGCAGCATCTGTAATTTTAGCAAGACGATTTCGGGCCAAACACAATGTCCTCAAATGCACTTGGTTAATAAATGTCCTTTCGAGAACTACTGGAAGCAGATTTCCATCTAAATAAAGTGATTTTAATCGGCGAAGGTCGATGAATTCATCAGCTTCGATAAACTGCATTCTGTTATCGCCTAAATCTAAATGAGCTAAGTAAGGCAATAGGTGATATATTTGTGTGTTGATTCTACGAAGTTGGCAGTTGCGACATTCGAGAACTCTCAGTTCCTGTAACAAAAAGAAAAAAATAGTAAAGAAGTACTAAGAAGTTCAGATTTCGCAATACAAAAATTTAGTATATAATTTTTTTATGAAATTATCCAAATCAATGAAAGTATATAATAAATATTCTCATTATATTGCATTTAATAAATCTAGAGTTAGTTTTCATTTAAACACACAGAATTTTAAAGTTAACTTTAATTATAATGGACACAAAAGAAGCGCCCAATTAAATTTAGCCTCGTAAAGTGGTATCGATTACTTAATGACCCAGCAGAACAATCGTGCATTTAATAACTGCGAAGCTTAGTTTCGAACAATTTGTTTTACATGAACGAATTCTTTAGATTCTAGTTTTATTTTACAAGAACACGTAAGTAAAATATATCATATAAGTAAATGTAGTGATGAAGTC
Organism: Dermolepida albohirtum; assembly: GCA_031893035.1. Taxonomy (NCBI): domain Eukaryota; kingdom Metazoa; phylum Arthropoda; class Insecta; order Coleoptera; family Scarabaeidae; genus Dermolepida; species Dermolepida albohirtum. The sequence goes on along the minus strand of JAVIWB010001154.1, from coordinate 166,716 downwards.
TTCGGTAAACTAAAAGCTTTGAAGGTACGAAACACCTAATCAATTTATTTTTTTCTTAATAGTTATCTTTCGCAATGATGAGTCAAACTTTAAAAATAAAAGGAACATTAAATTATGTATATATAATAATAATCCATGCTTTCACACTCCCCACACGCCAATTTCAGGGGCCAGACCATGAGTTATTTGTTAAGCTCGCACTTGTGGTGTCACTTAAAATTTCTATTCGTCAGCATTCACTTAAACGGGAAAGAAAAGCCACGAAAAATCTTCTCAAGCAGCAGTGACTTACCATCGAACTATCAGACGGTTATATAAATATTTTGCTATTTTTCCTATATTTATGTCAATGATTTCAAGTGCTTTAATCTACAAGCAACAACTTACTTACTTGTGGCAACATAAAGACACAAGCAACATACATTAAATACAAGAATATAATTCCATTTTGAAATAAAGAAATTCAAAAGTTTATAATTTATGAATAAAATAAAAATATACATGCTTAAATTTCGAATAAGAGGGTGGTCCCAGACAGAAAATATAAAAATTTTGGATAGAAATATATTTATTTCTCAACATAATCTCCTTTCAGCACTATACACTTTTCCCAGCGATGTTCAATGCGCTCGATACCTTTTTATAATAAGAACTGTCTTGCTCCTCAAAATAGCCATCAACTGACCGACATCACTTCTTCATCGTTGGAAAATCTTTGATTGCTGAGCAATTTTTTCAAGTTTGGGTACAGAAAATAGCCTGAGGGGGCTAAATCTGGCGAATAGGGTGCATGAGGTAGCAATTCAAACTTTAATTCATTAATTTGGCCATTGCAGTAACGGATTTGTGAGCCGGTGCATTGTCTTGATGAAACAATACTTCCTTCTTAGCCAAATGCGGTCGTTTTTGCTTGACTTCTTCGCTCAAACGTTGCAATAAGTTCACATAATCCTCACCGTTGATAGTTTTTTCTTCTTCAAGATAGTCAATGAAAATTATTCAACGCGAATCCAAAAAACCGATGCCATGACCTTGCCCGCTGGTTCTCCCTCGTGAGTCCATTGTTTTGACTGTTCTTTTGTCTCGGGTGTGAAGTGACGGACCCATGTTTCATCCATGGTTAAGAAACGGAGCAAAATTCTGCTTTGTTGCTGTGAAACTTCGCTAAACACTCAATTGAAACATCTTCATGACACTGTTTTTGCTCGACTTTGAGCAAACACGGCACTCATCCTGCACACAGCTTTGTCATGTCAAAATTTTCAGACAATATGTGATATAACGCACTTTTTGAAATACCTACTATGTTTGCTAGCTCGCGCACTTTTAGTCGACGAACATCCAGTACTGCTTTGTGGATTTTCTTAATCATTTTTGGAGTCGTCACCTCATTTGGTCAACCATTGTGATGCTCGTCGTTGTAAACGAAGGAGCAGACTCGTCCAGAGTACGATCCAGTTCAGCTTTTATATCGGTTAGGCCGAGGCCTTTCAAATAAAAGTATTGTATCACATAACGATGACCAATTTTCTCTATTTTTACAAATTCACTGAAAACGTTCACTATTGACGGCTGCCAAGCAAATACTAAACAACGTGGCGTCTTCAAACTTGAAACATATGCTTTATAGATTGTGTGCTTTCTAATACAGTGATATTTTTCAAACAATTACCTCCATCTCTAGGTCAAGCCTGGTACATATGGGCCTAGCCTCGTATTGGCATCTTTTATTTAATCGTAACGTTAGTATACATGTATTCCAATAAATGAAGACTGCCTTATCGACTAAATTATCACAAAGAATAAATGTAAACATAAAATTAGTTCAATTTTTCTCATTCCTACAGTTTTCTTAAAAGGTAGATCAAGAAAAATTTAACTATAAATTTATTTATGTTTCAATTTTATAATTTTAAATTTAAATTTTAATAATTTAATAACGAAATGCTTACTAGTACCTTGTAGTAATTACTCATTTGATAGATATGTAGATGTTAAATAAATAAATATTAAGATGAGATACCAATATGGTTGTATATCAGGTGGCTAATATTTGATTTTAATTAATATAAGTACAGTATGTGTTTCGTTAACCTAGTTTGATTAACCTGTGCTCGGATTGCACTCAGAATATTAATTTTATTTGCGTACTTCGTTTATTGCTAACGAATAAAATATTATATTATTCACTTTCTTTTAAATGTATGCTTATATTTCTAAACAACAAACCTTGTATACCTTCAATACGTTTATCTAAATAAAATAAAAATATTTACGTAAGGATGAAACTGAAAATTCTTCTCTAAAATAAAATATAATTCAATTAACATTTGCATCGACTATATACATATTTACATATAAGCAGTACCAATACTATCTACATTACAGTTTGCAACTCTGCATATACTTATATATATATATATATATATATATATATATATATATATATATATATATATATATATATACATATATACTAACTTTTAATATATATATATATATATATATGCTCTTTATTTACAAATTCGATTGTGGTAGACTTGCCTTATCAACGAAAAGGCAGTATATATATATATATATATATATATATATATATATATATATATATTGTGCTCAGTTACTGCGAGGCGAGGGCGAAATATTAGATATGTGGTCTAAAACAGTTGTGTATTGGGTTGGCAACTAAGTACTTTCGGTTTTTACTAATAGAGAGCGTTGCTTTATTTTTTGTATAACGTATGTTAGTGCTGTACTTTACCGTTTGTCGCGTGATACTACTCACATTGACGTAACTTCAGAAGCAAGTAGTGCGTGATTTTTATTAAAGCTATTAGTTGTGGGTTAATTTTAAATGGAGTGCAGAAACGAACATTTTCAACATATTTTACTATTTTATTTCCATAAGGGAAAGAAAGCTTCTGCGGCTCACGAAAAGATATGTGAAGTTTATGGTGCTAATTGCTTAACAGAGTGCCCGTGTCTGAATTGGTACAAAAAATTCCGTTCTGGAGATTTTTCCCTCAAAGATGAGTAACGTTCTGGTCGGGCTACTGAAGTTGATGATGACCAAATCAAAGTCATAATTGAAGAGGATCGTCATATAACTGTTCGAGAGGTTGCGGAGAGGCTACATGTATCGCACAGAACAATTGAAAAACATTTAAAATGTTATTGATATTTGGGTACCTTACGAATTGAAAGAAATTCATTTAACACAAAGAATCAACTTTTGCGATATGCACTTTAGACGAAATGAAACCGACCCTTTATTTAAAAGAATCATCACTTGTGATGAAAAATGGGTCCTGTACAGTAACATAGTTCGAAAACGATCATGGAGCAAACACGATAAACCAGCTCAAAGAAAGCTGAATTGCATCCAAAAAAGATCATGCTGTCAGTTTGGTGGGATTACAAAGGTGTTGTGTTTTTTGAGTTGCTTCCAAGGAACCAAACGATCAATTCAATCAATGTTTACTGCCAACAGTTAATAAAACTGGATGAAGCAATCAAAGAAAAACGGCCAGAATTGTCAAATCGGAAAGGTGTAGTTTTGCACCAAGATAATGCAAGGCCTCACACATTTTTGGCAACTCGTGGGAAACTATTGGAGCTTGGCTGGAAAGTGATGCCACATCCCCCATACAGCTCTGATCTAACACCATCTGGTTATCATTTGTTTCGAAGTTTGCAGAATTCTTTGAATGGTAAAACTTTCACAAATGACGATGACCTTCACTCGCACCTGGTTCACTTTTTTGCTGATAAGGACCAGAAATTTTATGAGCGCGGAATCATGCAGCTGAAAGAAAGATGGCAAAAGGCCATTGAGCAAAATCGAAAATATATAATTGCAAAACTCTACGTACCTGTTCGGTTAAATATATCGTTAATATTTTAGATATGTACATATGTACATTACAATAAATTAATAGAATAAAAACATGCACATATAAAATTAACAAAATTAAATACAGGTCTTGTTATTGAATGCAAAGAATGTCATTATAAAAATTGTATGAATTCTACGCAAACTTAAAAGAAGAAAAAGGAATATAAATGTATTAATGCATTAGGCAATGCTTACAGTCCTGAATTAAGTATTAGTGATACTTTGGTACGTAGACTTCCGCGGTCGTGGTCCATGCTATCTGCTTCTTGGTTTCCGGGCTGGAACACAGAAATTTGTATGGGACATCTTCAGGGCTGAACTACTGCACTGAAACTCAGTGATGAAGATGTCCCATACAAATGGGTACGAAACGTCGACAGATATACTAGTGACGCGGTTCCAGCCCGGAAACCCAGAAGCAGATAGTATTAGTGATACATTCATAAGGTATATATAATAGGCATACAGAACAAAACATTCCAGTTTTTCTTCTGTAACAATGCACATATATAAAATACATGGGACATGGTAAAGCAAAATTACTACAAACATGATTTTTATTACAGTGTTTCAAATTTCGCGTTTTTTTTTAAAGAACAAATAAAACACATAATTTGCATTCACTTTCAAAAACTTTTTATTGATAATTGAAGTATCAGTTATGACATTTACATGTGAAAAATAATATCTGCCAAATGGTCTCCTCCTGCAGCTTCACAGACGTCAAATATTTTGTTAAAATTTTCATTGACATTTTGACATAATTGACGCTCTATCTCACCAAATACACGAATAATTTCATCTCTCAAAGCAGGAGTTGATTGTGGATTATTTTTATAAACCTGACTTTTGACATAACCCCAAAGAAAATAGTCTCACGGTGTCAAATCTCATGATCTTGGTGACCAATTAACATCACCGTTTCTTGAGATTACCCGTCCAGGATATTTTTTTCTCAATAAATTATTTGATTCGTGGGCAAAAGGAGGTGTAGCGCCATCCTGTTGAAACCACATATTCTCTAGATCAATATTCATTAATTCAGGCCACAGAAATTCGGTTATCATCCAACGATATCGATTACCATTGACAGTTACAGCTTCACCAGCAGCATTTTCAAAGAAGTAAGCTCCAATTAAACCACCTGGCTATCATGCACACCAAGCAGTAACTCGTTTAGGATGCATAGGTTTCTCATGAATAATTCGTAGATTTTCCACACTCAGGATACGATAATTTTGTTTATTAACATAGCCACCAAGTTCAAAATGTACCCCATCGAAAACATTATTTTTTGAGAAAAATCAGCTGGTTGTTCATTAATGAAATTGACAAATGAACGACGTTTTAAATGAGTTAATGGCTTCGGTTGCTGTGTTATTTGAAAAACGCGCAATTTGAAACACCCTTTATATATTATTCGATTCTGAAAAATAAAACTGCAAGATATAGTATGCAAATGATATTTATGCAAACAAATCAAAAAAAATGAAATACAAAAGAAGGTAAAAATGAATGCACAATATTTGTAATTATGCATAAATATGTATTTAACTTCACGATGGGAAATTATGATAATTATATATTCACGTATAATAATAAACATCGAATCCTGACTGCACGGTATAACAATTGGATCTGTTCCATAACGTAATTTATGGCCTATTAAGAGACTCGAAGTTGTATTGCGTTGGTGGCTTTATTGGTAGAGCAATCGTCTAGAAAGCATTAGATACAGGGACGAGGTCTGTGCAATAACAAAATTTTTAATTAATTAGTCATAACGATGGAACAGCAAGAAATATTATTTTCATGAGTGAACGACATGTATAGAAAAGTATGAATATTTAAAAAACGTAATAAATATAAAAAAAAATTTCTTAATAAAGCAATAATTAGGAAATGTAATTAAATTAAAAAGTAAAGTAAGCAAAATATTTTAAAAGTTAAATATTAGGTACCATATCAAGGTGAAAATGTGAATGTTATAAAATAAGTTATAAAATACTTAATATAAATATTGTATACGAACATGATCAAAGTTGAATAGAGAATTTATTTCTAAATTTAGTCTAAATTATAAACTAACGTGGCCGTTGTTTATGGTCATGGTTACATCATCCTGGGTTCCGTGTTGAAACCGGTACACCTCGGTACTCTCGGCGTTTCATCTTCAATTCCACCAAAGAAGGAGTTGACTTCGCTCTGACTGATTTACCCACGAGTTTCTGTTAGCCAATCACGTGGATGTGTAGTGGTGAGAGTCCCTAAGAGCAAGAAGTTTGTAAGGTCTCGTTCGGTGCTTAGTAGGACAATAAATAAACACCCGTATTCTCACCTTAAACAATCTTTTTATTTAACCTCCACAATTCTAAAACCAGCTCAAAAAATAAAGCTAAAAGCTCTAACTCTATACTGAAGTAAAAGGTGGATCAATAAGATACCTTCGGTATTAGAAAAATTAAAATGTCTTGTTCTGTATGACTATTATATATGTATACCTTATGGTCAAAATACCTTACTTTTTATTTTACTAATACTTAATTTAGAAATATAAGCATTGCCTAATGCATTAATACATTTATATTTCTTTTAAATTTGCGAAGAATTTATACAATTTCTATAATGATATTCTATGCATTCAAAGACAAGATCTGTATTTAAGTTTGTTAATTTCACATACGCATACTCTTATTCTATTGATTTATTGTAATGTATGTACATATCTAAAATATTAACGATATATATAACCGAACAGGTACGTAGAATCTTGCGTAACTCCGTAGTTTGCAACGTTACCTGTACATGTTGTTACGGTTCAATTTAAATCTACATTTGCTAAAACCCTGTATAGTATTTGTATTAAAGGAAAAAAATGAGGAACTGTTATAGCCAAAAAGAGAAAAGATAAGCTTTATTACAAGTTCTTTGTATTTGTTCAAATATTTTGTAATAGCGCGGTATTAAAAAAAATGGATATACTCATATAATAAATAAAAGAAACGTCTACGTTACAGTTCGCGTCTCGAATTCCTTATTCTCATCTATACGTATAGTTGGTTTAGACTAGTGGTACAAAAAGTATTCTATGAAATGTGTGCCACTTATTGAGCACTTCCCAACAAACAAACGAAAACAAAACAATAGCAATAAATCGCATAAGAAGAGTAATGCTCAGCTCATTACTGAATTAATAATTACCTTAAATAACTGACTTTATGACATATGGTGGTATAGAGAAGCCAAAAATTTTTGTAATTAGCTGACGGTTTACTATACCAATTAATTGTCAGCTAGTAAAAGTAAGCAACTGTGGTGTAACACCCCCTACGCGCTAGTATAGAAACTTATACTACAATGCCCCTAACTCTTACATGAAGGATATTCTTGGCTTGGACTAGCCAGTAACTAGGGTTCCTTTAATGCATTCGAATCCCTAGACATACGAGCCATTACTGAAGCACATGGGTTTCAGGAGAATATATGCTTTGGTATGTATAGGGACAAAATTCGGATGCACCAATTTTGTTACAGAAGGAAAAGAAATAAACCGTATAGTAATGAGAGAAAGAAACACCAGAATATCAATAAAATTAAACATTTCATTAAGAAAATGAAGAGTTTAATATCATAACTTGACAACTATGGAAATATTTGCAACTCTTCATCATCTGCTACTGAACATCTAGTACCATGATGTATGAAATACGTTTACATAATATTCCATAACGGAAAATTTTAGTAGCTACCGATTATAAAATATGTAATACATACAAAGGGTACTAGGAAAGTTTTGCAATATGACGCAACAATGAATAGAAGAAGGCTGCTTGTTGCTGCATGTTGAGACATGTTTATACGTGCATAGTAGCCGCCGCGCCATGTCGATGGGCTAAGTTAATCATTAGCAGTGAGAGTGTAAAATGCTTTCCGGGAAGGCCACGAACGTCAGTTACGGAGGAAAACTTTATTACTGTGAGGAAAATGCTTCGCGAGGACAGGCGAGTGACCTACCAACAGATAGAGGGTACTTCAGGCCTAAATGCACCAGCAATTCATTCGATTCTGCATGATAATTTGCACGTGAAGAAACTTTGTTCTCTCTGAATGCCGCATCGACTGATTGAAGAGCAGATGATACGACGTGTGACTTGGTGCCGGGAGATGCTAAAAAAGTTTAATAAGGGACAATCTCGGTATGTGAACAATATCGTGAAAGTTGACGAGACTTGGCTGTACTATTACGATGTGCCAACCAAAGCCCAAAACAAAGTTCAGGTCTTTGATGATGAGGAGACACCCGTAGTTTGTCAGATAATCCCGATCTGTAAAAAAGAAGAAAATGATAGCTGTATTTTTCAAATCGAGTAGAATTGGGAAACGCGTCGTTTTGGACACACAGAAGACAGTCACAGCTAAGTGGTATACTGAACAGTGCCTATATAAAGTCATTGGATCTATGAAGAACCTGCGGCTAAAGTCAAGAATGGGCACCTGGTTCCTCCATCACTATAATGCTTCAGCCCACCGTGCCAAAGCCTGCAACAAACATTTGACCACGACAAGATTGAATCTTCTCGAACACCCTCCCTACAGTCCAGATGGTGCTCCCCGCGACTTTGCACTGTTCCCGCATGTGAAAATCAAGCTAAATGGGCGGCAGTTTTCCACTAATGAGGACCTTCTGCGGGCTTGAGACAACGAATGTGCTTTACTCTTTAGTGAGACTTGGCAGAACTGGTTTAAGGATTGGTTTCGGAGGATGGAGAGGTGCATTGAGTGTAGAGAAAATTACTTTGAAAAAATAAATAAACAAAGCTGTATTGCAAAACTTTCCTAGTACTCTTTGTAATGTCAACTAAATAAGTACTGAAAAGAAAAAAAATAACAAAATGAAGTAAAGTTATATAAGTTCGGTGATCTTAATTAATAAAGATCAAATCTATTAATTTCTTTTCACAATTTATGCACTTAGTCCGAGAAATTTAAAACAAATTGGTAACAATGGCTAACCGTGCAACGACCCCTTTATTAAGTTAGAGTGAACAAAAATATATAAATATGAATGATTTCCTAAAGAGGCCCTTAATTAATTGAATTGAAGCTAACAAATTTATGAAGGTAATATTTGTATCTTGAGCACTTGCTCGCAAATAAATTAGATTTATGGACTAAATTAGAGTTATGAAATTTTATAAGTAATGCTTAAATAGGGAATAGTATATCAGTAAGCCTCTTAAATGAAGTACGACTGTAAGTGTACCAAATTTTAATAACAAATGTTGACTAACGAATCAATAATTATTAAAGCGTATAATTCTACGAAATTTATGGATAAATAATTGTATAAATATCTTCAGTTTAACTAGTTCTCCATTAAATTTAAACTGTTGTTTGAATATAACAAATTAGGATCTAAACGCTGTTGATTCCGCAATTAGATTGAACGGTTTGATGAAAATTCAAAGATTAATTCCACAGTCTTATAAATCAAATGTAAATAACAATAGACTATTTAAATAATACTAATTACGAACGTCTTTGATCTCGGACTTAATTTAAATTCCTTGGTGGTTCAGATCGTCAAGCAAGATGCCAGATAGCCTTGATAAACCTTGAGACCTTCATACACACATCAATCCAATCAATTCGATAATTAATAAGCTATTAAAAGTAGGGAAGGAACAAACCCTAAAGGCAATGTAGAAAAAAATAAGAGAAGAATTAGGCCACTATGTAATACAGAATTTACAAATTACATACCTCACGGTTGAAATAAAGGTTAATTAATGAAAATATTATTGTCCTTCTAGTGACATGCGCATATAATAAAATTTTAACCTTCGACCACGTGTTAAGGTTTATCGACTTAACTGATATAATCCAGTTATAAGTCGATCAATTAATCGATTGGTATAGTATATTCCAACACAATCGCTGCTAAATAGTAACTTAATTTCAACAAATATGCACGATCAATATTCATAGTTGAACTTCTTAATGATCAACGTTAATAATCGATAGAGGGAACGAAAATACCACTGCCATTGCTTTTATGCAGCTCAACCTGTGACGTGTCCAGGCAAAACACGCGGGAAAAAGCAAAATACCGACGCATTAGCATGGCAATTAATTACGAAACAGTGGGAATAACTTCAAAATAAATAATTATATAAACTATTAATGAAAATAAAAATTAAAACATTGGAGAGATCTACCGGTCGATAGTATTGATTATAAACTGTAGCTGACAGATACGAGAGGGGTATAAAACAAAGAAACAAAACAAAGGAACGAAAGTTATTCGAATAATTATTCCCTAAATTTTGCAATTCCACAATGTACAGCGGTGACAACACATTCATATGTGTAGTCACCGCTGTACATTGTGCATGTAACACCTTCCATTATCTTTCTTGTTTAGGCGATTCTATTGTTTTTCTGTTTTTGTTGTTCTCGGACAAATCTGCTTTGGAGATAATCTAATTTCGCTATTGTTTTTGTAGCGTTGAAGAGGTAGAACTTCACTGACTTCGCTTAGATGAAGTTCGAAATTGGTGATCAAAAGATAATGAATGTAAATTGACTGTAACATTGACCCAACCGCCACTGACCCGTCTCTTCGCTGCCCGGAATATAGATTATTTTTACCAAAAATACATGAAGTAATCAAGAATATATTATAAAATAAATAAATTACTGTCTAAATTTCACACTATATTATATATTAACTACGACTAGTTTCGCCTGCTAGGACATTGTCAAGCAAGCTAACAGATGAAACTAATCACAGTTAATATATAATGTAGTGTAAAATTCAGACAGTGTTTTATTTATTCCTTAGTGTAATAAAATTTCACAAAGTAACGACCTCAACAATCTACAAAAATATATTCTCTTCCATTTTATGATTACATTCCAATAATCTGTCAATTTTTCGATTCTGCGTCGTACATTTGATGCTCTTTCTCGTCGTTGAAAATAGCTTATATAAAAATAGTCCTCTCTAAATCGAGAAACACATATCTGTGTTTATTGTCCCTAATTATATTTTTTCCATAAACGTTCTAGAAGCGTTGGATGCAAGATCCTCTGTTGAACTCGAATAAAAGAATATATTTTTTTCTATTTGACAATACATTTTCTTTTGTAAATAAATACAACAGTCTTTTTATAAAGTCGCCAATTAGGAATATATTCAATTAAACAAATAATGTATTAAAAAAAATTTAACATGTGCCTAAAAATTCTTTTTCAAAGCACTCTTGTCTTAGAAACCAAAAACGCCACCAACTCATGCGTCGATAATAGTTCCCTAAAAAAGTCTTGCATGCCTTCTATTGAATGTTTGTAACATAACCAACAACTATTTTTAAGTTAGAATTTCAGAATCGGATAATTATTATAATATATAAAGGTATTGTTTTCAAGCTCTTACTTATGTACATGTGTAGCAAAAGAACTGACAAGTGGAACAAGAATTTTAAATATTATCAATAATAAAAGCAATATTAAATTTTAATTTAGGTTATTTGCGCCTTATCCCTTTTTAGAAGGATCAGATATAATCATTACTCTTAATAAAATATGTATTATTAAAGAAGTTAGTATATAAGGTCCATATATCGAATTTATTATTATATTTCCAACTTTTCCTTGTTTTGACAAGTATTTAGCTGATGTTCATCTTATTTAAATCACATTTTATTCTACATTGGTATTATATTACAAGTTTTGTGCGTAATATGAGTTTTTGGTTATTTTACCATAGAAATTTTAATACCGACAGGGTAAGTAATATCACAGCGTTTCCTATTATTTCCTTTTATAAATTCTGGTTGAATTCGGATTAAAATCATATATCTTGAGGAAAGTCAATATACATATATGAATATATATGTGTATGTGTATATATGTACATATGTATATACGTACATATATATGTATATATATATATATATATATATATATATATATATATACTTAAAAAACACCATACATAATATATAACAGTTGAAAGTTCTGAATAACTCAATATTAACTATGACAAACATCTACCTAGTAATAAATAAATGTCGCTAAAGAAGAAGTATAGGTAAGTATTTTGACTGAGACTTATTTTTTTAACATTTATATATCTTTAAAATCTTACCACGTTACCACCATAGCCAACCGCTGATGATGACGCTCGAGGCGAACTTTTACATCGGGACCAAAATTATTTTCGCACCACATTATTGCAAATAATCTAATTCTCATCTCCAGTTATCGTAAAAAAATTAATAGATACCGGTCATTTCAAAAATCGTTTTTGAGTTCATGGAGAACCCAAATATCGAGCTTGTTCTCACATCCCAGCATAAATGATGGTTAAGTAATATTTTGCAATCTCTCATGTCCTTTCTCGTGGATTTAAATCGATTAGCGCTTTATTTTATTGTCGTCAACGTCAGTGGGCTTTCTTGACCGAGGAGAATAAGACTAAAATAATCATGTAATTTCATAAACATTGTTAACATTGACGTCTTTGTAAAGCACTGTCACCATAAATTTTACGCAACTTTTCACAATCTTGACTCGCGTTCTCCGAATTTACGAAAGTAATAAAAGTGAAATATGACGAAAATGCACACTTTGGACTTTATTGATTAAATTTTTATAAAAGTTCAAACACTTAACCAACAATAAAGTAAGAACTCCCTGCTGCCATAGTTATATGCAATATATATATACATGTATATAGTATACAGGATGTTTCAAAAAGAATATACGTATTTCGAATGCATATATTTATTAAACTTTAAGACATACGAATATGAAACTTTACACACCTCTCAACCTCTCAAGTTCAGATTACAGATGTTCAATATGTCCTCCATCAGCGACACGAACAATATCACATCGATACTCAAATTCCTCCCATACTCGGGCAGGCATGTCCTTCGTCACTGATCTTATGGCAGTACGGATCCAGTTCTTCAACTCTTCCAGATTGTGTGGGAGTGGTGGCACATGAACGTTGTCTTTAACGAAATTCTACAGGAAGAAGGCACAGGGTTTCAAATCTGGTGACCATAGAGCCCAGCTGAGACATGCCAAGTCGCCAGCTCCTTGACGTGCAACCACGGAAACAACCAGTTTTGTAACAAGGAGAGATACTGCTGACCGTTAACCGTGTTACCATCAAAGTAGAATGAGCCGTAAAGAGATGATCGGGATATCGCACAAAACACATCGATTTGAGGCGAATCTCGTACATGTTCAATGTCTGCATGTGGGTTCTGTAGACCCCAAATTCGAACATTGTGTTTGCTTACCAGACTACTAACACGGAAAGTCGCTTCATTACTGAAGACGATGCGTTGTGCGAAACTGTTATCGTTGTCGTCAATAGCATAATGAATCTCGTTACAAAATGCCACACGTTTCTGTCTGTCATCAGGACGCAGAGCTTGTAATAACTGTAACTTGTACGTTTTCATAACCAACCAACGTCTCAAGACACGCCAAACTGTTGTTGTAAGCTGTTGTAACGACTGGTACGACGAGTTGATTTTGAAGGATTACGCTGGAAAGCAGTTTGAATTCGTGCAAGATTTTCTTCAGAAACACTAGGGCGGCCAGGACTCTTTCCTTTACATACATATTTTGTATCTACAAACTGTCGATACTATCTGCGTTCATCCATTCGGAGGATAAATTTGGTAGCTCAACCTGAAACTTCTTTGCACTGTAATCACGGAATTGCACTTTTCAAACTCGTGAACACAAAGTGATTTCTGCTGCGGAATTGCATATGACGGTTACCAAGAAAAACAGACGATAACTGACTTCTAGCAGCTATTAAATAAACTAGACTATGTATTTGTTCCTCCAATAGCCAAGCCGAGGCGCAGCGATGGATAGTGTCGACATAATAATACTTTGTAATACATATATTCTTTTTGAAACACGCTGTATAATATATACTATTACAATGTACAATATATAATATACACATTCTGTGTAACTGTTGGATTTTATGATGATGTAATAAAGTGGTGAACATTCTTCACGTACGAAGCCAATACTTCTCATAGCAGTTACTTTTGCCCTATCGAATATTTATAATATTTTCTTGAACAGCAGAAAAGAATCTTGCTGGAACGTCTTTCGGAAATTCTTATTTGGTATGTTATAATTATATTCTCTAACATCAGGTATGGTATTTAAAACCCCTACTTAATAAATTAATTAAATAAAATTAATAACTAAAAACAAAATTAACCTTATTTTAAATTTGGGGCATAAAATTGTTACGCCCCCTCTACCTAATATAGATCGTAACACTACGAACCTGTATTGCTTAATAGAAAAAAGAAACAATCCTTGACTACTCCTAGAAAGTCAGCGAATTTGAAGAGACGGGGGTCCTTTACAAAAATTCTTAATGCTGAAGTACATGATCCTCTAATACGTGTCAATTGGCAAAGTAACAAAAAAGTGGGGCAATACAAAAATAAAACGCTAAAGGTGAAATGCGAAAAAAACTCGTAAAGAATTGTTAACAATCAAGTCGTTCATTAACAACAATGTCGATCTAGTGAACAATTACTCTCAAGTACCCCAGGATTAAATAGTCAACTCTAGTATACGAGATCTCAGGGTTGCTAATAAAATTTTAAGCTGCACGATTTCCAGCTAATAGTTAAGTTTGAAAAAGTAATACGGTAATCTCAAATTTAATGTTATTTGTGTAAATACCAGCCAATTATTAATATTAACTGAATGTTACTGGTATTTTAGATCTAAAGTTATTTATAGTATAATGTACTATATATAATATATTTACTATTTAAATAATTAGTGACAAAATAAGACTATTCTAGTAAGTAGATGCTTAATAATACTAAGCAAATTAGTATACGAAATATCTTTTAATAATCTTTTAACTTCTTAATCGATAAATAATGTCTCATGAGTTGAACTGGATATGTATGTATGCAGTTTACATGATTTTACATTAACGTTATATGTATTATACTCAATAATCTGCTAAATACTATGACAATATGATACGCTGACCATAATAATACTTGAATTACTGATAAAATAAGATAGTAACTACTACTACTAAATGTACAGACTGCACGTAAAAATTAAAAATCATCCACCATGACCCACTCGAGAATGCTGCATCGAGGTACTCCGGAAGTGCTCGAGTCACTAATAGCTTATGACGATGAAAGGTGTTAAGAGGGGTCGCGATACAGGCTGGAAAATGTTTATGGGGCAATGTAGTTCCTAATATAAAAGGTACCGCTTCTCAAACTAACACAGCCTGGTGTTGTTAATTAGTACCAGAATTACTCAATGGTTATGAACCAAAAGAAACATCAAGAATTACAGCTATTACATGGAAACCTAAAAATTTCATAGGAAAACGATAGTAACTAATCAAGTAAAGTAATCATATTTAATAATTCTACCTCACTTATCGTGGAGGCTTGTAAAAGGAACCTTCCATATGAGCGTAACACAAGATGGCGTCAATGAACCCACGCATGTGGTTTTCGACAAGAATTTTCCACTAATAAACTAATACAACTTTGACGAAATTAAATTTAGTTACAGCGAGATCCGACAACTGTAGAGGGATAAATGTTTTCCCCGCAGTAACCTAAATTAACAAAGAACTCGTTCAGAAGTATCTCTCGAATGTTCCCTTTGCTTAACGAAAAAAGAACCCATAAAAGGACACACGATAAAATGTCGAAATTCCTGTCTCATGTATTCCATTTTTAAAAGACAAGTAATTTGCGAAATTCGACGGAAAGATAACCCGAGTTCATGGACGAGCATAAACGACATTGAAATCTCTAATTAACATATATTTGAAGCAATTAGCAACAACGGAGGGGGCCATCATTGCCTTAACCTAGTAAGAAACCAGACTTAGGGTATTACTAACGAGATAGCACTTGTGATATCATAAAGGAAAGGTAAACATGACTTAAGTCAATTTTACTTAACCAATTACAAAGCAATGGGCCACTGGTGTTAGAAACTCGTTAGCAGGATCATAACGAGACAAATTAAATCTTATTATAGAATTGGACAGGTTATTATACATATATTACTATGCAGAGTGAGATTCGCGAAATTTGGGACGGAGGTCAACATAAATATGTAGCAAAATTCTGAACATTTTCCATTATAGCTCTCACAAAAGAAATTTAGAACTATTTTGTTCAATACGAAGAAAAAATAATTATCACCTCTCCTGTTAAAAACTCAATAATTTTTGGTCAAAACTGAAATAAATTGAGTAGATAAATCTCATGTCGTTTATTTGATAAAATGTAATAATTACTCTAGCTGTTATATGGGGCAGACTAGTCAAAACTTACGTAATAGAATTACAGTTAAAAAAGTGACGTACAAATGAAAAGTAATGCCGTTACACTTAGTACGTTTTGTTCAGACACTTAATATTCTTTGGATTTTGATGACCTGAAAATTCTGAAACATCCATTTTATTGAGGTACCTTTCGTCAATAAATACACGGATTTAATTAATTTAAAAGAAGACGTCGACAGCCTTAGTTCTATAGATGCAGTTAATTAAACTTTGGTTTAATTTTTCCATTGTTATTGAATGAAAAAATACGTCGGGTAATTCTTGTAGCTGTTTGCATTTTATTACTCATCTCCATAAATAATGTTAACAAAACGTACTTGTAACTTTTTATTTTCACATAGGCCAGCTATATCTTTGTGTTTTTTCTGAATAGTTTTGCAAAATTATTTTAATGTATTTTAAAAAATTAAAACAAATTAATGTTTCAAATTAAATTTTTTGCTGTACCATACTTAGGAATGCATTATAAGTTTGTCTGCGTTTATATAGTGAATGCGTAATTTAGTTATGTGGGCCTATTTAAGATTTCTATGATTTGACATTTGTATAATAACATGGCTTTTTAGTTCACGATGACGGAGATTAAAAAATCAGTCGAGAAAGTTTGGTATACGCAATAAATTAAAGTAATCGAAAGACGCTTTCCCCATGTTGTCTACTTCCTTACATTTTGGTGTCATAATTGGTGTTAATTATTAATTATAAGTTACAAGGACTCCGTTACTAGCCTTGAACCTAATTTAAAGTAAGTCGTACCTTTCGAGTCATCAGTGACATTATTCTGAACACGGCTTGCCTTGAGATACCGAAAGTGGGAATGTGTAATAATGATTTGAGGGTGCTTTTATTTCAAAATCATTTATTCATTTTCTCCAGACGTTTTTGATGGAAATAGGCGTGATATATTCTCAATTCCCCTGTTATTAATTGTAACAATAGTGTTGATCTTTTGTTGCACCGGAATGTCGGGAAAATAATTTAAGACTTTTCCAGAGTAAGTTGGTTTTGTATATTAGTCTATAAAAATATTGCCTTATCCATTCTAATTAATCTAGTGTAAAAAGAAGGCACATACTCCATTCTATTCTGCTTTCTTGATAAATTATATGTCTGGATGAAAAGAGTTAAAAAGGAATCTATTACAATATCAGCAAGAATCTTGCGAAAATCTTTTTTTTAAATACAAACTAATTATTACTAATAATAAAATCAATCAATTCGAAAAAATGAAGTTATCGTCAAAGTGATTTACGACATATGGCAGTTAAATAACGAGACTGCGCGCCTTTCATCACGCAGCCGCATCGGGCGAAGTTGTAATTGAAATGTCATTGGCCTTGATAGTTCTCAAGCAACAACCCGTAGTTTCGTCTCTGCGTCTTCCTTTACTTTAGTTTCGAGCTTTAGAGTATATTGTAGAGGACACTGTTACTTAGTAGGGTCGTGATAATGGTTGACATAAAAATCGAGCAACGAATTAACCTGAAATTCCTTGTCAAATTAAAAAAAATCGCCAACAGAATGTTTACAAATGTTAAAAAAGATGTTTGATGATAATGTTATGTGACGTGTCAAGACAGAAAAAAGCACGAATGGGCAAGTCGAACGGTAATGCTGATCGTTTTTTTCGATATCAAAGGTGTTATAAAACCGTTAATCAGAAATTCTATGAAGTAGTACTACTCAAGCCGAGGGAAGAGTAAGGAAGTAAAGACCGGATTTGTAGAAGAACGATTCGTGGATTCTGCACCAGGACAACGCATCAGCACACAATGCTCTATCTGTGAAGCAGTTTTTAGCAGACAAGCTTATTGCTGGGCTTGATCATCCTCCATATTCACTAGATTTCACACAAAAATGTATTAAAATGAACACATTTTTAGTCTATTGAACATGTAAAAGCAAAAAGGCAGAGTTGTTAAACTCCGATGAATTGCACTGATGCTTTGTTTTGAACAAGGGAAGACATATATACAGCCGCGTATAGACAGGTGAGGATAGTATGTTGAAGGGGATAAAAGTTAAATATAAGTTTATTTGCAATGAATAACATTTCTCACACCAGTCTCGTTATTTAATTGCCACACCTCGTATTTCAAATGTTCTAGACCAATTCAGTAATTCTATTTGGTGCAACATTAAATCCAGTGAGACATTTGTGAATAATGAAACAAGAGATAATGCAATCGAGTTTTTTAAATCTCGTTGATATCTCTAACATAGTTGTTAGTAATGAAGTTTATTTAAATGTGGTACTTCAAATCAATTACTAACAATTATATTAGAAGTACTACTTACTTTAAATTACCATATATGTACATATACCAGCGATAGTTGATGAAATTTCTCATGTTCTGAAGATTAACAACATCTAACTTGGTTTCTACAATATTAATCCATTTAAGTACAAGACAAAGGAATTTTTACCACCTAATATAATCTATATGGTATCGTCCTGCAATTGTAATCAATTAGGCAAAATTTCCATTGGTTAAACATTACATTTAGAGTGCTAATGCAAAAAAGATACACACACATACTCTGTTCATGCATGTGAAGGATAATTATCACAAGGCAATAAATAATAGTAACAGGGAGTCCTTAGAAGCCGCAAAAATTAATAAACAACAGAATTGTATGAATTACTGATCAGATGTCCAGAATTTCAGTAAATTCATCCTTATATAATAGATAATCGACATGACAATCAGTTTAATAATAGATATTTGTTAATATCTCTACTGGCGTATTTTCATACTTTAGTGTAATGATGATTTAGGAGTTGGCAGTCATTGAATTTGCTGTGCTGGTGAATTTGAATTGGGTTCGAAATTTAAATACTTTTCATTTCTGTGGTGACTTTGCCCACTTACTTTTTTGCCTTCTTTTTTAATTGCATAACAATTTATTTTATTATGCTTTTGAATGATTTATACCTAATGATTAATAAATGAAATTATAATATTGTTTTCCATAATTTTAATTGGCAAGCATTTAATGTTTATTTAAAGCAAAAGCGTTGTAGAATAAGACAGAAAAAATATCTTGGAATTTGTTTGTAGAAGTTACTACCAACCTTTTAGACAATCATAAAGCAGAAAATTATTGTCACTTAGTAAACAATCTGCTTGATTTATACAAAGCCAGAAAATGCAAAATGTCTCTAAAGATACATTTTTTACATTCTTTGGATTTTTTCCTTGAACATTTAGATGTTGTCAGCGACGTGTACGGTGAGTGATTTTATCAAGATATTTCGATAATTGTAAAGCGCTACCAATAGAGTCTTAGTATGCTTGCTGACTATTCGCTCGAAAGAGACATCCTAGAAGCAAAATACACAAGAATATCATTAACTAGTCTTTGTTTTTAGTGTACACTAAAAATGCTATAATCAAAGTTGAAAATATATTTATCTTTAAATTTAAATGATCTGTCATATGCAAACTTTGCGTAATAAAATAAAGAAACTGAAGGTATATTTGAAATCAAGCTAAAAATACCTTTACATTCAGATTTTTACCTCGTGTGCCAAAAAAAATATTTTTTGTAACGTATGATTTAACACGTTGAATGCTAAGGGAGTCTCCGATAACCAGTACTGAGTTTTTTCTGTAGCGCCTCAGAGATGATGCAATATAGAATATATAAAAACAGTTTCATTTATATTCATATGTATGTTTTTGTGCTTAAATCTTATGCGCACATATTTCGGATACGTACTAAAGCACACTAAACAAAAAAAAAAGGTGGACCAGTACAGTCTCTACAATATATAAGAATTTCTTTGGTAGTTTTCTGCATTCATTCCATCTATTTTAACATATTTTACTAATTCGAATGAAGTGAAGTAATATACCATATATGAACGAGTCAATCGAAAAAGTGAACCAAGAAAGTAAGGACGAGACCGACTCTTGCAAAATAATTAAACAATTTTTGTATGGTTTTTTAACATATATAACTATATTTTGACAAAATCTGATGTATTTATTACAAAATGTTAGACACTATTATTTTATTTAAATACAAAAAAATGCTTGCTTCTCCAATACTTTCAATAACATTTCCCTCTAGAGTATTATAGTACTCTTTAGAATAATATGCAATTTCAGCACTTTCATTTTGTAAACTGAAGTAGGTTCTGCCTGACTGAATTGCAAGGTCTTATATACTGGCTTTGCAATATAAACAGGAAGAAAATGAGCATTGCTTACGTAGATAATTTTAAATGTGATTCAGAAATCAAAATAATTCAAATATTAAGAATAGAAGTGGTCTAAAAATTTCACTATGTACAATATCAAACAAAGTATACGATCTGGTAAAATGACGCTGATGTTTCGTATATTTATCTATAACATTACGACCGAATTTTGTATTCCAAAATATAAGTTTAGTTTAACATTTGTGAAATTAATTTATGAAATCTGAATTTTCCTTTCTAAAGGCAGTAATAACCAGAGATAATTTCTAACATTACGTGTGAGGACATATGTATAATTACCACAGAATCGATGATTTCACTAGTACAAAAATAAATATGCTCTTATTAGAAGTACATGAATAATTCTATTCGAAATATTAAACGCTTCTCTTAAGGTCGTTTGTTTTGCGAGTATCCTTATGGAACAAAATATTCAGCAAATTTATATTTTTTGTTAAAGTATCATACTATTACTTGGCTAGAGAGCAGAAAAGAGTGTTACTTGACACAAATCATCTATACTACCCGATTTCTAAGATTTATGTTACAAAATTTAATGAATTATGTTTGATGGATTGTCGACTTATCAGAGCGAAAACAAAGCAACGGTTTTCTAGGACCCGGCTGCGCACGGGGACTGTTGTCAAAATTTAATTTATTCAAACTGGAAAAGCGTAACCTAAACCGCACGTGACATACAACTTCGATACAGTTTTCGGCGTTTTTCAATTTCCAAACTTTATGATAGGTATCTATCATGAAATTTTTGTCATATATTTCCTGGGGCAGGCACGAAGTTGTGCGATGATAAAGATTCATGAAACATGGCTTACTATGAATAAACCTTATCGATACTTTCCATTCTTCTACTGATATACCTAATCATATTGATTTGATACTGACGACCTTTTAAAAAATTAGGTATTTTGTTTTAACATATTTTTTGCTATTAGGGAGAAACTACTTAACAAAGACAGCGAATGAAATTCATAGAGTACAGAGGAAGTGTACACATGTGTATTATTTTCCTGTTGGTTTTTACCGTTTTTTGTGGAATAATCTATAGAACAATTTATTAATATTATATTTAATAGTAATTTATTCTAAACTAATATTTTTGGCTACCGTTGAATGGACATTCCATTGAACTATACTTAATTGCATTACATTTACCATTTTCAAAGCGGAAATTTAAAGAGGATAAAAAAAAGCAATTACTGAAATTTAATACAATTTAGAAATTGACATCGGTTTGATTAAAGTTATATTCAAGAATAATCCCTGGAATAGTCTTGAAATAAGTTGGTATAGTAATATTATGTGAAATTTAGTACAAGCCTCATTACAATTTTAATACACAAGTCGTTTAGTACGACGATATAAATGCAAGCTTTTCAATGAACTAGAGTTGTATGATCTGTGACGTCAACTTACCCCAAAAATAAATTTTCAATTTATTCAATATATCGCATCGTACAATGTACTATTACTCATGAAGAATATTGGAAATTATTTTCAGCGTCACCGTTTTTGATCCGTAGACATTTTAATGCCTATCATGCAGCTTTTGGATCATTTAAATATGATAATACAGTTAACATTCTAATCAAATCAGTAAAAAATTCACAATGTACTTTTTTCAATGACAGCACGCCTACCAGAACCACTCGACCAGGCTGTTGTATTTATGCTGTTGACATATCTTTACGTTCACACACCCTTGCACAAAAATTAAATTGTTTTGTCAGATGACTAAGATCTAAGATCATTTTCTTCTAATAACAATACCTTTTGGAAAAATTCCATCAAAAACCATCTACCCTAAACGCTGTTGCGCCCCTATTTACAGTACAGAGTCTAGTGTAAATCGTAGTACCACAAGCCAGTATTGCTTACCTTTATAACACTTTGTTACTCATAAGGAGGAACTAGAAAGTGAATTCAGTAATAGAGTAGTAAGGTGGGGTTTCTTTATGAAAGTTATTAAGGGACACTACAGTATTTAATACTTAAACGCATCCCTACTAATGCTGAAGTATAAGGATCCTCCAATAGCTGCCAATGGCAAAACAGCAAAAGTTGGGCAATACAAAGGAAAATAAAAAAAGACGCTAAGGTGAAAGGGGAAAAACTCGTAGTTAATTATTAACAGTCGACTCATTTATTAACAAAAATGCTGAATAATTACTTTCAAGTGCCACCAGGATTAAACAGATCAATGATTATGGTATTACAGATCTAAAGTTATACAAAGGGTACTAAGAAAGTTTTGCAATACAGTTTCATTTATTTATTTTTTTCAAAGTAATTTCCTCTACACCCATTAGACCTCTCCATCCTCCGAAACCAACCTTTAAACCAGTTCTGGCAAGTTTCACCAGGGAGTAAAGCACATCCGTTGTTCCTAGCCCGCAGAAGGTCCTCATCACTGGAAAACCGCCTCAATTTTAGGTTCATTTTCACATGCGGGAACAGTGCAAAGTCGCAGGGAGCAAGGTCTTGACTGTAGGGAGGGTGCTCGAGAAGTTCCAATCCTGTGGTGGTCAAATATTCGGTGCAGACTTTGGCACAGTGAGCTGGAGCATTATCGTGATGGAGAAACCAGGTGTCTATTCTTGACTTTGGCCGCAGGTTCTTCATAGATCCAATGACTTTAGGCAGGAACTGTTCAGTATACCACTTAGTTGTGACTGTCTCCTGTGTGTCCAAAACAACGCGTTCCACAATTTCACTCGATTTGCAAAATACAGCTATCATTTTCTTCTTTACACATCGGGCTTTTCTGACAACTACCGTTGTGTCCTCATCATCAAAGACCCAAACTTTCTTTTGAGCTTTGATCGGCATATCGTAGTACAGCCAAGTCTTGTCACCTGTCACGATGTTGTTCACATATCGAGATTGTCCCTTGTTAAACTATTTCAGCATCTCCCGCCACCTAGTCACACGTCGAGTCATCTACTCTTCAGTCAGTCGATGCGGCACACAGAGAGAACAAAGTTTCTTCACGTGCAACGTGCAAATGATCATACAGAATCAAACGAATTGCTGGTGCATTTAGGCCTGAAGTATCCTCCACAGTTAAATTTCCCTTTTGAAATTCTCTATACCATCTGAATATCGCTGTGCGATGTGGACACACCTAGTGGAAGAGTCATTTCTTTGAAGCACTGTGATCTGTGTTTAAACCACGCACAAAATTATAACACTAAACTGCCCTTATCTCATTTCGTGACCACGATGCCATCGCAAGCACTTTACACTCTCACTGCTAATAAATAACTTAGCGCATCGACATGGCGCGGTGGCTACTGTACACGTATGAACATGTCTCAACATACGGCAACAAGCAGCTTCCTACGATTCATTGTTGCGTCATATTGCGAAACTTTCCTATTACCCTTTGTATGTGTAAATACCAGCCAATTGCTAATACTAAATGAAAGCTGCTAGTATTTCTGATCTGAAGTTATTTGGTGTAAATAAATTTATTTGCAAAATAATGGTTACAAAGTTTGGCAATTCTAGTAAGTAGATCCCTAATGATGCTAAGCTAATTAGTATAAAAGATGATTTAATAATTTCTTATCGATAAACAAAGTCATGAATTGGACTGGATACTTATACAATTTACAGGGTCAAACATTAACGTTATATTTTTTGGCTGAAAGCCAATTGACTGAAAACAGATAATAAACGATGTGCTACCAATGTCTCTGATCTTACTAATCAGTTAAAAGATTTGATAATATAATTCGTGGACTTCAATTATACTTGAATTTCTTATCAAAATAAAAATTTAGCTATTGAAATGTACAGACTACGAGTAACACTTAAATTCTCTACCTTGTCCCACTTGAGGATTATGCATCTAGATAATCCGGAGGGTGCTCAACTCACTAATAGCTTGTGATAAGTGTCTCGATTAAGGTAGCAGATGTTTTTAAAGCAACGTAGTCCCTACTACAAAAAGTACAGCTTCTCAAACTAGCACAACTTGGTGGGGTGCTCCACGTTATTACCAGAATCATTCAATTGTTGAGGACAAAAAAACACACCAGGAATTTCAGTTGCTACGTGAAGCTCTAAAAATTTTACAGGAAAACTAAAGCAATTAATCCACTAAAGCAACTGCACTTAATAATAATTTTCAGCACGAGCGTAGCACAAAGTTGCGTCAATGAGTCCACACACATAGTTTCAATAAAGGATTTTTCACAAACTAATTAATCTAACTTTGACGAAATTGAATTTAGGTACTATGACATCCGACTACAGTCGCGGGAATAAACGTTTCCCCTTAGTAACCTAAATTAACATTAAGAAAAAAGGCGACTACGAACGCCTGTACACACTAAGTGTCGCTCGAATGTTTCTTTAACTAAACTGAAACCCGGAAAATGAATGTCATACTTTCCGGTCCCAGGTATTCCTTTTTAAAAGACAATCAATTTGTGAAATTTAATGATAGTGTTGCGCAAACAAAAAAGAAACAATTATCGACGACAGAAAACTAATTAACACATATAATTAACAGAATAGCAACGACGGGGGGAACCATCATTACTTAAACAATTTGCGAAGCCAAATTTATGGAGTTCTTTACAACATGGCACTAGTGATATCAAAGAAAGATAAAAATGACTTAAGTCTATTTTAATATATTGATTACAACGAAAAGCCAGCTGTCGTTAGAAACTCGAGAGTATGTAAATATGATGGAAATTCCGAAAGACCAATGGATGACCGTTAAATTGGAACAACTAAATTCATAGATGGTATAAAATGGTTACATACAATGAATATATTGATTATATGAAACAATTTTAAATTATTTCGTCATAAAAGTATAACAGAGCCATGCCATGCCAATGATTTCATTTGATTCATCACATTTAAACATTCCTAGCAGAATAAAACTAGCAAATCTAACATTTAATAAAGAGGGTAGTATTAACATGTTATTTGGTGCTTCCATTTTTTGTCATCTATTATGCGTAGGTCAAATTAAATTAGACAAAAATAAACCTGTTCTGTAAAAAATATGTTTAGAATGGATAATATTAGGGCCATTAGCACTTCAACATAGCATGTAATAACAAAAATTACCTTTCCATTTAAATATAAGCTTGGAAGACTAAATAGAAGAATATTGGGTAGCTGAAAAATGCAATACCAATCGCAAATTGTCCATCGCGGAAGAAGAATGCATTAATAACTTTATTGATACAACTTGCGGTCTGTTAGTTTATTTCCGAGAGAGGAAAAACTTAGGTGAATCGCTTCACCTTGCTTTAAAGTTATTTCATGCTTCCAAACGCCGTTAGATCTAAACACAAATATATAGGGTGAATACGTAATATTTAGATTAGAGTATAAGCAATCAGGGTACATTATTACAGAAACCGATTGCAAATATTATAGTCCAGCATGATTGGACACGATGGAGTAAGGAATACGTAACGACTCGATGTCGATGGAAACACAACAAGAAAGCACTGCTTAACGTAGTGCTTTATTGTGTTTCAAACATCAGTGAACCGACTGTATGTTTTGGTAACTTCAAATTCAAGAGAATTGTAAATATTTTCTAAATATTCATATTTCCGTATCTATTATTATGTTGGGTTTTCCCTAGAGGTGATTAATATGCTAATTCCATCTGGTTAGGTGTCCCTTAAGTATTAAAATGTTTTATTATGTATTAGTACATCCTTGAATCATATAGATTTATTATTTTTTTCCTAGAACTATGTAGTCATATTTTGCATATGTATATATTTCTCATTTCTATGATGATTTATATTAAATAACTTTATATAGCCAAGTTGTTTCTATTTGTACGAGTCTTTTCACAGATCTACAATCTGTACCTAGACGAAAAATGTCAAACTCAACGCACAAAAAGTAAACTGTTATACTGATATTAAAGAGTTTGTGAATATTATGTCACAAAAATATTCACATTCTTTCCTGTATCAAATATTTATGTTTGTATATATTATATGTATAATAGATTGATTTGGACAAGGTGGGTGTGCTGCTCGGAAAATTCCAAAGTGCCTTAAATATTATGAAAATAATTACGAAAACGATATGGGTTCAGATTTTTTAATTTCAGTGAACATCTACAGATCCATCATCTATTAGATCATTACGGTTGCTCGCTTCGCAATGATACTAATATGAATAAGCTGAGGAAATAAGAAGTCATGTAAAATAGAACTTTACGACTTTGCATTAGAACTGTGAGTTCCATTCCGATAAATGCATTTCCAATAAAACCTAGAGAACCACCTATCGGTCTGAGAGTACAATACCTGGCTACCAAGTACATCTCTAAAATCAAAATACTAAATCTGACTTCGATAATAAATAAACTATATTGGTTATAAATACAAAATTTGACAACGAAGTACATACTGACAGAAAAAATATCGTCGTTGCTTTTAGAGGCTTTCAGGTTTACAATTAATTTTGAGGACCGTGCAAACATTCCAATACAAACAAAAGAATATTTTATTCCATTACCTGCGTCTTCGGCTTTTAATATATACATATGAAGAAATAAGCGTTTATGATAATAAGTTCTTCTTATCAATTAAAAACCAACAATCGGATGCTCTGGTAATATTTACTGATGATCAAGTACAGCTGTAGTTGCACATTATACGTTCTAAATAATAAACAGAGAAAAACTTGATGCTAATTCTTCTGCTTTTACTGCAGGTTGTTACGGCGTGTCATCCCCTATGAAAAGGTAAGGGGAAATGACTTTATCCTGTTGCCCAGAATGTGTTCTCCCAATTATAACCAAAGTTGGTGCTAGGACACCTAGCTCACCGTCCTCTTCTTCGGAGAGAAAGGTCGGGGTAAAAATAACTACGGTCTTCGGGGCGCCACAACATTCATGCCTAGCACCACCATGTCAATGTTGAGACTCACTTGGCCGTCAATACGGGCTGATAATTCCCGTTAAAAAAAAGAAAAGAAAAGTGGGTGAGGAGAATGCAAACAGAAAGTAAAACTTGCATTCAGCAATGAAATAACAAGTTTATTAGTCAATCGTCCAACAAAACAATAGAAAGAAATCAAGACATTCTACTAATATTTAATGAATACTTTCCGAGGAAGCTAACCCTCGGTATAACAAAAGTTGATTGCAAGAGAAAATTATGCGGCGTTGTTGTGACTCTTACACCAAAAAAATTACACTTTATGTATATATATTTGTATACCGTCCAACATATGACACAATAATTAAATAATATAATATAATAACTAATTATTATAAATTAACCTTGCTGTTCGGCAATTTCACAATAAACATATAACTAACAAAGGAATTAACCTAGCCGTTATCCCAATCTCGAAATCAAAGAAAGGATAAAATAGCAAATGTACGATTGCTTCTTTCTAATCTCGAAATTGTGGTGACACAAGATCAAACCATAAGGTACATATAAATCAAGGAAACTAAAACTAATTTACAAATTAACAGCGACAATTACGAATATTCTTTTTTTAACATATTTTTATAAAGTAAAGGAAAAAGGTTTTATATATATATATATATATATATATATATATGTATATAAAGAGAGGAAAAAAAAGGAATACCTAATATATGTATAAAGTAGAACATTACTTATACATAAAGTTAAAGAGAAATAAAAGGGGAACACTGAACGTTAAATTGAATTATATTGAAAGGAAGAGGAATGTCTCTTGCTGCTTCGCCAGTTTACCGAAATATACAGAACACAACGTTCACACGAACGATAACCAGAAGTTACGACGAATAGGTAATCGGCTTCCGAGTTCAGCGTGGTTCTTTGTTTTGTCGCGAAGAACACTTAAAATTTGTATCCTACCTACTTGTGACGGATGACGCTCTGCGACAAGCTTAAGAATTGACTTTCCTGAGTCCTGCTCCTTGTTTTTATTCTTTTCTTTATTATGTGATCTTCCAGAATCCAAAAATTCATCCAAGGATGAGTTTCGGCAAGTGCGTCGTGCCTAGCGAGCCTTGCCCAACAACAATTTTTATCTCTCGATACTGGTTCTAGGCCCATCAATTTTGCTACCTAAAAAATATGCTTCGAATAATAATTTCACTCTGGATCACGGTCACAAAATAAAACAATTTCTTGGAGACAGAAAATGCACTCGCGTGCTCTTTCGCTAACGTCACACCTGCTTCTCTTCTGTATCTCCACCAAAGAATCTCTCCACTCCCAGATGTTGGAGTAAGGGTAAACTATTAATGACAGCAGTGATTCAAAGAGGACTCGAGTTGACGTTTAGAAGGAAAAATTATTTCAATTGAAGCAAGTACAGGCCGCTCTATTTATCCATGCAACAAGGGGCAATTGCAACCCTAGAAGTTTTGCAATACTACATAAATTTTAAGGACAAGTATATTACATAGGGTGGTAGTCTTTGAATAGAAAAATTGATAAGTATGAAATTTTGCTGAATCAAAGGTTATAGTAATATACAACCTAATGAAAAGGTAGACAAACCAGCCAAACGAAGCCTAAATAATTACAAAATGTAGACCAGTATTTGATTTTGTGATCTAATTGTATTAGCAAAAAGATTCTTTTTAAAACAGAAGTAGAACTAACGATGGAAAATATACATTGAAAGAATGATACAATAGCTTATATTCATCCTCAAATGGATATTAAACCATGGTATAATTATATAGCTGTTTCTCGATTTTATTGCACTACAATCGCCAGATTAAAGTTTGGTCATGGCCAATACCCAGCTTGTCTCTATAAAATAGACATTATACAGTTACCAGAATGTGAATATGGAATATGGCAAATTTAAATCATATTTTATTAGCTTGTCAATTAAAAAAGGCAAAATAAATACATTTTTTATTTAATTGAATACTAATATTATTACTTTATTGAGTTATAACGTGATAGTAAACCCCTCCAGGATCTAATAATTCGTTTGATGGCAAAATGGATTTGATGTTGGTAGAGAATAAGAACTTTGCTTATTCTTCCTGTGTCGATTTCCTACTATCTGTTGACCAAATTCCTTTTCTTTTTTTTTCAAACCTATTCTCTATAATAAGTTTACAGTCACAAGTCACTGAAACATATAAACATTGATTCTGAGGACAGAATAGAAAAGGAAGCGAATGATTTTAACAATAATAATAAATTAGAATTTTAAATTTATTTAGCCGGCTGAAAAGCAACTCCTAGAACTTTCTTTTACACAAATACAGTAGTACTTGAACTGCATTATAGTGTTTCTTCTAAATATATTTCAAGAATATTTTTTTATTTTTTATGCTATTTTTCATAGCATAAATTAAATTTCATCTTTATTTATAATTAAAGTTATTACCAAAAACTTGCAATTTTCAATAAATGGGATTACATGTGTCCTCAAAGTTTATTTCCAGACTGTTCCGTATCTTATTCTTGCTTTTATTGCCATTTTGCACAAGAGTAACTTTATCCCTAAATTTAATCCGTTTGGCTTCTGGAGCATTAGATGTAGTTACTATTGCTACTGTAACATAATTCAGAGTTTGGCTAATCTATTTTCAGGTCAGCTTCATGCCTTCTAGATAAGTTTGCTTTCTCACGATACGTTGCCAAGCATTTGCAGATTTTCTACAGGTCCTCGTCTTCTGCGTTTGCCAAAGATTATGACGGAATTTCTAGTGGGGTTTAGTTTTATTCTGCAACTGGTAAAGCATTTTTTTAATGTGTCAATTGCCTGTTAGAGAAGTCGCTGTATTAACAACAGAACGTTACCAGTATGTTATTTATTAATTTTCACAAGTCTTTCATCTTTCAGTTGTTTGATGGGGACGTGACACCTGGCAAATACTAGAGTCGAATGGTTGTTTTCAAAACCATATCAGATCTACGACGCGAACGACGATGTTCGTTTTTACTTTGGCAGAACCTTCTGTCAGACCCATGTTTGTTGAGATTACTATAATTTGTTAGTAGAACCCTTTATCGCTCTAAGTCTTTCCGTCCCCACTCAGTAAGTCCGTTGTGAACTTTAGCGAATGCTTCCTAAGGCAATATTTCGTTCACCTTTCCTTCGATTTATTTTTAATCCACTTTTTCGTTGTTGTTTTGTGGTAGCTATTTTGAGAAGTGGTCCTGGCTATTGTCAACTTTTGCAACGGCTGAGTTTATTCAAGGCATATGCACTGTTCCATACATGCCTCAAATCAATCGGCGCCGAATATAGGCGCTCGGCATTACTTGACTATCGGAGAGAATGGGAAATTGTGTTATTTATTCCCACTTGCTTATTATTTTCTCTCATACAATATCGTAAGGTTGCTACTTTTGTTTAAAATATCATAGTATTCATCTTTATACTCATCCGGATCATCGTCCCAAATTTTTTACGTATTCTAGTAGTCCGTTATCTAAAGAATTTAAAATGTGATAATAGTTATTTCAATCTTTCGATCGTCAAACGCGTACATAGCATAATGTTATCATTCCGAAAAGCAATTCTTAGTTTTTTAACCAAAACTAAAATTTTCAATTATTGGGACTATAATATTATAAGACTTACAGGATTATTCGAATCCAGTTTCCATGCGTTGTAACTAACATAAACAAGCCAAAAATGAATGACTTTTATACTAGTGCAGTACGACCTCTTTAATCTGAACACGCTCTAATCCAAAATTCCAGTTATCCGAACTGCCAGAATTAGAAATCATAATCCGAACAGCACCTCGTTAATTCGAACAGCGTAAGGATTCATTCTGCATAAATGAGGGCATCCCCGTTTTCATATTTTCTAAGAGATTCCCCCTACATACATAAATTTAGAAATCCCCTGTTTTCGAGTTTTCCAGGGTTTGCTGTGTTTACTGTTCATTGTTCATTAGACCTTCGATCAATACATATATACATACTTACTTCAGTTTGTACATACTTCAATTTGGTGCGGGAATGACTTCTAAAAGGAAACACATTACTTGAAGTTATTAAGAGTTTAGAGGCTGGTGGCACAGTGACTGCTATGTATATCGAAAAAATACAAATTTGGGAAATCGACGATTTGCGATATTTGCAATAAGGGAAAAACGTTGAAAGTAAGTGCATATCTCGAAGTTGATTAAGCAGTTTACACCAGGTTTCTACAGGAAAGGTTTAGAGGTAAAAAGATGATCGAAAATGTACTTTCATAGATATATATTTAATTAGATTAAATGATTCTAGGAGTGTCTATTTCTGGAGAAATTTTGCTTGAAAAAGCATAATTCTTTTATGCCCAGACCCACAACGATGTTGATTTCTAAGCTAGTTCCGGATGACTTGATAAATTAAAAAACAGGTACGGAATTCGACAACTCTCAATCACAGGAGAAAAGTTATCAAGTTATGCGGCAGTTGTTGAACCATTTACAAACTTGCTGCAAAATAAAATTGAGGAAATGCAGTTGTGTCCTGATCAAATGTACAATGCCGACGAAAGTGGATTTCTTTGGAAATTACTTGCTCAAAAAACACTAGCTCACCAAATAAATTGAGTAAGTAACGACTTTATGCCTTGTTCTAATGCGTCTGGGACACATAAACTGAGACTGTTAGTATTAGGAACATTTCTAAAGCCACGAGCTTTCGGAAGTGAACAACTGCCGGTGATGTATCAAGGACTGAAAAAAGCCTGGGTAACCAAAAACATTTTTAAATGCTAGCTTTATACGGAATTTGAACTAGCAGTTCGAAAAAAAATGCAACAGGCAAATTTCGAGGCAAAGCCACTTTTAATTTTAGACAATGCCCCAGGATACCCAAACGACTTATTTTTAGATGATAAGAAAATTGTTGTAATGTTTTTGCCGCCAAATGTAACCCCTTCAGTGCAACTTATGAACCAAAATGTTACTCAAGCAGTCAAGTTGCAATACAGAAAATGTCTCCTAAAACAGCTTTTTGCCTCTGCAGATGCAGATATCTGTGCAAAACTGAAGAGAGCTAAAGTAGAGGAACTCAGCCGATTCTCGAACATCTTCATTGACCTTGACCACAGTGCATGTTGGAAAGCTCAAGGTCAATGAGGAGATTCTAGAATCGGCTGAGGCCGAAGAGGTTTTAGTGTTAAGATCCTTTCAAGGTTAAGGTTATTTCAATGTCGACGGTAATGAGGAGGTTTTAGAATCGGTTAAGCCCGAGGTTCAAAGTTAAGGTCATTTCAATGTCGACGGTAATGAGGAGGTTTTAGAATCGGCTAAGCCCGAGGGTGTTAGTAATTTTTAGACCATTGCATCAATGTGGTTTTAGGATCGGCTGAGCTCGACGAAGTTCAAAAAATAATTACGTGCGTGAAGAAAGATATATAAAGGTAGGAGTTATGGAATTATTCTCAGTATTGTGAGTTATCATGAAGCGTTCATTTAATATGAAGGAACAAACTGATTGTTCTCAGAAAATTGAAGACGGTGAATTGAGAAATGTTAATATTGAAGAAGGTAATTTTACGAATGAAGTTGAAAATTATAAAGCAGATCCTTGTATAGAAGCTTTTTTTACTCAAATGGGTCAGACGAATGATTTCTGGGATAAAGTAGATATGTGTGTGCAGAAAAATGTACGAGAACCATCTTGGAATATACCTTTAGTAGGAGAAAGGACATACTTTTTGAACAAAAGTCATTCGAAGTGGATATGTGTTGGTTTGTCACCAGACTTTGATTTTGTACCTGTGGTGAAAATTGTAGGCATAAAAAAGCAATGTGTGCTTTTTAATGTTGAAGAGTGGGATCGATTTTTATTAGAGACTGCGAAACTGAAAAAATATTTTGAATATTGCAATGGAGTATTTCCAGTTATTAGTAGTTTTAATTTGCAAATGTCTAGTGAATGTTTTGATGGATCGACTAGAATATTGAAAATAGGCAAAGATGGAGCGTTTCTATATTTAGCGTATGAAGGTTTGTTGGAACTATGTATGTCGTTTAAAAGATGTGGTGGAATCTCGATTAGCACTTTTAACAAACTTAAAATATGGCGAACTTTATAAGGAATTGATAGATCGTTTGGGTAGAAGTGGAGAAAATGTAAATATGGAAATAGAAAAAATGTTTAATGGAGTGACGTCTGAGTGTGTTTGCATAACAAAAGAGTTAGTCGTACATGGATTGCAAAAAATTTATAATGATGTTGATTTATTGAAAAACAATATACAATTGTAAAATATATGTATGTCCATATTAAAAATAAATAATTATTGTATTTATGTTTAATTCTATATCATTAATTGTTATAAAATTGAAATGAGTATAAATATTCTTCATTAGTTTTAAACATTAAAGTTGGAGTGTGTACGAGGCTTGTATGTATGAGGCGTATATATTTATTGCTTTTGGTTGTTATGTTATTATATCATTTGTTATTAATGAAGACGATTCATTTTTAATATGATGGGGTTGAGGGGGAAACGTAGTAGTTTAATTTGGAAAGGGAGAAAGAAAGGTAGTGGATTGATAGGGTATGAATTTTTTGGATGAGGCTTGTAGAGAACACGATATATCTTATTCTCATTCAAACGTTTTATTGAAGCATCACGTTGCGGACGAGAAATTATACCAAAAGGCTATTGGGCGAATTAAGAGTAAAGACGCAGGTTTAGGAGAAAGATTAGCTGCTTCATTAGTTGCTGTTGCTATGAAAGGAAAAACAAAATTGGGTATGGGCATGAGGAGCAAGTATAGAAAAAGTCTAAGGGATGGTAGTGTTAGAAGAAGTAGAAGTAAGAGTAGGAGAAGAAGTAGAAGGGGTAATCGATTTGGTGGTGCTTTATTCATGCAATGAAGCAAGCACGTAATACAATAAGACATATTGGTAAGAGGAAAGGTGTTTTGGCTAATGTGAAAGCTGCATATCATAGTTTAGTGAAGTCTGGAAGAAGAATATTACCTCCTCGTTCTAGAGTAATCGCAGTTCCCAAGAAAGGTGGATTTTTGCCTTTAATTTCATTGTTTGCTGCTTTGGGTGCTTTGGTTCATTAGGTGGTGGTGCTGCAGCCATAGCGAAGGCAGTTAATACTGCAAAAGCAGAAAGAGATCAATTAAATGAAGTGAAACGTCATAATCTTGATATGGAGTCTAAAACGGCAGGTAGTGGATTATATTTGAAACTTTATAAAGCAGGTTGTGGTATATCTATTGGAAATGGATTATATATAAAATCTTATAGAGCGGGTTGTGGTGTGTATTTGCCAAACGGACTTGGGTCAAAAAACGATTAAATGAATTATCTCGAAGACCTTTAACTGAAAATGATTTATGGAAATATGTTAGAAGGTGTAAAATAGGAAAATTTCGAGGTATATTTAGTAGAGATGTTTTACCAAGAATTATACATAAAAAGGAAAAGGGAATAATAAATTTGGATGATAATGTTAGAAATGGGACTCATTGGGTAGCGTATAAGAAAGGTAATGATGTAATATAATATTTTGATAGTTATGGAGATTTAAAACCTCCGATTGAAGTTGAAAGGTATTTATTATCGAATTGTAATAGTGTTATAGGGTATAATTATAGAAGATATCAAGATATTAATAGTGTAAACTGCGGCCATTTGTGTTTATTGTTTTTGAAAAGGTTAATTAAGTGGAATTGTAAATGTGAAATAATATTTTCTATATAGTAAAGGTATAAATATATAAAGATGAATCATGATAATGGAGATATAAATGATTTAACTTTTGTGTTGTCTGGAAAGAGATCAAAGGTAGCATGTATATTGAATCCTCCTATATATTTAAGTGGCGAATATGAAATGTGTATGTTAAGTTTGCAGACTTATAACTCAATTCCAAATGTAGGATCACATAATAATGTATTTCGTTATAAATCTATGGTGAGTAATCCCTATCAATGGTTGGACATAATAATTCCTGGGGGCACTTGCGATATACATGATTTAGAAAAATATATTGGTCAATAATTGCGAAGTAAAGAAGGTGAACGAAATTATTTTGTATTAAATGGTAATAGCAATACGATGAAAGTTTATATGAGATCTACGGCGGCAGTTGAGTTTTCATTTGAAAATTAAATAGGTTCGTTGCTTGGTTTTCATCGTAGAGTTGTTGATAGAAATACTCCGGTGGATGTGATGAAATTGTTGATATAAATAAAATCAGTGCTATTGATATTATGTGTAATATAGTGGATGGTTCTTATATAAATGGAGAATTGTCTCACGTTTTATATCATTTTTATCCAAATGTTCCCCCAGGATTTAAAATAATAGAAGTTCCGGATGAGAAGATTTATATGCCTGTAAATACTAATGTGTTAACTAATATTATTATTCGAGCTGTCGATCAGGCAGGACGTCTAGTTGATTTAAGAGGTGAAGAATTGACATTATATTTGCGTATTAGAAGAAGGATATGAGTTGAAAATAGTGTTATTAATATGAGGAAAAAGAGTAATATTGTTAATAAATTGTGTAAAAGGACGAAGAAGTTTGTGCGAAGATCAGGAAATAAGTGGTTGAATGTGATTAGCAGAAAGGTTGTACATAATCGTTTAAGTTATAAAAATAAAAAACTTTTGGAAAGTTTGGGTTTGAAAGTTCTGGTATAAGACAATCAGAGTAAGAGAAATTTTTTTGATATTAATTTTATGATTAATAAGAAGTAAAGAGAGGATCATATTTTCGTGTAAGAAGAAATTTGTTTGCGTGAAGTTAATAGTGGGTGTATATATAAAAATCTACAATATAAATGATGGATATTTTAGATGTATTAAGTAAGGTTCGTGTTGATAATTCTATTACTGAGATGGAATTTCATAATCACGTACCTTTTGGTTCACCAAAATATGCGAATAATGATGAAATTAGGATTGTAATACCTGAAATAGATAAATATACATATACAGCAGAGTCGGAATTATTAATTGAAGGAAAATTACGTTTAGCTAGTGATGATAGTAAAACAAATGCTACAGCACTTTTAATTCATAACGCAGCAGCTTTTATGTTTAGTAATATCAGATATGTAATTAGTGGAGTTGAGGTAGATGAAGTAAGGAATGTTGGTACAACTTCAACTATGAAGGAATATTTTTCTTGTCGTCCAAGTCATGTGAATAAATTAGAAAATTGTGGTTGGGATTTTCCAACAGGAAAAGCTCCAGTATTTGTATTCCTATGAAGCTTTTGATGGGAATTTTCGACGATTTTCGTACATCAGCAAAAATATGAATACCTTCGGCGCTTATTACAGACTGTACCTGAAATAGGTAACTATGAATATACAGATGCAAATGATATGCTAACTTCCGATCAAGTTTTTGATTATTCTGTGATAATATTTGATGATATACCGACTATAGATTTAGATATAGTAAAACAGTACTTCTCTTTCGGTAGGCATTGTAATTTGGATTGTTTCTATTTAATACAAACATATAGTGCAGTTCCTAAACAATTATTAAGAGATAATAGCAATCTTTTAATTTTATTTCAACAAGATGGTACTAATTTAAAACATATTTATAATGATCATATTCATGATTTAAGCTTTGAACAGTTTTTAAGTATATGTAGAATCTATTCATTTAACATGCTCCTTATCGATACTGATTGCAAGTTTAATGAAGGATGGTATCGTTTCGGTTTTGATACATATATACACTTATGATCCTCAATTCTCATACAGATCGTTTATTAATATAAACAATTCTGTATATCTATATCAGTATATATGTATTCGCAAAACAGTAAAGATACACATGGAAGAGAAACTAGTAAGTAATTTAGTAAAAGCTCGTGAAGCATTGAAACAAAAATTAAAAACATTAAAAGCTGATATCGCTAGATCTCAAAGAGCAATTGATATACATTATGCACCTATAGCAAAACCTTTACAAGAAATCGTTATGAAACTAGGTAGTGATGAAAGTGGCAAGGTAAAAACAAAGGATAAAACACATGCGAAGGACACTTCAGAGGAAATCGAAGAATCTTGGTCCGACATATTCCCAGATCGATCTTACGCAGCAGCAATACCTGGAACGTCAATTATTCAACGTAGTACACCTTCGCAAAAACGTGTGGCATGGTTTAGTCCGGGTACTCATTCTTCTCCGACCAAATATGGTAAACCTGAAGATCAAGACTTCACACCTCAACCAAAAAAACGTAGAACAAAGACGGTGTCTGAGCCAAAGCCTCGGATGTCGGCATCATTCACCCAACCTACATTTTTAGAAGATGAATACGTTGGTGAACTGTTACCGGAAACTCCTACTGGTGTTGAAAGTCTACCAGAAGATGATGATGAAGAAGACGAAATGGATACAAGTGAAAGTGTAAATTTGGATAAATCTATGGCTCACGCTATATCGCTTTTGCAAACGAAACCAAGCAAGTCAATAATTGCTAATAAATCACTGAATAAAACCCTTTTAGAAACAGACGTAGTTAGGGAAGCACTAAAAGAGCATGATCCTATAATACGTCCATATCTCATCGGTTTAATGATAGATGAAAAGGAAGAATATGATGAAAAGTATGGGGTACACGAAGATGCTGGGGAGTTAAAAATTGGAAACGCTGATGTTAGATTTGATGGAAACAATATTATAATCGGACAATTCACCTATAAAGCTACTAAGGGTTTACTAGAACTACTTTTCAAAAAAAAAAACCTGGAAAATTTTTATATGCCGATACGAAGAATTATAAATTTATTCTTAATGATACAAATGCACATAGAGTTGATTACAATCCTAATAAAAAATATGCAGCTAGTAAAGGTACCAAATACACGACAATTATTAAACCTATTGCACAAGGAAAAAGACCTGAAGTTTGGTGGACAAGAAGTTGGAAAACTGGTTTAGGTCTACGAAAAGGAATACCTGTAAGAAAAACGGTAGTACCCAGCGGTAAAGTAGAGTATAAATATTGGGATGATGTAAATGAATTGTGTGATAGATTGCAGTTACTAGTTGCATCGAAGGATGCTGGTCATACCGGACACGACAATGAGATATTAGCGATAATTGAGGAATTAAAGGAGTCCAAAATTGTTAAGTAGTTAGGATAACTTCAAGTGATATATAAGTAGTTGAAAAGAACCGTTTCTTCAGCAGTTAATATATTGATGTAGATTGTGCATATATAGCGATGACAATAGATAAATTTGGGAGACATATACATAAACATGTTATTAAGAGACATTTAATGGAATCAGACGTAGTGTCAGACCTTCTCGAACAGCCCACGGTTAAAGAGGTATTAAAAATGCATATAGAAAGCATTTTACCGCCCACTACACCTTCGAAGCATCTTTTACAGTTATACAGTGATGGTTCCATTGGCGTAAACGGTTTCTATACAAGTACCGAATCATCGAAACAGAATTATTTATATACGAATAAACATTATAGCGGAAAGGTTATAAATGTCCGTTATTCCGACGCGAAATTAACACGATTGCAAATTGACAAGGACCTATTTGATCCCAAAAAACCAAAAATATTAACAAAAGGAACGACGCTTAGATTGAAGTACCTTGGTTCAAAACCTGCACCGAAACAGACGGAACCAGTATTTGCGGAAATAGTTATCGAAGGAAATGTCATCAATTAGAAGGGATGTCGTAAACGAAATCCATAGTCCTGCACGGAGAAGGTTTCCCAGACGACGGGTTATAATAAAAGGATTGCGGGATTTATTTCAAATCGATTTGGTTGAAATGATACCCTATGCCAAAGTAAATGATAATTTCAAATATATTTTCGTATGTATTAATACATTTTCAAAATATGCTTGGGCGATTCCTGTAAGAAATAAAACAGCGAACGAAGTAACGAAAGCCATGGAATCCATACTTGTAACAGGGAAGAAAAATATTCCGAGAAACGTTCAAAGCGATCAAGGAAAGGAATTTTATAATGTACGTTTCAAAAAACTTATGGACCGGTATAATATTAACCATTATAGTACATTTTCCAATTTAAAAAGTTCAATTGTAGAACGTTTTAATAGAACGCTTAAAAATAAGATGTGGAAGGAATTCAGTTTCAATGGAAGTTACCGTTGGATAGAAATTTTGCCGAAAATAGTCAATGATTATAATAATACTGTCCATAGGACAACTAAGCGTCGACCCATAGAAATTAATCAAAAAAATGCCAAAAGTATTTTAAGAAGTGTTTATAGTAATATCAAAGTTACTGATCCAAGAGTTTCTAAATTCAAAGTTGGAGATCCGGTTCGTATTAGTAAATATAGACACGTATTCTCAAAAATGTATACCCCAAATTGGTCCAACGAAATATTTACAATTAATAAAGTTCAAAATACATATCCTAGAACGTACATCTTACAGGATTCTGAAAAACAAAATATTCTTGGTGGGTTTTACGAATCCGAATTGAAGAAAGTTAAACATCCTGATATTTATCTCGTTGAAAAAGTTATACGTCGAAAAAAGGATAAAGTTCTCGTTAAATGGTTGGGTATGCCCTCAAGACAAAATTCGTGGATATCCAAGGCCAACGTTTTCTGAAGACTATGGTGTATACATATAGTAAAAAATAAACACTATGTTTATAATAAACTGTTTTTTATTAAGCAATTAAGAAATACATACACAATTATTATAGAAAACACCCAGTATAATAAGTAATAGATATATACAATTCTAATATAAAAAAACGTAATAACTCTAAATTAATAATATGTCAAAGTAATGATTACATAATTGTTTTAGAAAACACTCAGAATAATTAGTAGTAGATATATACAATCCTAAAATATAAAGACATAATAATTCTAAATTATTAAAACAGTATGTCAAAGTAATAATTGCATTTTTAGATTTTAAGCCAAATTTTCTAAATTACAAATTTCAGATATTAAATTATTCAAATTTTTTTCATTTTCTGACTCTTCTGTTTGATAATGACCCCATGCTAAGGTATTTTGTTTATCGGGGAGAATATATCGCTTATCATCTTTACATGAAAGAGCAACTTTATTTTTCAATTCCGTGAACACTGTGTGAAATTCAGAGCGAAATAGATACATCCTTCTCATAATGGTACCATTATCTTCTACCACATTTTTATAGTCAGAAACAGTCAATTGTTTATCAATAACACTTTTTTTAACTCCCTTTGCGGTTTTAACAGTTTTAGAAAGTAATTTAACGCAGTAAGCTTTAGCACCGGTCCCATAAAAGCATTCAATAATTCCACCAGCATATTCATCCTTCATTTTACCCAATTTAGGTAGACTGGGAGGTATTCCGTGTATATTTCCTTCGGTGAAATTAGAAGTATCGAACATATTTAAATTTTTTTTAATATCATTATATATATTATAATTTTGCACGCATATAACTAATGAATCTGTATCCGTATACAGTAAAGAAACGTCTGTATCGAACATAGGTTTTAAAAAATCATAAAAGAAGCGATACATTACCTCCTTAGCTATTTCTAAAATTGTGAATCCTGCATACACAGGCTTCACATAATCTACACGTACATGTGCCAGTTCGATGGCTGTTAGGGATTCAGAAAAGACTTTGCATGATTTAAAATTTGGTTTTGCAATATATGCCTCAGCGCCAAGTCTTTTATGAATAGTTTCCCAATGGGAAACCAGTTTTATATTAACGCGATTTTCTACATTCTCCATTGTCTTTCCAAATATGCTATTAACCATTAACTTATAAAATTGCTTAAAAAACTCGTTGGTGGATTCGTTCCGTTTTAATGTATTAAAATCAATGTATTTCTTTAACCACCGACTTTGTTTAAATCGAATTCCACGACGAATCCCACATAGTTTCAATCCATGATTTATACATTGTTTCAGAGTTAGGTAATGTATTACATAATTAGATTTATTGTGAAGGTTTGGAATTAATTTACCATACTTCGAATGAGGTGGGATAACGTGTTCCGGACAGAAAGGAAAATCATTATGATGGTCGTGAAGATGTGTCGGATATTCTAAATCAACTTCGAAAACATATCCAGTGTCTCCATCGTCTTCTAAAGCAAGTATATCCATTCCCATGAGCTCCTCATTTGTTAACCATTCAAATTGACCATGTGGTAAATTGAATGTCATGGCATAACCATATAAATTCGTTGCATCGAGATATAATATGTATTTCTTGGCCTCTGAAGAATCATATTCTGGTAAGAATTCGTTGTTAGCAATTTCCTTTCTTTTACAACACATACTCACGCCCCCACGTACACCCTTCTTAAAAAAATTAAACATATCTACATCTGTGAGTAAT
Source organism: Dermolepida albohirtum (assembly GCA_031893035.1). Lineage (NCBI taxonomy): Eukaryota > Metazoa > Arthropoda > Insecta > Coleoptera > Scarabaeidae > Dermolepida > Dermolepida albohirtum. The sequence continues at coordinate 124,914 of JAVIWB010001154.1, read as the reverse complement.
TCTAAATTTATACGCGTCATGCGCAACATAGCGTCCCAACTTAATCCTGGTGATGTAAAATAATGTGCGGGATCCAATTTATAATTGTCCATGCAAATATTTCGAAAATTTTCAAAAATATCTGCAAGTAGTAGAACATCTGATTGAATATATATATATATATATATATATATATATATATATGACATATATTATATATATTCAAACAAATTCCAAACCTTTTCTGCTCTGCAATAATCTTCATATCTTACGTGACTATCTGAGAGTAGATCATAAAAACTTTCTTTACTAGGCAGTTTTGATGTGGAAAGACTTTCGTAGGAAGTTACGTAATTATATGGAAATATACCTTTCTGACGTATTAAATCAAATTTTTCACCTACGTAATATCTTCGAACTTCTTTACACTGTTCATCATCTAAATAAGAAGCTAATTTTTCCAAAGAGGAACTCAAAAATCGAAATGAATCTAAAAATCTCAATTTGTAAAACACTTTCCTTTTTTTACCATTGCAATCGATAGTATCTCCTACATGTATTTTCTTAGAAAACGATATGTATTTTTCTTTATTTTGTGCAATAACATCTACTTCTTCTTTTTCTAGTGCTAGTGATTTTACAAATAAGTGAGTATCATAATTCGATAAGTTATGAAAAATAATTGGCACATACCGGGGCTCTTTATAATTTATATTACATACCATATGTGCAGCACCTCGATACAATCCAGTCATGTGATCGTGATCGCGAACTTTTTCTTCAGGCGATTCTATTTCTTTTTCACATATATAACATACCCTTGCTTGCTCATAATTTATACGCTCTTCATTATCTAAAGGTCTCATTTCTACCATTCTACTTAAATAATTTTTATATAAAAATTTAACATCCGTTTCTAACTCTTTTATAAAAGATGTAGCTGTATTTTCCCCACGATAAAAACGCAATTTACTTAAGTTATCATCAAAGCAACATTTTACATAATAGGCAAAAGAATATGGTTCATGTTCAAAACATTTTATAGAAAATGGTTTGGAAGGATGAGGTTCTGACGTATGAATAGGTTTTAAAATAGCCTCAAAATCAGCATAAATAACAAAAGGAATTCTTAACTGCTTTTCGAATTTATCAAATTTCAATATATTTCCCGGTAGTTGTTCACCATACTTATTAATTTTCAATTCAATGTCAGGAAACACTGCCTTCACTTGTTTACAGTCTTCATTTTCATGTCTACGCAATTTTTGTTCACATGTAAAAAAAGTTAAACACCCTTCACATATATATTTTCGATGTCCTCCTTGAGATCTTTGGGATGAAACTAATCGAGACAAATTTTTAATCCAGCAATAGTGTGAATTCCCATCTTCCTTGCTAATAAATAATAAATTAATATGGACCATTCTTCTCCGTTTTGTAAAATATAAGGGACCCACTACATCATGTACTTTTATTGTACCATTAAAGTATTCTTCAATACCATACACATTGATAGAAATATTATTTTTTTCTTCGAATATAATAATATCTTTCAAAGAAATGGGGAAAGTTAGATCGGTGAAGTCAGCCACAGTATCATAATGTGGATATGAAGTAACCCTTTGTGGAACTCCTACTGGCTCAGCTAAAGCTGAAGTAATAGCCCAAGCAAAACAAGCGCTGTCAGAATTTTGAACATTTATGACTGCCTTCCTTTTCTTTATTGAAGCTGGTAAATCTATATAACTGGTACCCCTCATTGGATTATACTTGTTCATATTCACTTCTAAATATAAAATATTGCTCAACGCCCATCCTAAAACATATATAAAATTTAAATTAATAATATAACAAAACAATAACGTTAATCTCTATTTACCTGAATCCCGCTCTTGAAATTCACTCATTTTATTCTTAATTTCATCGATGTATTCATTATATAATGTATATGAATATATCACTTCCATGAGTTATGATTTTATTACGTGTATTAAACGATTTTATTTCCACATTCTCCTTGGCTAATAAATAATATATTGCATACAGTTCCAAATTTATTTTCAATGAATTGTGCACATATAAAATACCATCTATTAATGTTATAACTTTTTCTCTAATATTATGAGCAAATTCTTCCACATCAATGTATATACGAGATGGATCAGATATTTGATAACTTACTATCCTATCTCCAAATGCTGCAACGCTCTTTTTTACACCATCATCAACCACTACGAATGCTTTACTTCGATGCATAGCGCTGCGAATGTGTGCAGTATAACAATTTCTCTCCACAAATACATTACATATTTCACATTTCATTAAATCTAAATTATTACTTGTATTATCTATTTTCATCCTCTTTCCTTTACATGAAGTCAACATGTGTCGACTTCTATTATCTCCACGAGTAAATTCTTTTCCACAATATTCACATTCAAACATTTTTGATTATACTCGATGAATACACTCTAAGTTGAAACTACACTGTTAAAACGCAAAGTTGAACTGTTACTCAAATGAAACAAACATCTCCTTATAAACCTCCTGTCGTAGAGCAGGTATCTTTATTCAAACCTGCCACCTCCTCTCATCAAAGATAATAACAAACGTGCCCCGCCGAATTGCTATGGAGCCAGTATTTTCAGTCAAACTTCTACTGAAGGTTAAATGAATGAATAATCTTTAAATTGAAACTTAATAATTTTTCTAAATAATAATTACTTCAACATATTATTTACATATATACATTTAATAAATTAATACTACTCCAAATCATTAACATAATCTTCTGTTGTTAATATAATTGTTTCGGCATCGAAGTCAATGTCATTATAAATGTCTTCTACAATAATTTCTATTACATCTTCATATTCCGTTTTATCCCCCTCCTGGTCTATATCTTCATCATCCACTTTTTCGAACATTTCTCCTACATCATCATTCCTTTCTTCTTCATATTCTGTATTATCTTCCATATCAATAATGCTTTCTACCATACTAAGTTCCAGAACATCACCATCATCATCACTATCCTCTATTCCAATCATTTCTAAAGCGTAAATTCTATCTAATAATTCGAAATTATGTTCCTTTCTTAATACAACACCCATTTTCACTTATATCACTAACTTAAACTGTTATAGAAATAAAACCAGCACCGTTTTATAAACTTCTTATCGAAAAGCGACTACCTTAATTTAGACATAGAAAAGACCTTGACATTGAAACGATCTGACATTAAAGTGACCTTGACATTGAAACGACCTCGACCCCAAAGCGCCCTTGACATTGAGGTGACCTTGACATTGAAACGACTGTGACTTTGGAGTGACCTTGACATTGGAACGACCTCGACATTGAAATGACCTCGACATTGAAATGACCTCGACATTGAAATGACATTGACATTGAAACCTCCTCGGGCTCAGCCGATTCTAGAACCTCCTCGTTGACCTTGACCGTTCAACATTCATTGTGGTCAAGGTCAATGAGGAGGTTCGAGAATCGGCTGAGTCCCTCTACTAGTTAATCTAAAAGATGTTGTGATTGGGTTAGCAGAAGCCTGGGAAAATGTGAGGCAAGAACTTATTCAAAACTCTTGGAGTAAACTTCTAATACAAGTTGATGATCGCTGTAGTGACGACGATAATCTTCTATTATCACAGTGGAAAGATAAAATGGAGTTAAGAGATGTAGAGAAACAAATAGAGGAAGTTACTGCAATGGTAACCCACGTTTTTCAGGATATAACAAAAGAAGAAAGAACAATCATGGGAATTCATATACGATATGGATATTTTGGAACATGCTCAAAATGAATCTAGCTCCGACAAAGAAGTAGGAGTGATACCAGGACGTGTAAAGCACACAGAGGCGGTTAGAAGTTTTGATAGATTTGCTTCTTATTTTTTAAGATTAACTTTTGGTTACTAAGTCATGCTGTACGTATCTATCAATATGGGATATATAAAACAGTTGTTAATTTTTGATTTTAAAATAAACAACTTCTCATTGTGAGAGAGTTAAAATGTGTAGTTGCTTTAATTAGAATAATGGAAATTCTATAATCCGAACATTTGGATAATCCTTATCAACCTGTGCAATTATTAGTTCGAATTAAAGAGCAATCTCTTTAATTCGAACTAATAATTGCACAGGTTGATTATCGTCGTCACTTGTTCTGTAATGATAAACAAAAAAATTTACGTTCCGTTAATTCACGCAGCAATTAATGATATTAATGTAACATTTTCTTATCCCGTGAGTATACTAAAATAAAAAATTGACATAATGATTAGACCAATTAGCTTTTCTATAGCAATTGATTATGAATAAGTAATTATTTCTAATAATTTTGATATCTAGAAAATTAATATAATTGCTTATTTCAGATTCTAATATAAACGAATTCAAGTTTGGATTTATACGATTTGATAGTGAGCCGATTTCAACAATTCAAGAACAATTGCCAGCACTACGAATTCCATGGCTTGAATAATTAAAGAAATGACATATATCGACATACGCCTAAATAGAAGCGCTACAAATCCACAGACGTCCAAACAGTCACAGCACAAAAGATACTGCCCACACAATTAAGGAAATTTTAAACCTGCTCTATTCAAAAGATGCATTTTAAGAACAGAAACACACCGATATAGTAATAGGTACAGACAACACATACGAACTGAACACAAACCATCATCAACATAATTGATTAATTACACGCAGCCATTCATGTCGCGTCACACACATCACAAAACCGACTGTTACATAAAAAATCACATACCGTTATTTTACATTTATTTTTATACTGCTTCTCTACTGTAACTTTGTACTCCGTACATATATTCGCTGCGAGTTCTCCGTTATTATTCCGCGATCAGTCTTTTCCAGCCATATGCTAGCAGTTTACGAGCTTGCATCGCAGTTGCTTCGCGAAAGGAGTCAATGAAATTTCTATGCTTTGGTGATATCCATTGTAATATTAGAAATCGTGCCAACGAGGTTAATTATTGTCACTGTTTTCTAATACTTTTGCGGGGACGTTCGCATATTTACGCCATTAATGCACGCTAAACTGCAATAGTGTTGTGTAAGTCATGTCCACTTTCCTGGTGGATAATGTAAACACGTCGTCATCATCTGGTACCTCAAAAATACAAAGTTATATAAGGCCGGCATAACTTAATTTACTACCTGAGCATGTACTACAGACAAAATGTCAGATTCCGCATCAATAATGAGCGATATTTCTGACCTAACAGTAGTAAATGACTGTGGTTTCCAATTTCTTAGGAATAAACGCCAGTGTCGCGTTGCCTTTATATTTAAGAAAGTCGCCCGGTCCCGAACTAGGTGCCGACGTAAAACCGACATGGAAAGTTGAATAACATTAAAATAGCCAATAATACAAAGCCCGATACTCTAGTGGCAAACAAGCAAAAGCAAGTAAGGAGACTTCCAACAGTTAATTAAATTAAAGCAAAAAGGTGGTCTGTTATCGCCAATAAATTCATTAGTTTGAAAATAAGCTTTATAAAGACCTGTAATGTGGCCAATGGGACTAAAATGGAACGAACAACGTAAGAATAGTAAAATTTTTCGCTTTCCAATTAGTACAAGATACACTAAATCCATTAAAGTAGTTATTCGAGCTAACTTCTGTTATTGTCACAAAGAAAATACTTAACGATGTCTTAACACAACAACTATTAATAGTACACATAATGAAAAAATTCCGCGATCAAGTACCAATTTTGCTTGTCTTAATGGAAGTTCCTCGTAATGATAAAGCAAAAGTTATGTCAAGTGATGATCGTCTTAAAGCTGAAAGATGTAATTGAAATACTGTATAAATGGACGGAAGCCATCCAATGCTATTGATATCAGCGTTTTACTCACAGCCAATCTTTGCCACATGCATTATAGGTAGGTCCAATGTGACAAACACCATAAACTGCAAGAAACGAAAGTACATTCTAGCTATCTACTGCAATTGTAAAAGTGTCCACACAGCCATGAGACCAACCGCCCAACCAAAATTAGGTCAACTCCAACTGTTTAGTCTACCAAGAACCGAAGATAGGAAGAAATCCCCACAGTGCAGAAGCCGAGAAATTCAGAGCTTCCCCCTCGCCAACGCCTGCCTATTTATCTAAAGACAATAAGGACAAAAATATTTTTTTTACTAAACAACTTCGGTGGCCTACTTTCCCTAGTATCATCATCATATCAACAAAGCCCACTAGAGAACGGCCATTACTCCATATATTCCTGGCTGATGTTTATATCAGAACGACCACCTTTTCAGAAAAGGAGAAGGAATAATTACATAGTTAAACATCCCCCACAATCAGTATTCGTATCTAAATGGGAATTGAATCAACTAGCATTAAGAGCCAAATTTCGTTAGGCTCATTAAAGTTAGACATCAGCTACGAAAGATCATTGGCTATATTTCTGCCAGAGGAATTCGATTCCGTATTTAAAAAAAACCGAACCAACCATCTTCGTCGAGGTCTTCAATTCAAGGATGAGAACTGGTTTTAAACCATGAGTTGGTACTGACAGAACTGGAAGAAGTGATCGAAGACCCAAACTGTAGGAAAACTTTTCCTCCTTTACCTCAAAGTCGGAATATATTGCGCACTTTAACTACTACTTTAACTGCCAAATGAAGAATCTGGAGAAGGACTCTAAGCTATGGACGAACAAAAAGGTTTCCGGCAAAAGGCGTGTGCTAATCCACAACTTAAACGGAATGATACATTTCGCAGAGTGAAATGCAGAAGTCTTTACTTTTTTCTACTCTACGATCACACTGACCTGAATCATATCGTATACATGGATCGATATTGGACACCCAATGTCTGATCAGAACCAATCAGACATCTCTGCAACCACGCCACAGGGAATCTCCACTAAGATCGAAAACCATAAACCAAGAACATAAGAATACCGCCATAAAAACACTCACAGAGAGGTATCGAGGCCCTCTTGAATATAATAATGCAGGACTCAGGTTCAAGTACTTCACTCTCAATCTAGAAAGCTGCACCCGTGATCGCGATCCGGAGAAGGTCCGAAAATCCTTTAAAACTACAGGCAAATAAGGCTACTTCAAGCAATGGAAAAAATCTACAAAGGAGTCATTCTCAATTAAATTCTTTAGAAGTCCGAATATATTTTTTTAATTTTTCTTTGAACTTTACACATGTCATGAACCTTTGACGTTCATCAAATTTATTACTATAGCTAACTCGGAACTTCCCTTATTTTTTCACATGCACGGTGTAATAATAATAATTTAGTGCACTAACGTTGACTCTTCTTCTTCCCACATCATAGCTTTTTTAATAATTTAGCGGTATAGAACATGGGGCTAGTAATAAAATCGATGACAAGTGATCTGACAATTTACCTAGAAAAATATAACAAAAAATAAGAAAAAAATAAAATCGATTTTTCTCTATTGAATGCCACCATTAAAAAGAACCATATCAGGAGAAAAATCATCCAGATACCCAAAATTCTACGACCTACTCAGAATACATACAGACATTATCTACTATTACAATCGAGATTCAGTTGGATATTAAACTGGTGCACTACAGTCGTTAGTTGAACAAACGGATTTATATGTCAAAAGTACACATCATTTCATACATTTATCAAACAACGTGATAAGAAATGGATCTACTGTTAAATTTTAATGTCCAATCCTTAAATAAGGGTACAGTACGCAAATGAAACCATTTTATACAACAGGATTGATACTGGAGTATTTCACTGCGTTAATATTTCCTTAACAAAACTTTATTTATAATGATAACTCTCTATCCACTACCCACAGTTTATCATATTTGCGGTATATAAAGAAAATTAATTATCATTAAACACTTCGAGTTCGAGTTGTAAAGAATTACTTCTTCGAAATTTTTTTTTATAAAATTTTGTTTTCTCGTAGAGGTATTCATTTCAAGTGACTATAACTTTTAAAATATACATTTTTTCCATTTGATTGTTACTTTTATTAAACACACAAGGTTGAAATGAAAGTGTCACAAAAACTTGATCACTGAAGGTTGATCTGTAACCCTTTGCCACAATCAAAATGTTCACTCAGTGTACATTTTGGTTCTCAACGGTACGGATTGCGTACGAAGTTTGTTTTCGTATGGGTATTTTTCGCCGTAGTTTACCAGGTGCGACACTTTATAATTATCTGCTGATGATGTCAACTTAGTTGTCGAAATACGTATACAGAATACGAAAATTAATGTGGCAAGAGGTAATATATCAACCTTCAGTAATCAAGTGAATCAACCACAGGCTTCATCAAAATTACCTGTCACAATAGCATTTTTGTAAATAAATTCAACATGGACTGTATAGGAAAGTTTAAGTAGAAATATTAAGCGAATGCGCAAATACCATATAACGTCGACACACTTGGGACAAAAAAATATTTTAGAAAATGTCATGTTACGGATTCATTTTACCTCTTCTTCCCTCATGACGCTCAATAGTATAATTTGCCGTAGTTAAATCTTTTGTTCGTATTTTGTGCAATCGTTGCATATTTCAGTGTTACAAGTTTTCTGAATATTATAATTAGATAACTTTCATGTCTTTAACAGATTCACATGTATTTTTTATTTCATGACTTTTACCTTGTTGAAATTTTCTTATTCTAGGCAATTGCTTTACATATATATGTATATACATATATAACAGGTATTTATTAATTTGTAATATTACCAACGTCCTCTAGAGTGTTCTAAATTAATTTTGTTATAAATGTTATTAGGGTTTTTCCTTACTACCCTATTTCAATTGGTTTGAATAATTTTCAGGTTTTAACGGTTTAATATATTCATTTCAAGTTATTTTAAGTATTTTTATAACTAACTGGCTGTTATTAAGGAGCCTGTAATTTGTTGGTTCCTTCCCTTTCTTACCCCTTCACCGTCATGTGATAAAGCTTAAGTACGATAGTGAAGCGTTCTTTCTTTTTGTACCGATCAGACGTTCAACATCATCTTCCAAGAATAAGTCAATTCAGATCATTGATTTAACATTATTATAGAGAAAGGAACTGTCTTTGGACGTTAGTTCAAGCAGTAAAAGCTATTCTAGAAATTAGTCGCGATATAGAAGTGTTCGAAACAGTCGACATAAGTTAGACCCCCACATTGAGCTACACATCCATAGTGGAATTTAGATTTTTCTTTGGACAAAGGAAAAATTAGGTTTCTTTAAGTGACTCTCTACAAAAATAGAGGTATGAATTGTCAATAATTATGTATCATTTGACTAATTGTTTCTTGCTTTTACATTAAATTTAATTTTTGAGTCCTTAGTTCTGAGCCTTTTTCGTTGCTCCCTCTGGCTTAAATTACACAAGCCTAGGCAAGGTGGTGCAAATTAATGAGTGAAACTTGCAATTTGACTGTAAGCGGGTTGAGCTCAAACCTGGTGTTGTTTTCCAATCACGAACATCTGTAATTCAGGTATGAGCAGATCAGTTTATTCCTGCAAATAGTCTGTATTTTAGGAACTAACACATAGAGGTTGTACAATAATCATAAAGTAATCATTTCTTATTATATTATACCAGTTTCTCAACCATTCAAGTTAGAAGCAATAATTTTAAACATTTATTAATAGTCCAGTTTTCCTTAACGATTTAATTTATATATATTTATATATATATATATATATATAGTCTTTTGCGCCACACGTTATATCGTTTTTTTTGTTTCCACTATAAAATTCTACATATTACCTTTGTTACTGCTATAATAATTATTTGACTGGTTGTTTTGTTTAAAATAAATCAAAATTGTTATTGGCAGTGTGGGATTTCTTTTATTATCACTAGTAACTTTGATCCCTTAAACTTATGACATGCACGTATTTTTCTAAGACTCACGTGCTTAAGTATCAGTCCACAATCTCTAGCGAATTCTAAGGCTTTTTGAATATAAAGAATCTTTTCTAACTCTCCAAGTTACTGGCTGGTTCGGGCCATAGAAGTAGCTGAGAATATTTCATACGTAAGAAATACGCGCCTTTGTTATTTGTATCTACAATAGTATGCAGAAGCGTAACAGTCAAACTAATGTAGATTTATGCAGTAACTTTACCGCTAACATATAATTATAATAATACTTTATTAACCAACGGATAAAGTCTTTACATGACAAAAATGACTAATTATTGCGTAATTGCAAATTTAATTTAAATAAACGTAGTTTAATTTTTAAACGAATAATAAAAAATTAGAATTAAAAGTATTTCCCACAAAAGAAATTCAAAAATTATAACAATCTAAAACATGTCAAAATATATATCATAAATATACATTTGCAGGCTTGCACATATTACATAAGAGCGCCTTTTAATAAGATTCCTTCTTGGAGTAGCAATTGCAAAAGTTGAGGAGTAATAGGATGATGATCTAGTTGCACGAAAGTTTAATCTACATTGGAGGATAGACGAATATATTACACCATGTACCAGCTTCGATAAAAATTGAAAACAATATCTGCGAGTGAACTATAGCGCCTGAGAAGGTGATTGTAATCAAGATTTCTGGGTGGGTATTGTCCGTCCCATATAAATTACGAAAACGTCAGCAAGCGGCGTTATATAGGCTTCAAATGGAGTTGATAGATGTAGTTCGGGGACCATACCACTGAGAAATATTTCAAAAAACTCAATATAAAAGCGGAAGTTTAATAAACCTTCATCACAAAATGTCTGGAAGACCGCATGACAAAACTCCTTACTGGCAGACTATCCTTGGCAATCTATACGTTCAACAAAGTTTAAGCGCTTATCAAAAAGTATTCCAAGATCTTCTATAAAATTATCTCTAGCAACAATAGTATTGTCAATAAAATAGATTTGTTAACATTTAATTTAAGATTAATTATTGATGCTTAGTTAAAATATCAATATTCTCCTGATTGAGTACAAAGTAAGTCACCGCAGAAAAATTTTTACGTTAACCGCGTAGACCAGAACGATACAAGTAATACTTCTAAGAAGATTATCAATGCACATCAGCATAAACAATAACGGGACAAAGTTCTAACACTGTGGAGCGCCCGATATTATGGAAAAGTTATTAAATTTAAGCTACTATAATAAACAACCACTTGATATATAAGATTCTACGAATTTCTGAAAAGATTCACTGATTCTGAAGGTGTTCCAAAGGTGTCAAGTTTACAAAGAAGTAGTTGATAATCTATCCTATCAAATCCACTTGAGAAGTTCATATAGATCACATCAACCTGAATTTGTGCGTCAGGCTGTTCATTTGTAAATTGGGTAAATTAGGTAACAATAATTGCTGTAGATTTTCTGGATATAAATCCTTGTTGAAATGTTGAAAGATTGGTCTTAATATTGTAAAAGATTCTTTCCCTTTTTAATATGTTGGTGGTTTTGTTCTAGCTATAAATTAGGATAATAATGTATTGAAAATTAAAAAAATAAATAATTTGACAAAGGGGGAAAAAGTTTTACTATTTTAATGGTTGTTACACCAAAAGCAAAAGAGTAAAATTGATAAAATTGATTGAGTAAATGACCATTTCAAACACTTTATCAAAATTAGAAAAGGCTGCTACTTTCTACGAGGGTAGCTGTTTATATTTCGGGAATAGCAAACTAAAAAAAATTTTTATTATCGAAAATAGTTTTACTGCCTTTCAAAATATTCTCCTTGAAAATCAATGCACTTTTGCATTCGTTTAAACCAATCCGAATAGCATTATTGCCACTGTGAAGGCAGTATCTCCAAAATATGAGTTTTGAATGCCTCAACTGCCTTTTCCGGCGTAGAAAACCGTTGACCACGAAGTTTATTCTTCACGTATGGCAACAAAAAGAAATCACAGGGTGCTAGATCAGGACTGTACGGCTGATGGCTCATCAATTCAATGTTTTGCCCGGTCAAATATTCAATTGTTTGAACCGACCTGTGAGAGCTCGCATTGTCATGGTGGAGAATAATTTGTCGTTTTCTGCTTGGTTTCCGTGTTTCTTTACAAAACTTGGCAAACAAATAGTTATGTACCATTCGAAATTGACCGTTCTACAACTCTCTAAAGGTACGGTTGCAACGTGACCGGTTTTTCCGAAAAAACAGGCGACCATTTCTTTTGATATGCTTCGAGTGCGAACAACTTTTGTTGGTTTTGGGTCATCTTGGAATGCCCACAGAGTCGACAGCTGTGTACTATCGGGCTCAAACTTATAGATCCAAGATTCATCACCTGTGGCGACTTCATAAATGTTCTTTGAAGCACCACTATTGTATTTTGTGTGTATTTCTTGGCATCAATCGACGCGAGTCCTTTTTTGAGCGGTTGTCAAATTATGTGGTATCCAACGTGAACATAGCTTGTTAACGGCTAAATATTCATGCAGGATCTTATGCACGCTGGTGTTACTAATACTTAGAGATGCCTCGATTTCACGGTATGCCACATGATGGTCTTGCATTATCAATTCAGACACTGCATTAATGTTTTCTGACACAACAACATTTGTCGGACGATTTTCACCAAATTCATCGTCCAAAGAACGCCGTCCAAGTTTGAATTCACTATACCAACGATATACTGTTGTTTTCGATGGTGCTTCATCACCATATAAAGAATTCAGCTCGTTGATGCATTCTTGTTGAGATAATCCACCGAAAGTTATGAACAATAATTTCACGAAAATGTTCGCGAGTTAATTCCATTTTTTCGATGACATAAAATTTTCAAGTTACTGTCAAAAATAGAAATAGAGACCGGATAATAAAACCGTCAAGGTAAATATATTGTCAAAAATGACAAACTCCACGATGTAATCATCAAATCTGAGGCAACACAAACAGTGTTGCCAGTTCCTGAAATATAAACGGCTACCCTCGCATCATTAAGGTATTTCCATTCCTGTACACAGGAATACATTTTGCATTCTTCCACGGGTCTGCAAAAATCGAGAATCTAATGGATAAATTTATCAGATCAGTTTTTTGTTAAGAAACGGGTAAATAACCTAATACCAATATTACCAAATTACCAAATTACGTAATATAATGATAATTTTGATTAGTTTCGATAGTTATTGTAAATTGGTGCAAATGATTTCTCCTGTAATGATGAATGATCGAATTTGATTTTAACTGTTCTTGTCCTGTATTTTAATCACTGTTGCAATTTTATCATCGTTCACAAAATTAGCTATTATGATCACACTGATTTATGGTATAAAAAATACATACTGTAATTGTAAGTATAATATAGAACTCAATGCACCAAGCTATAGTACTCCGTAACGGGAAAAATACGTATTGGTTAGAAGGGATTTCGGTATTTAAAATGTACTATTTTAATTTACAAAATAGCTTATATAAGTAGCTTTGGACTCAGCTTCGATAAATTAGAAAGACCTACTAACTAAATGTTCTTAATTGTTTTTAGACTAGCGTCAAGCTAATCGAAACTTTGTTCCAGAATAAAATGGGTTGTTAATTTACATTTATATGCAAATATATATGTCCTTCGAATTAATGATATAATACAATTCCTATAAAAACAGGAAAGTCATTGACACGCCTCATAAATATGTAAACGTATGCACGTATTTGATCGTACTTTCATTCAAGAAATAATGTATGGGCTACTGACTGAAACGAAGTAGTTGCTGAAAGATGATTTATGTGATAAAGCTTAATAGGCGATATATTCAAGAGATGCTACAACAGACAACAAACAGGGTTTGATATATTACTTCGAAACACGTAAGAATTAATTAATTCTATAAAGTTTGGTATTTATAAATAACAAACGTATATACTAATATGTCCTTCATTGAAAAAGTCGTGTTTCAAGAGGAATACCTAAAGAAGATCTAACCACAACATATTATCTAATAATTTTAAAAGTAAATTTCGAATGAAGACAGTGGGGTTCGTGACACCAACGAAATTGTTTGGACAAGAATTCAATAATATAAGCATGTATGTATATAAAATAAATACATCGTTTTAAAAACAGAGCACCAAATTAGTTTTATATGGATACAGAATTAATATACAATTTTTTAAAATTTTTATGTCAATGTTTACTCGTAGATAGATCAGAAATTGATTTCAATTACGTACTATATATATGATCGGCAAAACATGATCAGGCATTACGCAAAGAATTGTAACACTGTGTTATATGCTCATTTTAACCTCCGTACAAATTTCGTGAACCTCACTGTATGAAATAATATAACACCTTTTCTGAATATAATATTCTGTTCATTTTTCAAATCACTTGATTCATCGGAATTTCTTAAATACATTCCTTCAAATTTAATTTGACTAGTTACGGTTCTGTACTGTCGAGATTCTAAAGGCAATCGGCAGGAAAATTACGAAAAGTACAAAAAAGTAATTGTATTTTTCATAATCTTCCTGCGTTTATGTTGCTATATATTTTTCCAACGTTATTTCTTTACTTTTAACTACGTTCTTGATCTTGTTATTCCACCTGTGTGTCCTTTGTACTTTCCTATACGAGCTTTTTGTTGTTCCGCACGATTTCTCTCTCTCCTTATGGAATAACAATATCTGTTTAACCGCGTCTTGTGAGTTAAGTTTCTCTATGTTCTGATTCAGGAGCTCTTGGTATTCTCGGCGGTTTCGAGTGATTTCCTCAGTCTTGCCATTTCATAATAAGCACTACCTATCTTTAGGCCTTTATTGACTTTAATATCCTTGATCCAATTCCCCAGTTCCCTACTTAACAAAAATTATTTGTCAACCATCTTTCTTTGCGACTTCAGACTTCTACATTCTTCTACCTGTTTTCCCAAACACCATACTATTCCCCTAAGCATAACATCCAGTAACCTTTAACCCGCGATGCCACTTACATTATACTTTCCCATTCGATATAGCCGCCTCTCCGTTTTATTCGCCCCAATACTTCGTGTATGGTTTCCTTTGATTCCTCTACCGTTTTAATTACTCCTGTCAATTTTTTAGCACTGTAGCAGTGCTTTAGTTTCTAATGTTCTATTATTTTTCTGTTCTCGAAATTCCATTTATAATAATAATTAGTCTCGCGTCTTTCCTTGCCTTTCTCTCCTTAGCCGCTATTTCCTTCAGCGTATTCTGTTTTTTATTCCTCTCTTGCCATTTCATTATTGATGAAGATTTTTTTTCTTGCATTTTCCTTAGTTTGCGCCTGTTTCTCATTATATCATTATATTGTATTACCCAATTTTATTTGGTTTACTTTCTTGCCTATTTTTGAAGTCTCTTTGATTTGGATTTTTGTGCAGTGTGTTCTCCATTCCAATTTTTAAATCTATCTTGTTGACCGTGTTTACTTCTATTCCTTTTATCACTTCGTTGTTTTTGGTAATGTCCTACTATAACTTCGTCTCTTTGGATCTCGCACTGCCCGACTTTCACTCGATTGAATTTACACTATTATCTGGATAATTTGTTAAATTTATTAAATAATTCACTTCATATTATGTATATATATATATATATATATATATATATATATATATATATATTCGTTCATGGATAAGCATTACGAAGGCTGAATAAATGTTTCTTTAGCACTCCATTTCTGGCACGGGTCACCATAATATTCCAGCCTCCCTTCATTGGCATACATTTGAAAATGAGATAAGCCATGCTCATCACTGCATTCAGCATACCTTGTTAACAGTTTAGAGTATGTGTTTGCGTGTGCCAAAAAACCGTTTTCTCACAAAGAATAGCAAACATTCAAACTTGCTATCTCTTCAGGTTTTCTTTAAAAATAAATAAGAAGGTCTCGTGAAGTCATCAGATGCCTATCAAACATGTTAAATTGAACAAAATCGCTACTGTGAAAGTTTATTCACAGTAGCAATTTTGTTGAATTTAAGTTATAGTCTTCGGTTGATAGGTGGAACGGTGTAGACTTGAAAAGTTATAGAGAGAGTTCAGTTTAATTACGTGGATATAAAAGCTTGCTCAAAAAGGAAACAAACTTTCAGGCCAATAAATGAAAAGTCACTTCTTTACATTAATTAATTTTTAAAAATAATCAATTAAGGTTAATATAATCTCTTTCCACAATAAATTTCATATTTTGCATTTCGAAAACAAAGTTGTAATCATCAGAAAATAAATACTCATTAGTACCGCACCTGGAATCACGGGAACATCCGCACAAAGACAAAAAACCCGTACTATACCTATACCGTCGAAATGTGTATACAGAATACGAAAATTATTGCAAAAAGACGTTATATTAATCTTAATTTATTAATTTAATCAACCACAGCATTCATTAAAATTTACCTTTCAAAGAATGTTTCGACTTGAAATGTAAATTAAAATAAAGTTGTTATCAACAGTGCTAACAATACTCTAAACGGGAAGTAAGTTAGTGTCGATTTTCGTTTGAACAGTATAGGAATAGGAGGTGCCTATATTAAATTGAAACGAAGGACCTCACAAGAATGTAAACATTTCAAAAACTCCAGGAACCGTGGCAAATACTAGTGATAAAATAACAAGTAATAATTCACTGATACATGATTCAAAGTAACATAGCATCACAAAACAAAAGTTTAATTTAACTAACAAAGTAAGAAAAGAGACCAAACGATCTAAGAAAGACGCGAAATATTGAAATTGGGGAGTACTACTAGGAGGTAGGACAAGTTATAAGATACAACCAAAGGAATACGCCGTCCCAAAAGTAGCCAGGCATAAAGTAAAATATAGCTACCAGAATTAATCACAGTGTACTATGGGTTTTTTTTTATAAATAGTAATTTTTTTAAATGAAACTTTATTAGTAACTTATGGGTAATTATCTTCTAAATCAATTGATGTCTGATCCTTCTGTTTAAACTGAATAAAGAAATTCTGTGCTTTTCTTTCAAAAAGATATTTATTTTAATTTAATTTGTTTAAGAAAAATAGTGTTAGTCGTAGATATAAATAATTCAAAGTAGTACATTTGTCAATTTGATAAGGTATAGAGAGGTTGAATTTGATGGAGCCTGTGGTTGATTAACTTAATCACTAAGGTTGATATATAACCCCTTTTCACATTATCTCTCGTAATTCTGTATACGCATTTCGACAACCAAGTTGTCATCATCAGCAGATAATTGCAAATTGTCGCACCTGGTAAACCACGGCGAAAAATACCTGTACGAAAACAAACTCCGTACGCGATCTGTACCGTTGAGAACCAAAATGTACATTTACATATACAATGTACATTTACATATACAATGTACATTTCCATATACATACCGTATTTTTTTAAGATTCACCTTAGAACTCTAAGGTGAATCTTAATCGTCCTTGGGCACCCTTTCTTGGTACTTGTCTTATGGATGTCGTAAGATTAGCCTCTACATATGCTAAAGCAATAATTTCAACTTGATTCTCTTTTCCATGCAGGTAATTATTAGGGTTCTCAACATTGTTTCAATATGTGAAATAATTTACACTAAGATGTGGACGATCAGGAAACCGAACTATGTACATTTGAAGAGCTCGAATGGCATTGCGACAAGACTAAAAGTAAATAAAATACCTGAAAGTCGTTACGATTTTTATTAAAATAATATTACCAGACTTACTTGATCATCTAGAATGTACAAGTGCTACAATGGTATATTAAGGAAAAGTAAATGATAGTAGATAAAATAAATGAAATCGAATAAAAAAACTATTATAAAAGTTGTTTCAAATGGCGCGGTTTTTTAAGAATAAATAAAATATAGATGACGCCCTGAATTTGTCTGGGTATGTGGGCATTTAAAAAGTGTGATGACATTTATAAAAATGGCTTCGTATACAGTACAACAACGCGTTCAAATTGTTGAATTAATTTATGAAAATCAGCGTTTTGTGAAAAGAGTTTTTAGAAAACTACGCGAATTTTATGGTTTACATAATTGTCCATCTGAAAGCACTATTGGTCGAATTATTAAAAAATTTCTCAATAGACCGGTTCCGTGGAAGATCAAAAAAGTGAAAAATACAGTTGTAGTGGTCGTTCACAAGAAAATATTGGTTTGGGTCGTGAAAGCGTTGCTGAAGATCCTGAAATGTCCACTAGACGACGTTCACAACAACTTGGACTTAGTGGATCAACAATATGGCGTATTTTACACAAGGATTTAGCTCTGAAGGCATATAGGGTTCAAATAACACAGGAACTGAAGGCTTTAGATCATTTCAAACGTCCTTCATTTGCCAATTTCATCAATGAACAAAGAGCTGATTTTTCTCAAAAAATAATATTTTGTGATGAGGTACATTTTGAACTTGGTGGCTATGTTAATAAACAAAATTGACGTATCTGGGGCGAGAAAAATCCACGAATTATTCATGAGAAACTTATGCATTCTAAATGAGTCACTGTTAGGTTTGCATTATGATCAGGTGGTGTAATTGGACCTTACTTCTTTGAAAATGCTGCTGGTGAAGCTGTAATTGTCAATGGTAATCGATATCGTTGGATGATAACCGAATTTCTGATCTAGAGGATATATGGTTTCAACAGGATGGCGCTACACCTCACTTTGCACACGAATTAATTGATTTATTGAGACAAAAATTTCCTGTACGTGTAATCTCAAGAAACGGTGATGTTAATTGGCCACCAAGATCACGTGATTTGACACCGTTAGACTATTTTCTTTGGGGTTATGTGAAAAATGCACTCTATAAAGACAATCCAGTCAATTCCTGCTTTGAAAGATGAAATTATTTGTGTCGTTGGTGAGATAGAGCCTCAATTATGTCAAAATGTCATTGAAAATTTTAACAAAAGATTGGACGTCTGTGGAGCTGCACAAGGAGGCCATTTGGCAGATATTATTTTTCGCATATAAATGTCATAACAGGTACTTCAATTACCAATAAAAAGTTTTTGAAAGCAAATGCAAATTATGTGTTTTATTTATTCTTTAAAAAAAACAAGCAATTTGAAACACTCTTTATAAAAAATACCTAATTATCAATAATGACGACGCATAAGCGAATGTTTAGCTACTACGGTACTACTGTAATGTCAAATTTAACGAAGATATAGTTGTTTGAATTCACGGCTAACCACATTATTCTTATACAAATTACATTAAATAAAGTACGTCTTTTTGAGGAAAATGTAGATTCTTCATTCAATTTAAATGAAAAATAGAAATATTGGACGTCAATGGACAAAGGAAAAATATTTAAATTACAAAGCTCTGGATTAAATACTGTTACAATTTAAAGATTCATAAATTAGAATCTTTCAATGTTTTCTATTTGCAAATGTTTTCTTCTGTGAAAGTAATTTTAGATGGATAAAAGTTGAAAGTAGTTTAAACATTTTTTATACGTATTCGGTTCACATAATTTTTTTTTGACAGAAAGAAGTAATAGAATTAGAGAAGAAATATAAAGTAAGTAAGTTTGATAATATAAACGATTTGATTAATTACTTCAAAAATATTAGTAAAAGTTCAACTTAGAGTACAAGAGTTACTAATTAATAAAACTAAAATAAAGAATTCTGTACCGCCAGAATTAAAAATACCCACGTATAATATTATATTTTAATTTAAGGGAAATAACGAATTTTCGATCTTGAAGGGATAATTATTAAGTATAAAATAACTAATATCAGTGAAAATTTAGTAGTACGTACTTTTATATGTGTGTATATGCATGTATCTATACGTACACGTATAGGTGAAAGATAATTAATATTTTACTTTTCAATTAAGCTTACTTAAAAATTCGCAGTTATACGAAACCAGAAAACTGAATGCGCGCGTTATATTTTGTAGGTTTCATTCTCTCAATAGGAGGAAAAACCTTTTCTTAGCCATTAATTAAAGACTTGAAATATCTCCAGTGAACGAAGTTTGTACTGATCATGTTTAATTAAATTATCAAACTTTTATTATCAAATTCATAATTTTAATTCACGCTTCGCAATTTACTGTTGATTAAAATATTGTTTATTTTACAATTTAATGTGTAAATTGAGGTTTTAATAGTTTACATATATAACGATGTGTTTGTAAAAAGTGAAAATTGTTGTTTAGAATATTGTAAAGTTCTGCCCTTTTAGTCATCACATAAAAAATATCTGTAATAGCAGATCAGCAAAACGTACCCCTCTCTACCTATTAAGACTTGATCAATAAGGTTGATATATAACCCCTTTCCACAATTAACTATTTGTAAATTCTGTATACGCATTTCGACAACCAAGTTGTCATCATCAGCAGATAATTTCAAAGTGTCGCACCTGGTAAAACACGGCGAAAAAATTGTACGAAAAAATAAGCACATCTTGGTTTTCAACGGTGCGGATCGCGTACGGAGCTTATTTTTTCGTACAATTTTTTCGCCGTGTGTTACCAGGTGCGACACTTTGAAATTATCTGCTGATGATGACAACTTGGTTGTCGAAATGCGTATACAGAATTTACAAATAGTTAATTGTGGAAAGGGGTTATATATCAACCTTATTGATCAAGTCAATCAACCACAGGCTCCATCAAATTCAACTACCTATTAAGATGTCAGGTAATAATGAACACATAACTGAAGCACATAACTGAAACCTTACTTAGATTGTATTTAATCTTGGATCGTGAGGCAATCGTATTCGTGCCAAAAAGGCAGAAAATGTTTTCTGAAAATATTGTAACTCAATTAAACTTTTCTTGTTTCGTTATTTGTGTGTCCTTTTCAAGGCAATTACTAAAACGCAATATTTCTTCTAGACTCTAAATACAGTAAAGAAATTATCATCTATAACATATTTGTTAAAGTAGATTAATCTAGAACTCTACAAATTTGTAAGAAACACTATACAAAAATTCAAATAACAAACATGTAAAATTAGGCCAGAAAATGCATGCTGCTAAACGTTATGGGTAAATCGCACAGCAATAATGGTAATTAATGAAAACAAGTCCAAATATGTAGTCCGGAGATAATCTAGTGCAAAAGTATGATTATATTAATCAATAAGTAATAATAATAATTTAATCATTTAAGGTTAATATACGAGGGTAGTTTAACAAGTAGTGAGAATGGAAAAGAAAAACGAATTTTTTAAATACAAAATAATTTTTATTTTTCAATATATTCTCATAAAAGAGCAATACATTTATTCCAACGGTGCTCCAATGCCCTTATGCCATCTCTAAAATGCGATTCCGGAAGGCTTGCAAAATACTTATTCACGAAGATGATAAGCTCGTCGTTAGACGAAAATTCCTTTCCACCTAGTGCCGTTTTCAATTTTGGAAAAAGGTGGAAGTCGGAAGGAGCTAAATCCGGCGAATAAGGCGCATGCGGTACTAATTGGAAATGCAACTCGTGGATTTTGGACATCGCAACTGTGCTGGTATGCGAGGGAGCGTCGTCTTGGTGAAAGAGAATCTTTTTCTTTGCCATTCCTGGCCGTTTAGTACGAATCTCAACAATTAATTTTTGTATAAATTCTACATAATATTGTCCGTTTATTGTGGCATTTTTCTGAAGGTGATCAATGAGCGAAATGCCCTTTGAATCCCAAAAAATTGATGTCATCACCTTGTTTACCGATAAAGTGGTTTTCGCTTTCTTTGGAGGTGCAGAACCACGTTCTAACCACTGTTTGGACTGTTGTTTAGATTCGGGTGTACTGTAGTGTATCCAAGTTTCGTTGCAAGTACCAAATCGCCTACAAATATCAACCGGATTCCGCTTATAAAGGTCCAAACACTCATTGGAAATGCGCAAATGAGGGAAGTTTTGATCAGTCGTAAGCAATCGCGGCACCCATCTTGCCGAAAGCTTGGAGGCCAAATTCTTTCGTTAAAATGTGGTGTACGGGTTCTGTTGAAATGTTTACCATGTCGGCTATCTCTCTCACTTTGAGTCGTTGATCTTGCGTAATAATATTATGGATTTTTATAATCGTTTCCTTAGAAGTCATGATTTTGGGTGCTCCAGAGCGCGCTTCATCAACACACCTTGTTCTACCACGTTTAAGTTCATTTACCTATCTACTTATTGTGGCGTATGATGGAGCAGATTCACCTAATGTATCCTGTAACTCATCTTTTGTTTCGGTAGCTTTCATACCCTTAATTACGAAGTATTTAATCACCGCACGATACTCTACTTTTTCCATTTTAACAAAACGACGTGTTGCTTCTTTTTCAATCAGCTATCAAAAATAAACTAATCAACCGATTTTTCTAAATGTAAACGTATAAATAGGCAACTTAAATTACAGTGCATTTGTTTTACCAATTAGAGCGCCACCTATGTGTCATTGTAACTACTTGCCAAACTATCCTCGTATAACCCTTTTCCACATTAATTTTCGTATTCTGTATAATTATTTCGTCAACCAAGTTGTCCTCACCAGCAGATAGTTAAACAGTGTCGGACCTGGAAACTACGGCAGAAACCCGCACGAAACAAATTCCGTACACGATCTGTACCGTTGCAACCTAAAACGCACTAGTATACGTTTTGGGTTTGTACCAATAATTAAAACATTTAATCAAATATAAATAAATAAAGTAAAGGAATGTACATGAGCTTAACAAATGAACCAATTATTAACACTAAACAAAGCATTAGTATATTTACTCATAGGCAATAGAGGAGCTTTACATAGAAGAATCGTTCTAGCTTCAGGAACCAGAAAGGTGTCATCAGATCGACTTGAGCTTTGAGGAACACGAAAGTTTATCTGTGATAGAGCAGATGGTGAGGCAATTGTATTATTAACAATTTTTACCAAAAAGTTGGTACTAAGAAACTCATGCCTGACTGCCAGCGATTGAAAATCAAAATCATGAACCAAACCAACGAGTAGAATAGTCACCTCTAGATTTATATGCAAAGTAAAATCTCTTCTGAACTCTCTTAAGTTTCTGTTCTAAATGTAATTTGGGCCAATGGTCATTATTTAATCCTCGACGATTAGTCAGGTAATATTCTTAGTATGTAAGTTGGTCCGAAGGATTATAGGGATTAAAATTAAAAGCATTTATGTAATTAAGTAGGATAGGAATTAATAATTAATATTCACATTCATTACTTAATTGTTTCTAGAAATTTAGGATTTTATTTACCTAGTTGATAATTTAATATGTTTAAAGAAACTCCCCCCTATTTATATAAATATATACAGACAGCATTTAGTTCATTCTGCGAGTTCAAGCAGTTATTTAGTTCAGAAAGTGTAAATATCATGAGTTAATTACGAGAAATCCTTAGTGTGCGTAATCAAGTTCTTTTGATTTTTCAAACGTATACTTTTTGTAAATCAGATTTGCTGAAGTGAAGTGAAAGGGAATGGTGGTGTACTTCCAACAGTACTTCATGTAGGGCCAATATTTTTACCGTTGGCGAAGGAAGTGATAGAATTATAGTAAGGCAAAATTCTGAACATAACCATCCGCCAAAAGAAAATCAAATTGATAAGAAAATTGTTAACAGTGCTTGCAAAAGGATAGCGACAGAAGATATTTAACGAAGGCCCTCAAAGACTTTGTCGACAAATACTTCAGAATATGAGTGAGGTAAACATATTTATGTCAGACTTAAAATGTGTTAAACGAAATGTGTACCAACTGTACCAACTGGAAAACAACGCAAGGAGAGAACTTTATAGTCATAAACGATAGTACAAACAATTTAGTAGTATTTTCTTGTGCAAAAAAATTTATCGTTCCTGTGCAACTGTGACAACATTTATATGGATGGAACGTTTACTTATTGTACCAAATTTTTCAAACAACTCTTTACAATTCATGGATATAAAAATGGACATTACATTCCGCTGGCTTTTTGTTTATTTAAAGATAAATTTGCGGGAACGTATGAACAGTGCATAAAGGCACTAGCGGATTTTTGCAGTTCAAGTAGTATGCAATTTAAACCAAAACAAGTTACTGTAGACTTTGAGAAAGCAATTCATGGGGCTGTAAAGAAAATTTGGTCTAATATTGTTATTGTTGGGTGCAGATTTCATTTAAGTCAGTCTTGGTGGAGAAAAATCCAACAATTAGAGTTAGTCCCTGAATATAAGAATAAAGAGTCTGAAATTGGGAGGTGATTGAAATACACATTTGGAATTCAATATTTGAACCCAATGAAGTAGTTGATTGTTACATCGAAGATTTGGTTTCTACTCAGCCGATTGATCTAAGAGTAGCAAAATACTCCGATTATTTGATTGACACATAGATCAATGAAGAAGTTTTGTTTCCACCTGAACTTTGGGTTTCAAAATCATCATTCGTACTACGAATGGATGCGAATCTTTTCATTCGCATTTCAATTCCAGTTTTTACACAGCCATCCTTCTTAGCACATATTTGTAGAAACATTGTTGGAATTTCAAGTAGATGTAAGCATTAAAATAAACAGTGTTCAAGTTATGAATAAACCAAATTCTAACACGACAAAATAAAACAAAATATGTAAACATAATTAATATGTTAAATTTATACACTGAAAATAAAATTAATAGACAGCTGTTTTTAAAACAAGTTTCCCATTTTTGCAATCACTAATTATATCTGTATCAAGAACAAATGTTTTTTAACCTATATATAAGGAAAATAAAATTAAATCATTAAAGTATTTTGTTGTAATTAAAAACGGTCATGTTTACCTTTTCTAATGGCCTGACCATTGGCCCAAGTTACATCTGCCCAAATGTACAGTGGGAGTGCCAAATAATTGTGGAATATTTCAGTTTGGAACATAGAAATGAATAAAATAATAATCTTAGAGTAGGAAGGCTACAAAACGCGAAGCAGGGTCATTTACAATGTTTATAAATTATTTAAGTGTGGAAAATCATAATTGTTTAATGGTAAACTATACAACTCTATTTCATACCCTACCATTCACAATGCTAAATAAAAAAAATATTTCACAATGAATTTTATAAATAATAATACTTGGCACTTTCGATCTTCCAAGATGTACTAAATGCTATATTCAAATTTAAGTCTCAATTGAAAAAAAGTGTATTTATGAAAGTGAGATGGAAGTGCAACATTAAGTATCGAAATTTTGGAACACTTTCAAGTCTATTTATTTCTTTAACGTATGGAATCTTTACAGCATGATACAAAATATAAAATGTTATTTGAATACATATAGAATACAAAACATAAGAATGTCTATATACAACAGCATATAATAGTATCAACTATAACCCATGTAAACACAGATATAAAGGATGCTTCAAATTTCGCGGTTTTTTTTAAAGAATAACCAAAACACATAATTTGTATTCACGTTCCAAAACTTTTTATTGGTAATTGAATTATCAGTTATGACATTTATAAGCGAAAAATAATATCTGCCAAATGGCCTCCTCTTGCAGCTCCATGGGTGTCCGCTCTTTTGTTATAATTGTCAATGATATTTTGACATAATTGAGGCTCTATCTCACCAATGACAAGAATAATTTCATCTTTCCAAGCAGAAATTGATTGTGGATTGTTTTTATAAACCTGACTTTTCAAGTAATCCCAAAAAAGATGTCTAACGGTGTCAAATCACATGATCTTGGTGACCAATTAACATCACCGTTTCTTGAGATTAAACCTCCAGGAAATTTTTCTCTCAATAAATCAATTGATTCGTGTGCAAAGTGAGGTGTAGCGCCATCCTGTTGCAACCACATATCTACTAGATCATTCATTAATTCAGGCCACAAAAATTCTGGCCCAAAAATAACCATGTGGACACTACAGGCGCGGGAAAGCTTAACTTCACGAACACGTCGAAGGGTGTGTAGCCTTGGTGATGGCCATGGTGGAAGTCTCTCTGTTTTCTTACAAGTCGTAGCTAAAGGGGTAGGATATTGGTCATATTTGAATCAACCAATAGGAAAAGAGGATAGGCACACTAAAAATTGGCGCGCTAAAGATATTGATATAAATTAAAATTGCGATATCAATTTCAATATAAGTACCTATCAGACAGACATCTAGACATAATAATAGACATGTATTCTGTGTAAAAAATAGAAGGATTAATGTTTGAATCTCTACTGCATTTAGATATCAATATGCGGAATTAATATTAAATGTGAGTCAATGGAAAGCTACCAAGTTCTAGGTATTCGGCTTCCTAGAACACCACAACAGTTTGTTGCTTTGTTTTGCTGAGCCAACAAAAACAAGCCTAGCAGGTCATTATGTGTATACTATTTTGGTTAAAGGTGAGGAGGCGGGCTTGAAACAAGCAACTATCAGTTTCATCATGTACGTATTTACCTTTAAACTTCATTGATAAAAAAATTAATATATCGATACTTAAAGTATTCAAAGGTATGTCGTTCATTGCAGATTTACAAACAATATTTAATTTTCGTTAACACACATAAAACTTTAAACAATAAATGTATTATAAACCATACCTCTTTAAAAAGAGTAATATTAAATGAAATGACTAATTATTAGTCTCAATGAAATGACTAATGATTAGTCTCAAAATTAAAAATAAATAATTTCCAGGTGGTTTTTTGATTATAGGGACAATCTTAATTAATTTATCCACAGTTATCCAAGCTCTACATTTCAGCTATTCGTTAGAAGACACTAGGACATGCATTTAGTGGTCGTTTACACAAAAATACTAGTTAATATAACTTTCGCTGAGGAAGTGATTCGAGTATTTTAGATATTCGTTTCTATACAAGAGGCTCTAATGAAAAATAACGATTAACTGGTGTTTTTGATATCAAACTTTCCAAAGGTAGTGGGAGTAATTGCTATTTTTTGATTATAGTGAAAAACTTAAGAGATTTATCCTAGTTTAACACCTAATTTCTTTATATCTTCGAATTCGAATGTGACTTCTCCGATCCTTTCTTCTTTCAACCACTTACTACTATTGCTAAATTGAAAGATAACCATAGCGCGGATGATGATCACAATTTACTATTACACACTGGAAACATAGTTACCGATCTGTGAGATAGACGCGTTCTCGCTTTGTCGGTCAATACATTTTTGTATTGGACGAAAGAGGGAGGCAATGATATTCATTATTTTTCTGTATGAAAATGATATGATAAACGCTATGAAGGAATCGTTCATTAATTACACAGATCTGCCAGATGATCGGTGAATCCGTGAAACCTAGGTAGTAGATAGGGTGTTATTAATAATAGAATGATTCCTTTTAACATCACAATCCAGTTACTCGTTAAAAGATGTTAAACCATACATTGAGACGCCGTTTGCCCAAATACACTAGCTGATATAACTTTTGTTGAAGAGATAATTCAAATACTTTGGTTATTCTTGTCTATATGGTATTCTAATGAAAGATAACTATTAACTGGTGTTTTTTATATTAAACTTTCGAAAGTAATGAAAGTGACTGTTAATGATATTTAAGTTTCTTTCTAAAAACAAAATTCTATAGTTACTTTATCTCAGCCTCGGTAGAAGAGGAGAAAACGTTGATACTTCTCTAGAAATTTTTGTTAATGCTATTGTGTTGTTAGTAATTAAAATAGAGGAACATAACATTTCTCAGAGTTAGTTCATAAAACACATCAGGTGGCTTCAATTCCGAAAGGCATATGTTCTAACAAATAATAATTACTATAGCAAAAAAAAATGAGTCATGCTTATTCTAATCATGTTGTATTGATAGAAAAAATAAATGCACGATATCAAGAGTGAAACACGAAAATAGTTAGTCTTAGGTGAAAGATCGTACCCTGAATATAATAGTGTCTGATAGAGCTTGCTTGATATTGAACTATTATCACAGAATACGGTGCTGGGATATCTATTGCTTCTTCTGTATTTGAAGTTATAAAAAAATGTGCTACTGATTAATTAGGTTAATGTTAAAAAATTTAGTATGGGTTTGAAGTTATGATTAAAATGAAGATAATCTACCACAGAATACAACTGCTGTTAGAGACAGGAATCGAATGATAAAGAAGCGGAGAAAGGAGTCAGAACTAAATCAAGAAAAATCCAAGCATATGCAAATAACCAAACGACAATAAATAGTAAGGAAAAGTAATAAATAACAAAATGATGGACGAATTTATGATTATAAATTCGTTTTCTTATATTTTATATCTAGATTGTATTACTTGATCTACTTTCACCCTCTATCATTTCTTGATTATTTACTGTAATCACACGAATTAATCAAAAAAGGTAAATAAAATATATTACCACATTAATGTTCGTATTTTGTACACGATTATGACAAAGTTGTGCGGAATTGTTATGTGCAAGTTTTATCGTGAATCCAGGTGCTGATGATCACAACTTAGTTGTCGAAATACGTGTACAGAAAACGAACATCGATGTAGTAAGGCATTTACCTTTTTTGATTGACTCAATTAACCAGTCTCCATTAAAATTTATGATTAAACGAAGTTATAAAAACTGGTGGTAATATATTCTGTAGAAAATATATCAAAGAAAGATGAAAAATCTAAAAGCTTTTGCGAGGAAAGTAGTATGAAAATTATATAGTGCGAAGAAAATAAATTATCAGGAATATAGCAGATTAATAAGCTAAGAATTGAAAAAGTAACCCGAAGACAAAGTAATGGGGATCAAAGAATGGCGGCATGACCACATAAATCAAATGGGTAACAAAACAGTAGTTCAAATAACATATTTAAAACTGCAACTAAGACTAAGATACTAATAGGATGTCCTACACTAAATAGAAGGAAATGGAGAAAATTAACTTAACACATAAGAATGTGTAAAAAGAGGTATAAAGTTGAACACAGTGACGTACCGTTTTGTAAAACTCATTGGATAACTTAAACTCAAAAATGGAATATATAGCTTTATAAAAATTATAGTTTTACTTTACTCAATACATATATTATTTTGCTTGAGCAGTTAATCCTAAGTTTCAGACTACCTGTTTATAATGTGCACGAATGTTTTTGAATTACACAGCGGGTTTCAAAAAGAATATACGTATTACAAAGTTATATTTTGTCCAAACTATCGATCGCTGCGCCTCGGCTCGGCTATTGGAGGAACGAACACATAGTATAGTTTATTTAATAGCCGCTAGATGTCAGTTGTCTTCTATTTTTCTTAGTAACCGCCATATTTTTAAAATGGCTACCCGGCAGCATTTTGTGTTCTCGAGTTTGCGAAGTGAAATTCCGTGATTACAGTGCAAAGACGTTTCAGGTTGAGCTATTAAATTGATTTTCCGAATGGTCGGAACATTCGCAGATGGTATCGACAGTTTATAGATACAAGATGTGTATGTAATGGAAAGAGTCCTGCCCGCTCTTGTGTTCCTGAAGAAAATGTTTCACTAATTCAAACTGTTTTCCAACGTAATCCTTCAAAACCAACTCGTCGTGCCAGTCGGGAGTTACAACTGCCTACAACAACAATTTGGCGTATTTTGAGACGTCGCTTGGTTATGAATACGTAAAAGTTACAGTTATTA
Organism: Dermolepida albohirtum; assembly: GCA_031893035.1. Taxonomy (NCBI): domain Eukaryota; kingdom Metazoa; phylum Arthropoda; class Insecta; order Coleoptera; family Scarabaeidae; genus Dermolepida; species Dermolepida albohirtum. The sequence goes on along the minus strand of JAVIWB010001154.1, from coordinate 95,402 downwards.
CAAGCTCTGCGTCCTGACGACAAACGGAAATGTGTGGCATTTTGTAACGAGATACATGATGCTATTTTCAATCATGACACTTTCGCACAACGCATCGTATTCAGTGATGAAGCGACTTTCCATGTTAGTAGTCTGGTAAACAAATACAATGTTCGAATCTAGGCTTTGCAGAACCCACATGCAACCATTGAAGAGTCCTGGCCGCCCTCGTGTTTCTGACGAAAATGTTGCACGAATTCAAACAGCTTTCCCATGTAATCCTTCAAAATCAACTCGTCGTGCCAGTTGGGAGTTACAACAGTCTACAACAACAATTTGGCGTGTTTTGAGACGTCGGTTAGTTATGAAGCCGTAAAAGTTACAGTTGTTACAAGCTCTGCGTCCTGATGACAATCGGAAACGTGCGGCATGATGCTATTGACAATTTTTCATGACTTTTCATGTTAGTAGTCTGGTAAACAAACACAATGTTAGAATTTGTGGTCTGCAGAACCCACATGCAGCCATTGAGTATGTACGAGGTTCGCCTAAAAACAATGTGATTTGTGCGATATGCTGATCATCTGTTTACGGCCCATTCTTCTTTGATGGAAGCACAGTTAACGGTCAGCAGTATCTCGCTATATTACAAAATTGGTTGTTTCCGAGGCTACACGAAGACAACTTCATTTTGAACAAGACTGGGCACTCCCTCACTGGAGTCGCCAAGTGCGATAATATCTGAATGAAACTCTTCCGAACCGTTGGATTGATCGTCAAGGAGCCGGCGACTTACCAATGTCTCATCTGGTCTCCACGGTCAGCGGGTTTGATACCCTGTGACTTCTTCCTGTGGTATCCGTACTGCCATAACATCAGTGACAAAGGACATGCTTGTCCGAGTATGGGAGGAATTTGAGTATCGATGTGATATTGTTCGTGTCGTTGATGGAGGACATATTGAACATCTGTAATCTGAACTTGAGAGGTTCGTAAATATGTGTGTAAAGTTTCATACTTGTACATATGTCTTAAAGTTTAATTAATTATGTATTCAAAATACGTATATTTTTTTGAAACACCCTGTATTTTAAACTGTTCCGATGTCTATTCCTGTATACTTGTTTGTTTACTACACAATATTTGAACATTATCTATTGTGATGAGATATTGATAAATAATGTTATTACTATTTTTAGAAAATTGATCTTTATTTACATAAAATTGTTAATTAAACATTTTTTATCACCATTTTTTACTAGAATCTTGATTGCATCTTAATAACTTACCGGTATATCTTTGAACACCTCGGGATTAAGTTCGTATAATGGATTCCCACTCACTTTAAGCACTTGTAGTTTACTAAGCTTCAAAAATAATCTGGGCACTAACTCCGTGATGAAATTCCGTTGCACCGTTAGTATCCTCAATTCGGATAAATGTTTAAATGCACCACTAGGTATCCGATTAATGGCATTATCGTCCAAATTTAACTGCACCAGATTCACTAATCCGCGAAAATTGTGGTCAAATACAACTGTCAGATTGTTATGTGTGAAATTCAGTAATCTCAATGATGGAACGCCCCAGAATGCGTGCATTCCAATTTGTACTAAGTTCGAACGAGTTATGTGGATTTCTTCTAAATGTTTGAAATCTTGGAAAATCGAACCGACCGTGAAAATATTCCAGTCGTTATCGGGCGCTGAAATATCGAGAATCTCCATCGCAGGATCCATATTGAAAGTAGGAATTGGGTCGATCATTCCACCTTTATCGCAGGTCACTCTTCGTCTTCCTTTGTCGTCTGTGCGGCAGATACACTCGGAAGGGCACGTTGTATTACAGGGGCAAAGCCATATTATAAACAAGCACGACAAGGAGACATGCCAGCGCAAGAGCATTCTATAAAGTAAAGAAAATATATATTAATATATTGCAAGATATAACAGAATAATTATAAGTAATTAATACACTATTAACACATACATAAAGATAAATTTCGTCTAGTCTTTAGTTAAAAATTTCAATCAATTAACAGTTGTGTGGAACAGAATACTCATCATAATTATAATTATAATTATAAGAAAATGTTTAAGAATACAGATCTATGTGTATGTTAATGGAATACTCAAATTAAAATTTATTCAAACTGTGAAGTAAATTTATTAGGAGCTGTAAAGAAATAAAAATATGTTAAGGATATGTTTAATTAAAATTTATAAACACATTGAAAATTAGATTATAATTAAGAATTGTATGAAAGGGAAGTATTAAGGCATTCTTACCTACACTTTTCTTGTCAAAAGGAAAGAGGAAATTGTTAGCTTTTTAAAATTTATTCTTGCTCTACATGTTTTTCTTTGAAAAAAGCTAATTTTACAAGTTCTAAATCCTCACTGTCTCATTTGACTTGGTAGTAGCGCATTCGGTAAATCCCATTTGGAATATACTATAAATGCTTAAGTGCGTAAATTGTTTGAGGATTCAGTAAAGGACTTTATCTTTAAATATATATACAACGGCATTAAATCGCAGCTCCGTACAGGCCAAGCAACATTACCAAAACGACTGATTATTCCATTATTGAAAGACAGGCCGTTGCACGATTTGTGTGGTACGTAGCGCGATTCTGCGGAAACCAAAACCCGCCCAAATCAAATTTATGAATTTTTGCCAAAAAAATCAGTTCATGTTCTTCATTAACCATCAATACCATTTAAAGAGGAAAACGAGCTAATAATATCTATCACCATTCTACAAACCACGCCAAACAGTCACATTCTGAGGGTGCATTGGCTTCTATACAACTACATTAACGCTCAAAAACCGCAATTATTCTTCTTTACATAGTCGCCAAGAGGAAAATGCATGTTATCCGATAAAATGATCTTCTTTTAGAAAAATCGACCTCAATTTCCAGCTGCTTTAAAACTCAAACAGAGAAGTGATAACTAAGCATGTGGCTTTACGCCAATGCCTGATTATCTTGGACTTTGTTAGTTAATAATTCGAAGAATTCCCCTGAGGTTCTCGTATTTAGACGTACACCTTTCTGCAACAGCAGCAGTACTATATTTATTAATATTATTATTATTATTACTTATCAATTAGTTACGACCTTTCTTCTCAAACTAGAGTACAACATGTGCACTATTTCGATCAAAAATTTCAAAGTTCACAATATTCCGACAACATAACACTCGCTTTGGAAATAGCTTTCCAGTATTTTCCAAAATTGGTCAAGCTTAAATCGATTCATTTCGCAGCGGACGGTTCGACACCCAGAAATCTGTTTTATTATCTAATCCTTTATTTCTGTATTTAATTTCTTGTTAAATATTGCCTTCACATTAAGGGTCATTAATATGATATGTTATTTGCTCGACAGACAAATTACACGTAAATGAGAGAACTGCGCAAATGAACTATTAGTTCTCAGAAGAGTAATCTCCGAAAGCGTTTAATACCAACATTTGTCAATTTGTCTAATGCAAAAAGAAATCTAAAAATGTAATAACATACATGGTGTTGCGTCTAAAATAACAAAGCTGTATACAAAGCTAAACCTTAAATTTTTTAAAATAATTTTACGGTGTGGAGCACTTGCTCACAAACAACATTTACTTGATATATTCTTTAATCGAACGAGTCGCTAATGCGTAATAGACCAAAAAGAGATAATGGCCACGCTCTGTATATTCAGAAAACATCTTATCTAAACCTAGTATTAATATTCAATTTATTGCATACAGTAAATTCCAAGGAAGAGACGAATTAGATAAAAACAAATTGTCGGAACAAGCATCGTGTATATAGGACATGCATTTAGTTTAGCTGGCTAATAGCCCGTTGTAAATTATTGCCTTACCACGAAGGGAGTCTCAGGATTCAATCCGATGGCTGCTGTTTGGAAAAGCTTGGATTATTATTGTTATTGTCCAAATTGTAAACAGTTAAAACAGTTCAAGATTGAAATGGAGGGTATTTTATTAATTAATTTGAGGAAAATATATGTGTTTAAAATTAAAAATTATCATAAAAAAAGTACAATAAACAAAGTAAATATCGAACCAAGGAATATCTGGGCAGATTTTATAATTATCAATTTGGCGCACAAACTATGGCACATATCATAAGCGTACAATATATACAAAGGGTAATTTCCTAATCCCTTTCTTAATCCTAATCCCTACACTCAATACACATCTCCATCCTCAGAAACAAATCTTTAAACCAGTTCTGTAAAATTTCAGTAGGGAGTAAAGCACACTCGTTGTTCCAAGCCCGCAGAAGGTCCTCATCACTGGAAAACCGCCTCCCTTTCAGCTTCATTTTCACATGCGGGAACAGTGCAAAGTCGCAGGGAGCAAGATCTGGACCGTAGAGAGTGTGCTCAAGAAGTTCCAATCCTGTCGTGGTCAAATATTCGGTGCAGGCTTTGGCGGGGTGAGCTGGAGCATTTCGTGATGGAGGAACCAGGTGTCCATTTTTGAATTTGGCTGCAGGGTCTTCATAGATCCAATGACTTTAGGCAGGCACTGTTCAGTATACCACTTAGTTGTGACTGTGTCCTGCGTGTCCAAAACGACGCGTTCCACAATTCCACTCGATTTGAAAAATACAGCTATCATTTTCTTCTTTACAGATCGGGATTTTCTGACATCTACGGGTGTGTCCTCATCATCAAAGACCCAAACTTTGTTTTGACATTTGGTTGGCACATCGTAATAGTACAGCCAAGTTTCGTCACCTCTCGCAATGTTGTTCACATACCGATATTGTCCCTTATTAAATTTTTTAGCATCTCCCGGCACCTAGTCACACGTCAAGTCATCTGCTCTTCAGTCAGTCGATGCGGAACCCAAAGTGAACAAAGTTTCTTCACGTGCAAATAATCATGTGGAATCGAACGAATTGCTGGTGCATTTAGGCCTGAAGTACCCTCTATCTCTTGGTAGGTCACTCGCCTATCCTCACCTAGCATTTTCCTCACAGTAGTAACGTTTTCCTCCGTAACAGACGTTCGTGACCTTCCCGGTCTCTAGGCATCCTCCACAGTTAAATTTCCCCTTTGTAATTCTCTATATCACCTGAATATCGTTGTGCGATGTGGACAAACATTACCTAGTGCAAGAGTCATTTCTTCGAAGCACTGGTCTATGTTTAAACCACGCACGAAATTATAACGCGAAACTTCCCTTATCTCATTTCGTGACCATGATGCCATCGCAAGCACTTTATACTCTCACTGCTAATGAATAACTGAGTCCAACGACATGGCGCGGCGGCTACTATGCACGTATGAACATGTCTCAACATGCAGCAACAAGCAGCTTCCTACGATTCATTGTTGCGTCATATTGCAAAAGTTTCCTAGTCCCCTTTGTATATATATAATAATTAAAATATAATGCATTAACATCACTACTTAGTTTGTAATCAATTACAATTTTTCTACTGTATTTAGTATCAAACTGTGAATAGTTTTGCCGGTATACTTTGCCTTTTATTATCTAATAAAAACATAGAAAACTGTTCATCATGTTCCAATGTGCATATGCACTATAATATTAAGAATATCATTTTCTTCACTGCGGTCTCTTCACAACATAAGCAATTCAGTCATGGTTATATTTTTCCCAAAGTTTACCGAACAGTTCCTCTTCTTCACCATCTTAAATGATACGTTATAAAAAAACACCAAAAGTATGAAATATAACACAAATTGATGCCTAAATCTCTGATCAAATTTTCTATATTTGTGTTTTTGAAAGCTTCCGTGTCCAACATGGTCCACTTTACTCCGACGAAAGAATGGTGTATTCAGTTCAGGTGAAGGATTTCAGTGTGAAAATTATTATGCGCTATAATTCTTGGCATTCTTATCTTCTATCAAAATAAGACTCGGTAGTTTTGTTTATAAATTTACTTACTTAATGATGTTATATCAAAGAGAGGTTTTGATTTGAAACCAGGTTGGAAAAGTCAGTTAATCATTGATTAAAGGTGCATTATTAATATTCTTTAATATTTAACCCAATTTGAAGATATAGTTTCCGATTGTATATTTCGTGTTATTACATATGTATGTAAATACTACTTAAAAAATATTCTTATTGCATAAATAGCACTACGTAAAAATATGAATGAAATATAACGTGTGATTGTTGACCCAAAGTTACGTCGATGCAAATTTATTAAGAAAAAGTCGTGAAATTTATACTCTTGAAAATGCAGTTCTCATAAATTCACTATGTATTGCAAGTGAGTTTTTCGAATAGGTAAAATTTAATTACTCTCATTCAAACAGGTAATTCTGAAGACTGGATATTTGTGACTTCATTTCTCGGTGCTTAATTAATTTTAAACTTCATTGCCATACTAAAGCGTTTCTAATTTCGGCGTTAATTTTATTAAACTTATATATCAGCTTTTATGTCTCAGTAAAATTTTATATTTCTTGCAATTTTGCGTTTTATTACTAAAATAAAAGGAAAAGAGATTAGACACTGTATTAGTCCATGCAAATTGCTACAATTTTAATACAGTAAAATCCAGTTATTGTTACATATAAAATAAACTGCTTATTGTGATAATTTAGAAATTTAAAATGGATTGTTAATAGCTGCATGTAACGATACAAGGAAAATGAAACTCGGAAATATGTGTCGGGATAGTTAAGCAAAAGTAAATGTTGGATATTTTCATATAAAAATATATCTTTTCTCTCGCAAAATATTGTGTAATTTCTGCAATAGAAGAAAGAATTTGTAATGCGAATGTTTCAGGTGGTTGCCACTCTCTGAGGTTAGTACCTACATACACAATAAAATATGATGTGAGTTCAATCTTAAATCCAAGCCACATAGGTCGTTCCAAGTTGACAATTATAATTTGATAACACACTTCGAGATAGATCTAAAATGTTGGTCCAGAATAAAGTTTTAAAGAAGATACAAGAAATATCTCAAAACGGTATACAGACAGACTAAATGTTAACTATGCTATAGAAACGGGTGGGCCATCTATCGGTTTAACTTTAAACCACGGGTATTTCCAATCTGGAAATACTTATGTCATTTTATTCTGTCACAAAATTCAGTATATTATCTCCACTAAACGAAATGAATCAATTTACGCTTGGACAACGTTGGGATTTATTGGAAATTTATTAGCAAAACAAAGACAATTGGTCGGAAATGTCGTACAAAATTTGGTCGCAGAGAAGGACCAGCAGTGCCCGGTATACGCAAGTTCATTGCTAAAGTTCGTGAAACTGGTTTCGCTGTTGATGCGGCAAGACATGAGCTTGCTCGTACAGTGCGTACACCCGAAAATATCGAAGCTGTGGCTGAGAGTGTACGTGCGAATCCATCAACATCAACTCGTCATCGTTCTCAAGAATTGAACATTTCGCGCGCCAGTTTACGTCGAATTTTGCAAAAAGATCTCGGTATGACGCCTTACAAAGTTCAGTTGGTTCAAGAGTTGAAGCCGCATGACCATCCGCTTCGTTTTAGCTTCGCTAGATGGGCCAACGAGAAACAGCACGATGATGTTGATTTTGCCAAAAAAATCATCTATTCGGATGAAGCTCATTTTCATCTTGGTGGGTACGTTAACAAGCAAAATTGTCGTATTTGAGGCTCAGAAAACCCACACGTGGTTTTACAGAAGCCCATGCATCCATTACGAGTGACTGTTTGGTGCGATTTGTGGACCGGATACATCATTGGTCCACACCCTGACAACCGATTTTTTTGTGCTCGCTCTTCATGGTTCATGGTATTGATGTGAACGATGTTTGGTTTCAACAGGATGGTGCAACTTGCCACACATCTCATGCCACAATCGATTTATTGCGTCAAACGTTTGATGGCCGTTTAATTAGCCCAAATGATCATGTTAATTGGCCGCCAAAAAGCTGCGATTTGACACCGTTGGACTATTTTCTGTGAGGCGCCGTTAAAGACAAGTATTATGCCGACAAACCAGAGACAATTGAGTATTTGAAGGCCAACATTCGTGATGCCATTGCCGAGATACGACCCTATACACTCGAAAAAGTTCTCGAAAATTAGTCCGATCGAATGGGGTACTATGAGGCCAGCCGCGGCAGCCATATGAGTGAAATAATATTCCATCTCTAACCGGAACAATTGTACTTCACAACAAAAGGATAAATTTGTCAAAATTTCAAACCGTTTTTATTTTATTGCATTTTTAAATTTAAACTTTTAAATGACCCATCCGTTATATTACTAATCTATTTTAATTACGGAGGTATACGCTAAAAACCAAAAACCGTTGTAATCGAGGGCGGGGTTTTTCTCCATGAAAGCACAAAGTTTCATATTTTGCTGAATTTTTGGATTGGAGATCTTCCCTTGTAATTACTATTCCGTCAAGTGAGCCGATAAATACGTTGGTACTTTCATGATTCATCGACAGATTTCTGTGGACATGAATGAACTTAAGACTTTTAGTGGTGAAGTATTGCCTAGAACTTGGAATGTTGGGCATCTTAAGGCTTAACTTAAGGCGTAACTGAACTAACAACGATTATAGTTTCCATCTCTCTTGTTTGCAGGTAGCCCGATGCATTTTCCTGCTGTCATCGTCCGAGATTTAAAATGGACTTAAAAGTACTATTTCCCATTTGCTTTACGTAGGTTTGCTCCGCAAGTTCTTTTGAGATCTTTCTTACTTTTGCGTTATGTAGCACCCCTTGATATACTCGCGTATCGTAGACTGATGGGTGAATAAATTCCGTACCAATTACGTTCTTGACAGGTTTTGAAAAATTTTGATACTTACTTTCAGCCTACCGTTTGCAATTAATGATTTTGACTTTTCCGATTTGTTTTCATTCGTATATTTTGTCGTTATAATTCCGCGGTTGTGATTTTCTGATCAGCTCGAATTTGACTTTTACAGATGTGAATTTTCGATAGCAATTTATTTCCCGTAATATTCTTGACTGACTCCCGGCAGTCGTGTAAATTTGTTTGAAAATTTAGCTCGAGTAAGTTTTTCGTTCCGGACTGCATTTGTAATTGCTTTTTACAGATTTGGCTGCTTTTGTTTGATTAGGCCAGCCACAATATTAAACCTCCCGTATAGAGATTTTCGGCTTAACTTAATTTAAGCCGTACCACTTTAAGTATTTACATTTTTGTGTTTGTCTTCTGCGTTTCAGTCAGTACAATGCTGGGATTGACTTTAAGATTTACTTTTCTTTGTTTTTGCTTAGCACCTTTGGTACTTCGTTTTGTTTGACAAATCGAAGAGTCCAACATTGTTTTCTCGTACTTATTATATGTAATTACAAAATTTATAATCTTCGCTACATGATCAGACGGCGCCGTAATTGGATGGTGTGCCTGTGTATACATATATATGTATGTACTAGGGTTATTTTTAAATAAGATCTGCGCTCGCCACAGTACGCATGCGCGTCTACCCCAGATTGCGTTCGTTTGTGTGATGACCGCCGACTGTGAGATATGATCTGTAATTCCATTCTTAAGCGCAGGAGATTTGGAAGCAGCACAAATTCATCATTATATTTGTGAAGTGTACAGTAATAATGCGAGGACCGACGATTCACGATTTCAAAGTTATCAATTGATTTTTCACAGGTCAAGGTGAGTTTTTACAAAATTGTTTCGGAAAAAAAAGTATCGAATATTGCGTTGTCAGTGGGTTCCAAGACTGCTTTGATGGTCACAAAATAAAAAGATTGGGCTGTGCTTTATAGTTTGTACTCAATACGATCAACAAGGAGATGAATTTTTGGACAACATCGTTACAGAAGATGACACTTGGGTGTCTTACATAACTCTTGAATTCAAGCAACAATCAATGGAATCAACCCGTGTGAAAATCAAACAGACAATTTCAACACGAAAAATCATGTCAACTGTCTTTTGGAACAGGAAAAGATATTTATTTATGTATTTTATGGTGAGAAGCACAACAATCAATTCTGATGCATATTGTGTTGTGTGACATTGTGTACAAAACAGGCGGCGTGGCCTACTGTCTTTCAGTGTGATGGTGGTACAAGACAATGTGAGGCAACATGTTTCTGCACAAAGACAAGGTCTTTATTCAAGTTTTTTGGACGGGAACAATTGGATCATCCGCCCCACAGTCCAAACCTTGTATCCAGTGGTTTTTACCTATTTTGGTACTTAAAAGAGTTTCTTAATTGTTAACGGTTCAACGACGACAAAGAAGTTAAAACTGCAATCATGAATTAGGCTTCTTTACAGGTGACAGATTTCTTTGACGTCGGTAACGGTATGACAAATGTTCGAACAAAAATGGAAATTATGTAGAAAAGTTGATGAAAGTATGTAGAACATGGAAATAAATATATTTCAATGATATTTCCAGTATATTTCATGTTATTAATACGCGGACCTTCTTTAAAAAATAACCGAAATATTTATGACGATATGACGCAGAGCGTTTTTATTTATTGACTGAATAAATTTAACGATAAAATGAAAAAAAAGTAACGAAATATAGCCTTATTACTAGACAATGTGTTATCTTACCGACGTTCGTCTTTCAACTTCATATGAATCTTTTTACAGGCTAATACCTACGGTCAGTTGTAACCTTTAGATCAGTGTATTATTCAGTTCTTGTAAATTGTAAATATATTACTTTGGCATTAGCAGCAAGAATCGAGAAAGTCTCACATATTTAGGAATTAGCTAAATAAATTCTTCTGTCGAATGCGATTTATGGATATTTCTCGTTTGGCAATGTGTTCAGTCTGACATGATTATTAAATGTTTCAATGTATGTAAAGTTGACATTAATAATGAAGTTAATTTATACGATCTTGATCGAAAAATTAATATTAATAATCCATGTAGATTTTACCGAAAATAAACTTGTTAAAATTTGCAAAATCACATATTTTAATATGCTCCTCCTTAAGAATGTATCTAATCAGTTAGCGAATCAAAAAGCTTTGCAAGAGAATGGAAAAACAATAAATTATTAATTCCATTATGTGAAATTAGATCAGAATTTGGAAAAAAAATTTACCAAAAAAGTGAAACAAAAAATATTAATGGTAATTATGTGTATTTTTTGTTTCGGTTATAATGTTCTAACTCACCTTGTTGTTATTGTTATGTTTGTTGTTATATAGTACATACAAATATTTAATTAAAACTAAAAATACCACGTAATTTAATGTACAGAGGGTGCCGCAAAAAGGTTTACGATGTACAAGAAAAATATTTAATTGAAACTAAAAATACCACCTAATTTAATGTACAGTGGGTGCCACAAAAAGGTTGTGACACCCACGATGTACAAGAAAATATATCTGCCGAATTCATGTGCGACGGTCTTTATAACTTGTTATGTAAATAAAACTTTGACATTCGGAGCATCTCTGATTCATATTATTACAAAAGCATATTGTTTTTTTTAGGTAGAAGATTTGTACATATATAGATATAACACATGGATCAATAAGTCCGGAGACTAACAATGAAAACAACATTTTTTTTGCAAAATTTTTTTTTATTCATCAACATAATCACCTTTTAGAGTGATACAATGGTTCCATAATTTTTCAATACCATGTATATATATATATATATATATATATATATATATATACTGGGGGCTAAATCTGGCGAATATGGGGGGTGGGGAAGCAGATATATATATATATGCATTGTCTTGGTGAAAAAGGATTGTTTTTCTCTGCATGTGCGGTCGTTTTTTTGCGATTTCCTCCTTCAAACGCACCAGTAAGTCAATATAATAATCACTGTTGATCGATTTACTTTTTTCGAGGTAGTCAATGAAAATCACGCCATGTGTATCCCAAAAAACTGACGCCAGGACTTTGCCAGCTGACTGCTGCGTTTTCGGACGTTTCGGACGGCTTTCGCCAGCTGTGCGCCACTCAGATGACTGCCGCTTCGACTCTGGAGTGTAGTGATGTATCCATGTTTCGTCCATGGTCACGTAACGACGCAAGAAATCTTTTTTGTTGCGAGTAAATAACGATAAACAGCTTTCTGAATCATCGACTCGTTGCTGTTTTTGTTCCATCGAGAGCAATCGCGGCACCCACTTGGAAAAAACCTTTTTCATGCTCAATTTTTCATGAAAGATAGTAAATACACTTCCATATGATATCTGTGTCATCTCAGCAATCTCACGGAGCTTCACTTTACGATCTTTCATTATAATTTTTGTCACTTCACTCACATTTTCCGGTGTAACGGCTTCCACAGGTCTACCCGAGCGTTCCGCGTCATTTGTGTCGGTACGACCACGTTTAAACTCGGCAAACCACCGACAAATCGTTGCTTTTGATGGACAAGAGTCCGGTTAACATTTTTCAATCCATTGTTTTGCTTGCGTGGTGTTTTTACCCATTAAAAAACAATGTTTTATCAGAACACGAAACTCGGTTTTTTCCATTGTTTAAACAAACTACAAAACGACTTTACTCCAACCTCGATAACTCGGCTGTTTCTGGTCCGATCGACTTAAAATTTTGACCCGTTTCAAACAAAGGTTAGTATCTGGTTTACTACGAGCGCCATCTATGGGTTAGTCTCGGGACTTATTGATCCATGTGTTAGTCATGGGTGAAATATACAATAATGCTATAAATATATATATATATATATATATATATATATATATATATATCATGTAAATGATAGTACGCAAAATACAATATGAAAGTTCATTCCTTACGTTCCACAATTCTTCGCTATTTTGCGGAGTGAAATTAATATATACATTTTTTTAATATTGACCAAAGAGAAAATAAGAAAATGCAGTTTCTTGAAGCTTTTTGTTATTATGTCGAAAACTTAAACAAACTCGTGTGCCATTTAAATGGCACATTATATACACCATTGTTCGTTTTATTTTTTTAATGAAACATACAAGATATCTCTATCTAAAAGATATAGAGAAACAATTTCAATTTATATTGTAAACCACTTTGTTGTAATATATATATATATATATATATATATATATATATATATATATATATTCTAGAATATATATGTATATATGTACATGTATGTATGTATGTATGTATATATACATATATTATCTTCTGCTGTTATTTAATATATATAAAATGAATAAGTGCGTATATAATTCTGATGCATATTCTGTGAATGAACTTTTGGCTGAATTAATGATGGACGGGTTTTAATAGCACATGCAACAGCAATTTTGTGAGCGTTCCTAATAGACTTCATCTACATATGTATGTATTTGCGCACATGAATATAGTATTTTATTCCATTTCGGAATTCAGAATTCAAATATTAAAACATTCCTACAACCAGCAACATAAATAAATCGCAGGAATATTGATAACTCGATAAAATCTATATTATTTTTGTAGCTGTTTGCATAATTAATATACATACTTGATATACATATTTTGCACAAGTATATGAACTGAATAATTTTTGCTAAAATTATTGTGTATAAGTAAGAGTAAACGTTAAAACTTTAGTATAAATTATTATACTAGTTATATAATAAGACTCAAAATCCTTGCATAGAGGAAAGAGAAACTTAAGCGTACAATAATTTGTTAACGAAAAATACATCAAACTAAAATTTTAAATGGATCATGTAATTTTTGCGAATGAAACTGTCAGTCATTTGCAAAAAATTACATGATCTAAACACAGCAATAAAAAATTTTCCGTCGCTTTTGTTATTTTATAATACATATAATACCTTTGAGTTAATATTTAAAAATTGCATATTTTATAAAGTTTTATATCTTCTAAGTAAATTGTTTATTTAATTATTTTAAAATACAAATCAATTATAAATTGAATTTCTTCAATTAGAGGATAATGTTTTCATGTTCGCGGTGTCTTGAAGAGTGATTTTTCGAGTAGTCCTTTTTAGGTAAATTTTAATGAAAACTATGGTTAATTGAATTAATCAAAGAAGCTAAAAAAACCCTCACCATATCAATGTTCGTATTCTCTCTAAGTATTTCGACAACTAATAATAGTTATCATCATCACCAATATACGAGGGTAGTTTGACAAGTAGTGAAAATGGAAAAGAAAAACGAATTTTTTAAATACAAACCAGTTTTTATTTTTCAATATATTCTCCTAAAAGAGCAATACATTTATTCCAACGGTGCTCCAATGCCCTTATGCCATCTCTAAAATGCGATTCCGGAAGGCTTGCAAAATACTTATTTACGAAGATGATAAGCTCGTCGTTAGACGAAAATTTCTTTCCACCTAGTACCGTTTTCAATTTTGGAAAAAGGAGGAAGATCCGGTGAATAAGCCGCATGCGGTACTAATTGGAAATGCAACTCGTGGATTTTGGACATCGCAACTGTGCTGTATGCGAGGGAGCGTTGTCTTGGTGAAACAGAATCTTTTTCTTTGCCATTCCTGGCCGTTTAGTACGAATCTCAACATTTAATTTTTGTAGAAGTTCTGCATAATATTGTCCGTTTATTGTGGTACCTTTCTGAAGGTAATCAATGAACAAAATGCCCTTTGAATCCCAAAAAATTGATGCCATCACCTTGTTTGCCGATAAAGTGGTTTTCGCTTTCTTTGGAGGTGCAGAACCACGTTCTAGCCATTGTTTCGACTGTTGTTTAGTTTCCAGTGTACTGTAGTGTATCCAAGTTTTATCGCAAGTATCAAATCGCCTACAAAAATCAACCGGGTTCCGGTTATAAAGGTCCAAACACTCATTGGAAATGCGCAAACGAGTGAACTTTTGATCAGTCGTAAGCAATCGTGGCACCCATCTAGCCGAAAGCTTGGAAAGACCCAATTCTTTTGTTAAAACGTGGTGTACGCGTTCTGTTGAAATGTTTACCATGTCTGCTATCTCTCTCACTTTGAGTCGTCGATCTTGCATAATAATATTATGGATTTTTAAAATCATTTCCTTAGAACTCAAAATTTTGTGTGCCCCAGAGCGCGCTTCATCAACACAGCTTGTTCTATCACGTTTAAATTCATTTACTCATCTGCTTTTTGGGGCGAATGATGGAGCAGATTTACCTAACGTTTCCCGTAACTCATCTTTTATTTCGGTAACTTTCATACCCTTAATTACGAAGTATTTAATCATCGCACGATACTCTGCTTTTTCTATTTTAACAAAACGACGTGTTGCTTCTTTTTCAATCAGCTGTCAAAAATAAACTAATCAACCGATTTATCTAAGTATCGGAATGTAAACATATAAATAGGCAACCTAAATTATAGTGCATTTGTTTTTACAATTAGAGCGCCACCTATGTGTCATTCTCACTACTTGTCAAACTACCCTCGTATACTGAATATCAGTGTTACACTTGGATTCTACCAAGGAAAGAAAGAGTTAATTCAAGTACATATGCACCGGTCAGCGGTTAGGCATTTTGAATGAATCCACCATTCAGCAATATCTAGAGTTCGTTAATCGTAAAGGACTGCTATTTCATCACGACAACGCTAAACCACGACTTGAATGCACATCAAAAATTATTAGATATTAGATAGGACATGCTATCACAAAATTCGGTAAATGTTACACTTTTAGACTTCCACTTGTTTCAATGTATTTAACATAACGTAATATAACATTCAACTCAAATGAGGCTGTGTTTATATGAACACGATTATTAAGCTTACCAAAAAATGGTAAACGTTATCGAAGAAAACGGGCAATATGTAAGTATATATATATATACACATATATATATGAATAATATTAGATTCTCGGGCTTTCCGCGATGTTGGACAGAAATTCTCGTAACAATCAACGTCTCGACGTTTCGATGAAATCTCGATCATCTTCTTCAGGAGTTGTTTCGTAGTGAAGCGTCAACCTGACACTGGCTGTAACTGCTCTTCTCGCTGCTTTATATACCGACTCTTCGTAATTCTTCAGGTTACATCGGTTTTGGCTTCGGTGTAATGGGACTTTAATGAGTTTTTAATGGATTCTGGAACATTCGGCCCAGGTTTCATAATATATATAATAATGAGATTAATCTTAATGGGTTGTTTGTTTGCGGAAATTTGAGAGGATTATTTTATTAGGTCTCCTGGTGGACGAAACTGTTCCTAGTATTCAAGGTGTTTCCTCGTTTTTCAATCTCTATTGCTTCATTGTATGTTCTTGATCGGGAATTTTCTATAAGTGCTATTGTATTTTGAAAATCTATTGATTGTCCTATTGTAATGACGTGTTGCGCTAGTGTTGACGTAGTAGTTTTGTTTCGCACGCCCACCTCATCTTCCTGCATGCGTACTGAAATTCTGCGATTGGTCTGGCTTATGTAGCTACCATGACATTCCTTACATGGTATTTCATACACACCTTGATTTTCGCACTTAATTTTGTCCTTCGGATTTCTTAGCATTAATACTATGGTGTTAGTATCTTTGAAAACAGGTCTTATGATCCGTTGTCGGAGTATATGTTCGAACGAAGGTTCTCACGGTTGTATATATACATATATCAGAAAAATCACCTTATATTTTTTATGTTCAGCATAAGTCATTTATTAAAATGTAAGAAAACGTAAATTGATTTACGTTTTCTGACATTTCTGACATTTCAATATTTTATCATTTCTTATTATTAATTTATTAACATTTCGTCAGCAAAAATCTATAAATCTATTTGGTTTGTGAGATAATTACTCGCACTCTCGATTAAATTTTGTTGCCAGGGCCTATTTGGTAAAGAAAAATAACTTTTAGTTTCCTGAAAAAAACTTAAAAGCTTAAGAAATTACTTTTTCAATCTCGTTAGCAATATCGCTTTTTTCGAATATTTGAGATTTAGCTGATTGAAGAAACTATTTTTTCCAATAGCATAAATCACTTGTTGTGTTAGAATAAATACGCTAAGCATCACTTTGCAAAAGATTTCTAATATAAGAAAAATTGGTTCTTAGTAATTTATGTTATAATACAATTTTCATATTTTGATCACAATCTTCAGGCGAATGTAAAATTATTTGACGAACACATTTTCACAACACAAGTTGTGATCTAATAAAATGTTATAAATAAAAAAAAATAAACGTTTATACTTTCATTACTTTAATGATTAATATGCTAGATATACAGAAACAATTTTTACCGGAAATACACAAAAATACAAAAGAGTGGCGGTATTTTCCCTTCGTAGGTTTTATTCAAACGGACCTATAATATAAATAAATTCAAGCAGTTGACATTTATAACTTTTCTTTCACACTAATGTAGAAAATTTTTGAATCTAAAATTTTTATACATTTGTTACATTTAGTTAATCATACTTCATATAACCTGGAACTGATTGAATTTGGTAGCACATATTTCATATTTTTCAACTATCACTTAAGTTATAGATCATTACGCAGTTCTAATAAGTTTCTTACTTTCCTAAATAGCTTGTTATTGATATACATACATATTAAGTTATTAAGAATTTAAGAAATTGCTTAAAATATATATATATATATATATATATATATATATATATATATTTAACTTGAAGATATATTTTACTACACTATTTGCTTTAACAATTTTTAAAACCAAATTATAGTCAGGTATGTTCTAAATTAAAAAAAGTGCTTCTTAGCTTACAGTATAAAAAAGAAAGTGATTTAAACATATGTACGAGTATGTATGTATGTATACATATACATACATATATATGTACATACACAGTCTGTCGCAGGTAAGCCGAACTTTATAAAATGGTAATTCTTAGTTGCGCCATCTATTAAAAAAGTATGCATCGCTAAAGTAGATCTTTCACCAAAATATCATGACATTTTCATTGTCAGAAGGAGATAAATTGAGCATTGGCCGGTAAATGAATTTTGAACAATTTAAACTCGGTAAACCGTTCATTGAAACATTCAATTTGATGAAACAAGTGTATGATAAGGCGTGTTTATCACACACGAGTATGTATGAGTGGTAGAAACCATTTAAAAGCGATCATACGGACATAAATGACGTCGAACATTCTGGTGCAAAAAATCTGTGGTTACAGAAAGTAATATCGAACTTGTGCATGAATGTAGCAGAAACGAGCTGCATCATGTACCAGTATATGTGAGCGGTTTAAACGACTTAAAAGCGGTCATACGGACATAAATGACGACGGACATCCTGATGCAAAAAATTTGTGATTACGGAAAGTAACATCCAACTTGTGCATGAATGTAAATGAAATGAGCCGAAATCCTTATTGCGATACGTGGACATGGAATATAATATTTCAAAAGATTCAATTTATCGCATTTTGACATGCATCTGGGACTGAGAAAGATTTGTGCAAGGTTTGTACCACACAATTTAACTGAATTCAATATTGTACGGACTTAATTGAAGACTCAAAAAAGGACGAAAACTTCAGGTATTCTATTGTAACTGACGAAGAGACGAGGTGTTTTCAATATGATCCAGAGGCTAAGCGTCAAAGCTTTAAATGGAAGCAGTCAAGCGAAGAAAAACTGAAAAAACCCGTAAAAAGTGACGACAATGTGTTTTTATAATTCGAAAGGCATACCGCACAAAGAGTTTGTACCAACTAGTCAAACATTCAATGCTGTATATTATCTTGGTGTGTCGTGTGCGCCCTCAATATTGTGAAAATGGTAGCTGGCGTTTGTTACATGATAATGCACTATCTCATCACTGGACGCTTTTCACTGAATTTCTAACTGTAGTTAGAAAACCTTTTTAGCATCTTCCGGCACCAAGTCACAGTGCAGCAGGAACAGTGCAAAGTCGCAGGGAGCAAGGTCTTGACTGTAGGGAGGGTGCTCGAGAAGTTTCAATCCTGTGGTGGTCAAATATTCGGTGCAGACTTTGGCACAGTGAGCTGGAGCATTATCGTGATGGAGAAACCAGGTGTCTATTCTTGACTTTGGCCGCAGGTTCTTCATAGATCCAATGACTTTAGGCAGGAACTGTTCAGTATACTACTTAGTTGTGACTGTCTCCTGTGTGTCCAAAACAACGCGTTCCACAATTTCACTCGATTTGCAAAATACAGCTATCATTTTCTTCTTTACACATCGGGCTTTTCTGACAACTACCGTTGTGTCCTCATCATCAAAGACCCAAACTTTCTTTTGAGCTTTGATCGGCACATCGTAATAGTACAGCTAAGTCTTGTCACCTGTCACGATGTTGTTCACATATCGAGATTGTCCCTTGTTAAACTATTTCAGCATCTCCCGGCACACGTCACACATCGTGTCATCTGCTCTTCAGTCAGTCGATGCGGCACCAAGAGACAACAAAGTTCCTTCACGTGCAAATGATCATACAGAATCGAACAAATTGCTGGTGCATTTAGGCCTGAAGTACCCTCTATCTATTAGTAGGTCAGCCGCCTATCCTCACCAACCATTTTCCTTACAGTAGTAACGTTTTCCTCCGTAACTGACGTTCGTGGCCTTCCCGGCCTCTCAGCATCCTCCATAGTTAAATTTCCCCTTTGGAATTCTCTATATTACCAGATTATCGTTATGCGATGTGAACAAACATCACCTAGTACCAGAATCATTGCTTCGAAGCGCCGGTCTATGTTTAAACCACGCACGAAATTATAACGCGAAACTGCCCTTATCTCATTTCGTGACCACGATGCCATCGCAAGCATTTTACACTCTCACTGCTAATGAATAACTGGGCCCATCGACATGGCGCGACGGCTTCTATGCACATATGAATATGTCTCAACATGCAGCAACAAGCAGCCTCCTCGATTCATTGTAGCGTCATATTGCAAATCATAATGCTAAGATTGAAAATTGATTATCGTCATTAAATGTAAATTTATATAAATTAATATAAATTCTATTAAATAAGTAAATATTAATTACACATATACGATGTTATTTAAATATCAATCCAATCATTTAATATGTGACTATTATATATATATATATATATATATATATATATATATATATGTATATATATATATATATATATATATATATATATACATATAATCAATTTTTATATTTTGCATTGTAGCTTAACTTACAAAATAAGATATAGAAAGGAAAATATCTTGTAATCGAATCACGTAAGATTTCAAGAAAGGAAGCATTTTTGTATATTTGTTTTATTTCGATTTACTCCTGTTTTCGTTCGAACATATACACATAGATTTGTGTAGGTTTGTACAGAAATGGTCCTCTTGATAAATAAAACGTTTCACTGAGCACGTAGCTTCAGTACTAGAAATACTGTTTTCACTTCCCAATGGAGCAGTGTACAGTATAAGGAAAATGTCGGATAACATTTTCAAATTCTTTTAACACAGGATACTGAAATATTTTATTTTTCTATATGTACAGTTACATCAGGGAAATATAAATTATGCAACAAGTACGTTACGAAATCATGCATAATTATCAGCTGTTTCGAAGCTAATTTCACAATATATTTAATATAGAAATGTGTAAAACACATTAATATTTATAAAGTTATCTTATTATAATCTTTTATTTCGAATTTTTTTCCTGAATGCTATTTTATAAATGTATGTTTAAGTTTGCGTTTCTTAGATATCTTAAAATATTTACTCCTTCGCCACAATATTCATTTTATTATGAAGTACATGTACAATGTTGCCTCTTAACGTGCTCGTTATTTATATTGTTAGCCTGTTAGAAAAAATTTGCGGAAGCTTAGACGCGAGATGATTATATTATACTTCTGTATCATACAGTTAAGAATATTTTATTACTTGAAAATCGGAAGATAAGTGAAGGAATTTATAGCACTTTAAAAGAGAAAATAACTAGCATAAGTATGGTTTATATACTCGTAAAATGACAATTTTCATCACTAAAATTTGTTTCTCTAGAAAATGTGCTCTAACACACTCCTGCCGCTGACTAACAAGAACACAAATACTACTAAAATAATCCATTTCGAGGACGTTCGGAAGTATGTGCAGAATAAGAGAATTGTTAGAAATATGATTTTGTATGTCCGGAGCCTATATGAGGAGAATATATTAGTCTTAGAAACAAAATATGAGACCTCCGAATCCTTCGTTACAAATTTTTGACTGAGGCGAGGCTGCATTTTAAGTTCATTTTTATTTAATATAATAGACGATACTGACACAAAAAACGAATCTGAGGTTAAGTAACATCACATGAGATACTTAAATGTTAATGTTGTAACAATTAGTGAACTAAGTAATGCAATTAACATAATCGTCTTAACAAAGGCAGATACAAGCCTGCAATGCAATCTAGAAATACTTAGTCATAGATTAGTACCAATAAATACTGAGATTGAAAAAGACAAAACAAAAACAATTATATCTAGTAAATAGAAGAAAGAATATAAAAATACTTTAGACAACGTAGTTTTAGAAGTAGAAAACTTCAAGTATATTGAAATGATAATCAATGCCCAGATCGATACAGACGAAAACAGAAACTAAAGAATAAAAACAGAGATATTCAAAAGAGTAGTAGTTCCAACATTAACACGCGAAAGTAAGGCATCAATGTAAGGTTCTAATACCAAATAAAGCTTTTATTTAAAGCAGCCAGGAATAGAGAATGGGTTAAAGATTAACAGCTACAAAATACTGCGGAAATAACCACCCAAAAACAAGTAAGACTCATGCTGAACTCACTCTCATTTACTTGTTTAGAAATGAAGTTAACACTTTCTATTACTTTATACAAAAGAATATAGGTAGCGTGATTTCTACAATTTTAATTTATTTATTCTCAATGATATTCCCGTTTTTATTACTTCTAATTTTAACCGAATTAATCATAAATTAAATAATAAAAATGTTTGTAATTAATTATTCATAAAAAGTTTTTAAGCAGCTGAAATAAACTTTTTCAAATGAGGAAAACTTTATACCTAAGAACGGTAAAATTTGAACGTATCGCTGTCTTATGGTAAAATTCTTTGCTCGATATTGTTGATATTTCCCAAGCACTTTTCGAGTTTTCCACTGTTCTACAAAATTAAATCAACTCATTTCTCTTATCCCAGCGCATTTCGTCTAATATTTACTTGATCTGGTAAAACGAAACTGCAAACTTAACAACATTGGCTTATTTCAGTTGATTTACATATCGCCGAAGTTCAAAATGTTATTCAAATTAAGATTCTTGACTTGTCACTTATCATTTTATTTGATTGTCTAGGATAAGAGCATTTTATTAAATTTCAATTCGTTGATGAAATCACAAAGAAATTTGTTTTACTAGGATACAATAATTTTAAATTTTGGCAACACGAAAATTAGTAAATTTTGCATATATATTATACGAATTTCAATATGTATTGCTAATAATATTAATGTTTACTATAAATAAATCATAATAAAATATATTACTCAAAATAAATAACAAATATTCTGTATAATCGATAATAAAAAGTAGTAGTAGTTAACAAATATTTCTATAAACTAGTTTCTATCTCTTCAAACAAGAAAGTTAGTACATAGATGTGTGTGTTAAAGCGATCTTTATTGGAGTGTATAAAAACGCGCTTCAACATGTTCCCCTGCCATTATCTAAAAGTTCTCCTCTGTGAATAGTAGTACATAGTGAATATATTTTGAGTGTCATTCGAAATGGGTGCACATTGTCATAAGTTAATTGTAATGTTATCAAAATGTTTGGAGTGGGCCAAATTGTTAGAAATCGGAATGTTGCTCAAATGTTTTGGAGGTGTTCACCGAAGGCAAGGACAAGGTCGGCCAACATCAATACAAAAGGCAATCAATATCAGTTACAATTGAGTTCACTGCTGCCAGTGGAAGACTATCATTAACGCAAACAACAAGATTTTTTTTTGCGTACCATAGGCTTACAGGCTCATGAGCAATTTACTTAAAATTTTAATGAATGGATGTGAGTATTATTCAACGATGAATCCGAATTTACGTTGCAATAAGATTAATAGGCGTAATATGATATGGCTTGAACCGGGCACACCCAATATCCCACAGTTAGTCCGGAAATGACCTTTATATGAAAGCGGTGGTCTAATGGTATGAGCATGGATAAGCATTTTACTACAAAAAATGAGGTTCACTGCCCAGAGATATCTCGATGAAATTCTGCAACTTATTGCTCTTCCGTATTCAGCAGTAGTGAAAAACGAAGTACTCGGCATTATGGACGACAATATTCGTCTTCATCTAGCAAACACTGTCAACAATTGGATTGATGAAACTAGTATTGAGATAATGGTGCCAGATATTTCCTCAGGTGGAATTCAATATAACTCTTTTAAGGTGTTGTAGAAAGACATGGTGTTGCACGAAATATGCTATTAAGCATTACGAATTGCTGTCAGAGGGAATGGGATATAGACCTGAATATGTCGTATGAGCAGGTAGGAACGCGTTGTCTTAAGTTACACATGACGCGTACAACAAAGTTTCCTTGAGTGAGATTCAAAGGCATAAATTACAGAAGCTAGTGAAATATATCTATAACTACAGGTTAACTTCAACGGCCATATGCAAAGAAGCCAAGAAACTTTAGTGAGATGGTGGAAACCACAACAGATCTGAAAAGCTCGCAGTTGAATAGGTTTTAAAGCATCTATAAGTAATCTTAAATATTGTTGGAATACATCTTGAGAGAGGAACCGAAAATTTGCTTTTGTTTCATGAGACTTCACCTTCAGTTGACAATTTTAAAGCGTAAAATTTATATACGAAATTAAGCATAATCTAATATATTCGTCTTTCCTTTTAATTGAGATTCCTGTGTGTGTTCCTAGATATGTAGCTAAATCAACATTTGAAGGTATGTTAATAGTACTTCTCTACTTCCTAATAATATCGCTTTAGATATCTTACTTCTTGTTTATTACTGTGTTTTCTAATTTCACAAACATTGTTTTTTGTAATAATCTATATAGTACAGGGTATATTAATAAGTAAATAAATAAAAATAAATAATTATTCATTAATATCTAATATTATTTTTCTTTATTAATTTTTGCTAGTTTAAAGTCAAGGTACTCCTTTAGGTTTACTTTACTGGATACATCGGCAATACTCAATTTAGTTCGGTCAATTGTTTCTGGGCCGTCGAATGCCGATTCTCTTTACAGTCTTAACACGACATCATGTGACTCGTTTTGTTTTTAGATAATGAAAGATTAAATATATGGATTTGCATTCCGTGCTGAAGCGCCATGGTTTACGATGCACCCCTTCAACACTGAAAGCAGTGATATATATCATAAACATAAACATTAATATTTCGAATACTTCGAAAAACAATAGTCGTGGGAGCAAGCTTCCATATAATATTTATGTTTTCGCAGGAATATATATATACGAACAATTTTCAGTCTTCTAAAAAGAAGTATTCGAAATCAAATTACTAATCAAAAATAGTTCTTGCTTAATAACAAATATGTATGTCCGTTCTATTAGAATACGTACATATGTTTGTCTTAGAATCTTTTAGTAGTTCCGGATGTGCAATAGTTTTATTCAAGATATGCAAACATTAATTGCCTATATTCGTTCTACATTATAAGAGTTTGAAATTCTTTACATTTTATAATTAAAATGGATATACAAATATGTAAGTGATATGTGAAAAAATATGTGTTTACTCCATATCTTTT
Source organism: Dermolepida albohirtum (assembly GCA_031893035.1). NCBI lineage: Eukaryota > Metazoa > Arthropoda > Insecta > Coleoptera > Scarabaeidae > Dermolepida > Dermolepida albohirtum. The sequence goes on along the minus strand of JAVIWB010001154.1, from coordinate 70,752 downwards.
CAAAACAAATCATTAAATCGTGTTGAATCATAAATTACTAACTGCTAAAGTATGTATATAGATGAAAACACGTTAGTTTACATAAGGTCAACGTCAAACATCTGCTTTCGCGTTCTCAATAAATGTGATTTACGTCATATTTCTAGTCTATTATAATATATCTGGAGCTACAGTGATATAACTATTATTCTGTACTTAATTGGAGCTGCAGTAAATAAACAAACGTTTAGTAGAAGATTAATTAGCACTAATTAGTCACCATATATTTTAACCAATATTCGCCAGGAATCGTAAGAAAGAGTGTAAACTTTGTTATGAGTTTCATATATGTGTGTTGTTCATACATGAAACTAGCAAATCAATTATTTTGATATAATGATTCTTACACGAAATTAATTAAATTTGTTAACAAAGTAGTAAATTGTTTTCAAATACCTGTCGTTAATTCTTTTTTAATTATTGTTGGTAAATTTTAATGGAGAGTGTGGTTAATTTAATTAATCAAAGAAGGTTAATCAAAACCCCTTACCACATCAACGTTCGCACTCCGTATATGCATTTCCACAACTTGTCATCACTAGTAGATAATTTAGCAGATAATTAATCAGTGTCGTACCTGGAGCCGCGGTAAATTTGGTTGTTAGCGGTTAAGCAATCAAATACACTCAGAGTGAATTTGGATGTTATTATTCTCTGTGTGTTTTACCGCGAAATATTTATGGTTCTTGAACAGTTTTATTTTGTAGCTATTATTATTGTTACGGCTGATATTTTTTTCGAATCATAAGGTGCCAGATATCGTTAATCTCAACACTTTGTGTACTTATGGCATTTGTTATTATGGTCATATATCTATCAGTTTTCGGTTAATGCGATGTTCTTCTTTTGTCAGTATTAGAGCTTTATTTGATACAATCCTATGTCCTTCTTCTCAAACATATTGGGATAGACGCGATTTATTTGTTTCCCGTTGGTGTTCAATGAGTCTAACCTTGAGGAATCTGCTTGTCCCTCCTATATATAGCTAACCACATTCACATTTTATTTTAGAAACACAATTTTTCTTTCTCTGATTCCCGTTGTCAGGCTTTGTTGTCACTGGAATCGATATGTTCGTGTTCATGATTTTTATAGCTATTCATAATATGTGGTATTACCATTGTATACACATTTTCTTCTGGTTGTTGTGCTTTGCCATATAAACATCTGGCTGCTCAAATTTTAACACTGTGAGGATGACACTGGTCATGAGTGCGCCATCTGTATTTTTATGTACTAAGACATCCAGGAAAGGAATTTTGTAGTCTTTGTCCATTTCTATTGTGAACTTGATGGAGTCTATGTTGTTTAGATGTGGTAGGAACGCATCTATCGTATTATTTACTGGATTCGAGGCTTATCGAAGGCATGTTTTTTGGACTTTTCGTTTAAAAGGGTGTTAGGTACGAATTATATAAGAATTTTTGTATTAAGTTAACGTAAAATTCTTTTTATTTGCATCGATATCGTTGGAGGAAGTTATTTCCATTAGAGCTTAGTTTAATCAATCCAATTCGTTTTCATGAAATATTACTAGTTATCCCTTAATTTCTATCTAAAACAAGTAAAGAATTTGATTATAACTTATTCGATCTTTTTCTGGATTTATTTAACGTGTAATATTATGAGAGCCTAGTCCTATAAGTACCTGGCCTGATCTAGAGATAGCAGTAGTTGTTTGAAAAATATCACTGTATTAGAAAGTACACAATCTATAAAACATATGTTTCAAATTTGAAGACGCCACGTTGTTTAATATTTATTTGGCAGCCATCAAGAGTGAACGTTTTCAGTGGATTTGTGAAAATGGAGAAAATTGGTCATCGTTACGTGATACAATACTTTTATTTGAAAGGCCTAGTCCAACCGATATAAAAGCTGAACTGAATTCTACTCTGAGTGCGTGTGCTCCTTCGTTTACAATAGTGAAATATTGGGTAGCAGAGTTTAAACAAGCCCATACGAGCTGCCAAGGTGACGGCTCCAGAAATGGTGAAAAAATCCACAAAGCGGTACTGAATGATCGTCGAATGAGCAGACGTAGTAGGCATTTCAAAAAGTGTGATATATCGCATATTATCTGAAAATTTGGACATCAGAAAGCTGTGTGCAGAATATGTGCTGTGTTTGCTTACACTCGAGCAAAAACAGTGTCCTGAATATGTTTGAATTGAGTGTTTAGTGAAGTTTCACAGCAACAAAGCAGAATTTTTGCACTGTTTCGTGACCATGGATGAAACATGGGACCGTCACTTCACACCCGAGACGAAAGAACAATCAAAACAATGGACTCAAAAAGGAGAACCGGCTCCAAAGAAGGCGAAGACCGTTTCATTTGCCGACAAGATCATGGCATCGGTTTTTTGGGATGCGCGTGGAATAATTTTCATTGACTATCTTGAAAAAGGAAAAACTATCAACGGCGAGTACTATGCGAACTAATTGCAACGTTCGAGGGAAGAAATCAAGCAAAAATGGCCACATTTGGCTAAAAAGAAAGTGTTCTTTCATCAAGACAATGCACCAACTCACAAATCCATTATTTCAATGGCCAAAATTAATGAATTAGAGTTTGAATTGCTACCTCATGCACCCTATTTGCCAGATTAACCCTCTCCGATTATTTTCTATCCTCAAACTTGAAAAATTGGTTCGTGGTCAAAGATTTTCCAACTATTTTAAGGAGCAAGACAGTTCTTATTATAAAAAGCGTATCGAACTTATTGAACATCGCGGGGAAAAGTGTATAGAGCTGAAATGAGATTATGTTGAAAAATAAATATATTTCTTTGCAAAATTTTTGTGTTTTCTTTGTTGGGTCGAGTACTTCTGGGATCACCCTCGTAAGTTGAACAGACTGTTTATTAAATGCTCATTCTGTAATTTTCTGATATGAACGAAACCCAGATTCAGATACAATTGTTTCATTTTACTTTTTAATATAATCAAGTAATTCAGTATTTTCAAATTTCTTGTGAATTTATTACTATTCGCGAATTCAAAATTAACATTATTTTGTTTTCTAATTAAAACCATTTTTTTTGTATTTTACATTGTAATAAATATATGTTTTGTTTTTGATTAAAAGCGGAATTCCGCTAACTTTTTTGTTCTCTTAAACTCTTGCTACATACTAAGTGTTTGATAACCAAAAGGGAGTACGAGATTTCTTATTGCTCGCTATAATCGTTTATGTATAGAGCGTCGCTTTTCTTTTAAACAAGATGGTGTGCTTATTACCATTTACTCTTACTGAGTAACTGACACGACTGTCTCCATCTGAGCCTGCTGCACCCTGGGAAGACAATTCTGGTATATTAACATCTGCTGGTAGGTTTGTTCTTTGAATTTTATAATCTTTGTGATTTTTTTTATATCAAAGAACGCTTCTCCTCTTTCTTTTCTTTACAATCTGAACAGTTCTACTTCAGAAAGTAGATGTGTATAATGTTTTGTGGCTACTGTTTTGATGAGCCTTTTGAGAGAGCCTAACTCCTAGCCGTTTGCGGGTTCGAATGAGTAGATCAAAAGTACGTGTATTAAATACTTAAGTTTTATTTTTAATGTTTAACTGACAGTTTTTTGGAAGCGCTCTTAAAGTATTCTTAAATTTGTGTTGTATATTATATCCGTCATGTTGTTTTATTTTTCCTTTAACTATGGAATAAGTTCTTATTCAGTCTCAACTTTCTAACATTCTAATGTCGGAGTTGAAGATTTTTGTAGTGTCCAGTCTATCGTCATCTGTGTTATGTCGAGTGATTCTGTATGTGATTCTACCGGTCAGTGATACATGTACGTCTACTACTTTTAGAAGAAATCTAGATGTACGAATATCATCGACCGGTCGAATCACACACAGTATCGCTCGATGCTACAAAGGAGCTTCAAATAAGATTCTGACGAAACATTGTAGAAATATCTCTCTACGAGGCTACGTGACACCCGGGAAACCATTACTACATATTTTACACGCGAAAATCTATGAACTTTCATTAAATTTGTTATAGAATCCGTTAGTCCGTTGACATGTTAACTGCATTTCATTTTAATGTATCAGTTCATTGCCATTTATTTGCTTTTAGCATAAATATTTTTTAGAATAAATTTATGATAACATTTTAGTAGACCTAAGAAAGCTTCAATATCTTGCGCAGGGTTGGAGTCTAGGATTAGCTTTAATATACTGAAATTTGACGGGATTCAAGTTTCTGCTTTTCTCATTACATGACGTATGTAAATAATTAATTTGGTCTATAAAAGAATTTTTGTAAACTAATTGTCATTCCTGTTTATTCTAGTGTAGAGGGTATAATACTCAAGTACTTAATATGTCAGATTATTTTTTTAAATCAAAGGTATCCTATAAATGTTTCCATAATAAAACCGCAATATTTTTTAGAATCTTTATTTCAATTTCATGAGCTAAAATACTGCTATTGAATCAAGTTTTGAAAAGTATTAAGAAGTAACATATTTAAATAAGAGTATTAGTATTTTGAGGAGTTTTCATCTTGACTTCACTCATTTATTGAGCCACATATATAGCATGTAAACATACTCACTTTCTATAACTATAACTTATAGATTTATACACTTCCCAGCTATAGAATGCGCAATTAATTTTTTTATTTCTTTAGTTACTTGTTTTTGATACTGTTATGGTATTGAGTAAATTGTTTCAATAAATAAATTGACATTACGAATGCAAATTACATTTATAAATCTAATAGATTTCGACATGTTCAATATGTTTGCAACAAGCAAAATACTAATGCAAGTATTTTCACACATTGAATTTATACTTCCGCTTTTCATGCCCCTCGTCATGTTTTGGCGTGTTATAATGTTCTAATTCAGTATTACTTGATAGAACTTGAGGTATTAGAGTTATATAGATCTTCAAATGGAAAGAAAGTAGACAGATATGTTTTGTAATAGTTTGTCTTATACTGATCCTCTATTATAATTAAATGCCTTTATAAACACTTTTTCAATTGTTTCGGAGATGAATTCTTAACCAAATCATCGACATAAATGAAGCTTTTTGTCTCTGATAATACTTGGTAAATATATTAAATGCACATCATCATTTCACCGAGTTCTTAAACGATTTCTTCGAAATTATGAAGTCGTTTTAGCCAGATTAAAGTTTCTTTAGATGCAGCCTAAGATTTTCCATGCAACTAATTTATTTATTCTGTACTTGTATAGTAACATGTATATTTTTTCATTTAATTTTACTAAGATCTTGAAGTAAAATTTTATTGCTGCACTATTATCTTTTGCCTTTGGCTAACTCCATGTCCTGAATTGTATTTTTCCGTAAATTGATTCCTTTTTGATCTGCTTCTGGGCTTGCGGGCTGGAACCGCGTCACGTGTATATCTGCCAACGTTTCATACCCATTTGTATGGGACACCTTCAGGGCTGAACTACTGCACTGAAACTGGTGTAAGTCGATGGTGGATGGGTTTATATATGGGTAATGGGTCATGGGTCAATGGAGCGTTACGGTTGCGGTTAGTTTGGAGATGCAGGATTGCCAGGTGTTGTGTAGGGGAGAGCCATCATCGCGGTTAAGTTTAGTGGGGTGCTTAGAGATCTCTATAGTTTCACGGATTTTGCGACCATAGTAATGGTTAGTGCGGGATAGGATCTTGGTCTAATTAAACTGAATATGGTACCCGGTTTCCAGCCTATGCTCGGCAAGTGCGAAACCGGCTATGCGCAGCAACCTAGCAGAACGCTCATGTTCAGAAACACAAGTGCCGAGAGTCTACGATTGATTCCTTTTTTATTCACGCATATTATTTTAAACATTTTAAAACTAATAAAAGCATCACATTTATATTACATAAGCATTACCTCATATTAATAATAAATATTTAGCTCTATGCGAATGATGCGAAAGATTTTTTAGTACATTGATTCAAATTATATAACGAAATTTGCAACAAGCAATTTATTATAGTATTTAAAAGACCGTACAAATTTTGTTAATGAAGGAAAAAGTATCGTAAAGAAAATGTAAAAAGGAATTGGAAGGAATTGGTTACAAATAACTAAGTTGACCACAGCAGAGTAGTTTATAAATAAATAATCTTTTTATAAATTTATAAGTGAAATTATCACAGATTCGTGTCATTTTGTAGAATATACTATATTTTAAGCAATATTCCAAAATACCTCTGTCAAAATATACATATTTATGAATAACCCAAAAAGAGAAGCTTCTCGGGTGCTATTGTATTTGAAATATTAGATTTTTGCGAGGCCATGGTATTAAATATTAATATACGCAGCACATATATCAATGAAGATGTGTGTGTGGTCGGATAGTATTGATCCAAAACTTCTTAATATAATATGCCCTTAAATTTGATATTCTGCATAAGTTCGGAGTTAGGCTAACTTGCTGAACTTTCTGTAAAGGCATTTATATATACATATAGCACGTACTTGCAATATTTACCAAAAGATGCAGAATTTATTAATAACACATTTACTGTTTATTTTATATTTTATAAGGGATATCGCCAATCTAGGATAAAAAAGTACATAGTTTACATGAATACATTTTAACATATCTAATATATAATAAAATAATTTACAACTACAATAAAAAAGGAGTGTTGTAATAGTAAAACTATAAAAGGCAATGTATTATAAAGCGTTATTGGATTCCCGAAAGAATTTCAAAATGTGATTCAAATAAATAAAATAAACTAATAAACGTGACAAAAATTTTAATATTGAATAAAAATATGACCGTATAATAGTTCTAGACAGTCCCAAACATAGGATAAATTTTGGCTTCTACGAAGATACTTTAAATATTAGGTATTGTTTTTTCAATAGTTTTAAATAATATCCTCATAATAGGAGATTGTTTATGAATACAATGTAAATAAAATCAAATGCTTTATCAAATTTAATGAAAATTAAAATTTCTTTTATTTATTGTTTATTGCGGAGGTCATGCTATATGAAAGCATGACCTGCATGCTATGCGAAATCATTCAGTCCTGTGCGCGCAATAGAATTTTCTTAGAGCTACCTCAATAGATGTCACAGAGTATTACGGTACGAGTTCATGTAATTGTAGTGATGTCATTTGTTACGGATTTATTTTACATTTCGTTCATATTTACTGGTTATCGCTGTATTTTATTGTGCAAAAATTTAGAATGCCTATTAAAATTAAATAATTTTAAATTCTTACCCATTCTCGCTACTTGCGCGGTCCATGAACGTGCATCGCATTGAAATTACTTTCTTTTTATAGACAATGGGTGGTTATTTTTATATATTGGGTCTGGGAAAAAGTTCGTGGCGTTTTTCCCGATAGATGGCATTGGTTGCCGATAACTAAAGAACAACAAGTTACAGCGACACCACCGAGGGCTCGTTTTTTAGATGACCTTCCGAACGTTAGTTTGAGCGTAGAAACATTGTAATCGGTGCAGTGGTTGGAAAAATGGAGAAGAATAATGAGAAATTTCGCTATATTCTGCAATATTATTATGATAAGGGGAAGAACGCTGCGCAGGCTTGTGATAAAATTTGTGCTGTGTACGGTGAAGGTACTTTATCGAAATCTGTTGCGCGGAAATGGTTCGCTCGCTTTCGTTCTGGAAATTTCAATGTGAAAGATGAGTCACGCTCCGGTCGTCCAATCACTGAAAAATCTGATGAAATTCTTGAAAAAGTCCAACAAGATAAGCATATCAGCAGTGTCGATATTGGCATGGAGCTAGGCATTGACCACAAAACTGTTTTGAACCATTTACACAAAGCTGGTTACAAAAAAAAGCTTGACGTATAGGTTCCTCATGAGTTGAGCGTGAAAAACATGATGGACCGAATTAACATCTTGCGCTGCTGAAACGGAATGAAATCGAGCCGTTTCTGAAACGTTTAATAACCGGAGATGAAAAATGGATTACGTACGATAATCGGAAGCGTAAAAGATCGTGGATAAAGGATGGTGAGCCGTCACAAGCGTTCGCTAAGCCAACATTGACGCCAAAAAAGTGATGCTGTGTGTATGGTGGGACTGGAGGGGAATCGTCCACTACGAGCTACTTCCAACTGGTCAGACGATTGACTCTCAACTCTACTGTGCACAACTAGAGAGATTACGCCAGGCGATTGAAAGAAAACGGCCCGAAGTGATTAATAGGAAAGGTGTTGTCTTCCATCATGACAACGCCCGACCACACACTTCTTTGATGACCCGTCAAAAATTGAGAGAGTTTAGTTGGGAAGTTTTGATGCACCCACCTTACAATCCGGATATAGCACCCTCTGACTATCATCTGTTTCGATCTCTGCAGAACTCTCTCAATGGAATTAAGTTGGTTTCAAAAGAAGCCTGTGAAAACTACTTGATTCAGTTTTTCGACCAGAAACCACAGAAGTTTTTCACCGATGGGATCATGGATCTACCAAAAAAATGGCGAAACATTGTCGATAATAATGGAGCATATTCGGTTTAAATGAATTCGTCCACGCGCCATGCGGGGACCAGTTGAATTTTACTGAAAAAACGCCACGAACTTTTTCCCAGACCCAATATTTGCATTAATACGTATACTTTAAATACTAATATTTAATCTCGGAAAAGGATATGGTGCGTCATCCGAATTATACATATTCAATTTTCATATATATTCATTTGCAATGTCCTATTTATCTCGTACTTTTTTGCTTGTGACGTATATACAGAAGTAGACGCGGGCTGAGCATTGTCTTTAATTTAGAAAGTTTTCTTACGACTATATGTCAGAACGAAGACACGTCAATAGATAATTTATAAATCTAGAAGATATGAGGCATATATTGGTCAATAAGTTTGCACTAGCGTTGATAAAGACGTCCATTTCAATTTTTTGTAATTAAAACTTCCACAAAAGAGAGTTAATTCATGGACTTAGTGACCTTCTATCTTATTGAGGTAGGAATAATGCATCTTTGTATTACTTGTGTTTAATTTAGGTCTTGTCCTATATGTTACGCGTAGTGTTCTTGAAAGTGGTGTGAATTTTTAGGAACCACTTATGTCCTGGAACTCCATCGAGTGATTTGCTGAGGAGGACAAGCAGCATTCCGGGTAACTGGAAACATTCGTATCAGCCAGGTGGGATTCCACTCTAATTTAATGACTGTTTCAGGACGCAAAAGATTTCCTTCAGGTAGAAATTACGGCCATTGTAGAATTTATTTCTATACGAGTGTGCAAAGGGGCGTAACATAGTGATTATTTCCTTAGATTACACCATTTTTTTTCACATAAACTGCTAGGTAATGTCATGTAGTTTTCAACCATCTGCAAATATGTGACTACTCCTTAACAAAATTTTTGAGAAAATGAAAGAAAAGAGAAATTGCAGTCACCTATGATTTGCTAATAAAAACCTCTTCTTTGATAACTAAGAATAATTATATTACAGGAAGTTGTGTTTCATGTAATGTTAAAATCGTTTGTCAATTATTGTGTATTTCGCATCTAGTTTTCTTTTTGGTAATTTTTTCTGGTAAATTTACAGGAAATACGAATATTTTTGTAATACTTCAAATTTATTTCGAATGCAGAAAAAATTATTATCAGGCGCTTAGATTTTATAACAATCGCTACTCTAATATAGATGTAAAAAGGGTACTAGAAATATTTTGCAATACTGCTTTGTTTATTTAATTTTTTTAAAGTAATTTCCTCTACACCAAATACACCTCTCCATCCTCCGAAACCAATATTTAAATCAGTTCTGCTAGGGAGTAAAGCACACTCGTTGCCCCAAGCCCGCAGAAGGTCCTCATCACTGGGAAACCGCCTCCCTTTTAACTTCATTTTCACATGAGGGAACAGTACAAAGTCGCAGGGAGAAAGACCTGGAATGCAGGGAGGGTGCTTGAGAAGTTTCAATCCCGTCGTGGTCAAATATTCGGTGCAGCCTTTGACTCAGTGAGCTGGAGCATTATCACAATGGAGGAACCAGGTGTCCATTCTTGACTTTGGCCGCAGGTTCTTCAGATATCCAATGACTTTAGGCAGGCACTGTTCAGTACACCACTTAGCTGTGACTATCTCCTGTGTGTTCAAAACGACGCGTTCCACAATTCCATTCGATTTGAAAAATACATTTTCTTCTTTACAGACTACTACGGGTGTGTGCTCATCATCAAAGACCCAATGACTTTAGGCAGGCACTGTTCTGTATACCACTTAGCTGTGACTGTCTTCTGCGTATCCAAAACGACGCATTCATTTTCTTCTTTGCAGATCGGAATTTTCTGACAACTACGGGTGCGTTCTCATCATCAAAGACCCAAACTTTGTTTTGAGCTTTGGTCGGCATATCGTAATAGTACAGCCAAGTCTCGTCACCTGGCACGATGTTGTTCGCATACCGAGATTATCCCTTATTAAACTTTTTTATCATCTCCCGGCACCAAGTCACACGTCGTGTTATCTGCTCTTCAGTCAATCGAGGCGGCACCCAGAGAGAGAGCAAAGTTTCTTCATGTGCAAATGATCATGCAGAATCGAATGAATTGCTATTATCAGCATTATCCTCACAGTAGTAACATGTTCCTCCGTAACTGACGTTCGTGGCCTTCCCAGCCTCTCAGCATCCTCTACAGTTAAATTTCCCCTTTAGAATTCTCTGTACCACCTGAATATCGTTGTGCGATGTGGACAAACATCACCTAGTGCAATAGTCATTTCTTCGAAGCACTGGTCTATGTTTAAACCACGCACGAAATTATAACGCAAAACTGCCTTTATCTCATTTTGTGGCAGCGACGCCATCGCAAGCAATTTAAACACTCACTGCTAATGAATAACTGATCCCATCGACATGGTGCGGTGGCTACTATGCACGTATGAACATATCTCAACATGCAGAAACAAGCAGCTTCCTACAATTCATTGTTGCGTCATATTGCAAAACTTTCCTAGTACCCTTTGTACCTTACCACCGAAAATTTAGCAAACTAGAGAACCGTTTACAAAATAAATACGAAGAAAAATCATAATGTATGAAACAACTTTCCCTTAAGTCTGATGTTCTACCCCCTGTTCAACAAATGCTAACTTCCACGTTTTTTGAAAGCTATGTATGTATCAAAGCTAAACTTGTTCAATATTTCAATGAAAATGACGTTGAGAAAACACAGTAGTTTGTGCATCGGTATGTAAGTATGTGCCAGGAAAATACAACCTTTTCTTCTAAAATTATATGGACAGAGGAGTGTACATTTTCAACTAGTGAAATGTTTAATCGCAATAAACATTTTTGCTGGAGTAGAGAATATCCTACATTGATTAAGCAGGCTAATATTGAATATAAATATGTATAAATATTTGGTGTGACGTTTATAACAACAAAATTATTATCCATGATTCAATGAAAGAAACACTAAATGCCGAAAAATAGTTCCCTTCTTGGCAAACTGAACGAGTTCCTTGACAAGCTACCACTTGTTAATAGACAGGACTTCATGTTTCAACAAGATGAGGTACCAGCACACAACTCATCTGTTGACCAAATGTATAACATCTTGAGGCCAGAAGGAAAATAACTGTTGTATATGTTATATTGTTCGTCAATACACAAAAGACTGTTTTATCATGCCAGAATGTTGTGGTTAGTATCAGTTGCGAAGCGAGTATACACTTGCGGTTATCGTATCAGTAGAAAGATCGGTACTAGAAACAGTCATGTAAAACCTGGTACGAATCGGTGGACAAATGCATGGAAATTGCGATTTGTGACAAAAAGTAGACTAATGCGATAGCAACCAACTTTCCAATAGCAATATCTGAAGCCATCTACTGCAGAAACCGTTAACAGTGTCCGATTCTATTTGAAACAAATATTGTTTAAGGACTATTTTGTTTGAGGATTTTCCTAAGATATGATCATTGTTACGAATTAGAGGAGGCTTTTTTCTTATTCTATCACGTCACGTTTTCAAATGATCACCTTTCTAACTTAATGTATTATATTATTCTAATTTTACTATATAAAAGCTCTAAGCTTCTTCAGCTTGCTTTGATTAATATTTCATATTCATGTTTATTCATATCCAATTTTCTCTATAATCTACCTATATGCTCCTTTTGAAATTTGCAGTATCAATTTAGATGTAAGTATGTACAAATGAGCCTCACCCAGTTGTTTTACTCTGTACCTATGTACATATATAAAACACACTTACTTAAATATTTCCATGAGAGATCTAGATATATATATATATATATATATATATATGGACAAGTAAAGTTTAAAAAAATTAATTCTCTTTTTGTACAAGTGGAAATAAGATGTATTATTAAAGAGGGAAATATATTTTGGGCTCAGATGCTGATATATTCAAACATTCTAAAAACGATTTTGATTATCCTAAAGTTTGAATAATTTGACTGTAAAAGTTTTATTCTGCATATTCAGAACTATCGTTTTAGTAGCAGGCAAATATACACAGTCGCAAAGATATCCCACATCGTCAGTGGAATCCAAAATATGCAGAACACCATACAAATATAAGTCGCCTTTCCTAATCAATCAATAAGTCATAGACTCACACCGCACTACCGCAAGCCCCCGCACCTACATGAATTACCTAACATTCATAAATCAGACATCTCTTTGAGACCAATAATCAGTTCAAGGAATCAAGGAATTGCCCCTGCCATCAGCTGGAGAAGTTTTTACCGAAAATAATCACTCCGATATCGAGCAAAACACGATAGACCATTTCTTCACACACTTCATCAACAGATTAAAAACTATGAAAGTTGACGAGCATAATAAATTGATTGGCGTAGTGAATAGGTTTGTGATATACCTAGATCAGCAATAATCACAAAAAGACTCACCACATTATATGAAAGAACAACTCTGCAGGTAGTGGCCGTCATAGAATTACTATTCATTTGCGTCAGCAGGACATGCTTTGAGGTGGATGACAAATTCTATTAACAGGAGTTTAGTATGGACATGGGCTTCCCGCTATCCCCAACACTAAGTAATATCTATATGGAAGAATTCTCACGAAGAGCATTGAATTCATACGATTTCAAATCAAAGATGTGGATCAGATATATTGACGACACTTTTGACACATGGTCGCATGGGGAAAATACTACAGAAGAGTTCCTACGATTCATCATCTAATTCACTCGACATCTAAACAACGTAAAATATTCACAATGGAAATGGAAGTAGGCAACAAAATTCCTTTCCTCGATGTCCCGGTACAAAAATATATAGTTGGCATACTCAAGATCGGAGTGTATAGAAAGCCGACACACAGGGGACAATACCTGCACTTCAACTTCAATCATCCTCACAGTGTTAAAATTGAAGTAGCTAGATGCTTATATAACAGAGCACAATGCATATGTACGGACGAAGATAAGATGGAAGAGTTTCAAGTCATAATCAACACCTTAGAATTAAATGGCTACACAGAAAAATCGTTGACACAAGCAAGGAATAGTATAACATGAGTTGAAGATCATAAACGATCAGAAGAAAATGTCCGTACAAATTTCATACATCAAGGACGTGCCAGAAAAGATCAGGAAGATAGGTAATGACTATAAGGTTAGAACAGCTATAAAAACCATGAACACTAACAGATCGATTCTAACGAAAACAAAGCCTGACCATGAGAAGAACGAAAAATTTTGTTTATAGAATACCATGTGGATGTGGGCGACTGGTTCAACATTCATGGGAGGAAGGACATGCAATTTCGCGGAAGGAAACTACAATCCTGGCAAAAGAAAAACATTGCATTAAACAAAAGCTGACAGAAACGGAATACATGACCACAACAACAAATGCTATAAGCGCATAAAGCCTTAATATTAATGATACCTGGCTCTCTATGAATCGAAAAAATATGAGCCACAACCACGATAATAGAAACAGAATAACAGAGACAGGATATTTTCAAACGAATAAAATTCAGGAAGACGCATACAAGCCAAACGAATTACCCAACCATAGTGACGAGTTCCATATCAGGGCTACCCGGAAGGCGACAGTAGAGTAATTGCCCATACATTGGAATACTTAAATTCCACAAACGATGGAAACAGCTCAAACAACTCGAATTACTGTTTTACGTACAACGAATGCAATATTTTAACGTTCCTATTTTAACGAAAATCATAATTTTTTAAAGAATTATTATTTTTCAAAAGTTACTATACATTGACAAATACTTGTTTACTGACGTTTTTGAATGTCCTGAAAACGATTTTGTATTCAAAATTTATCTCACAGGAAAATATATATATTATGTTTGGAAGCGACGTAATTAATTTTTTTTTCAAGAAATATTCTCTAGAATCGACCTCTCTCTATATATTCAGTTAAAAGTAAGCTTCTATATATTTCATAGTAAACTGAAGCCTAACGAACTATGAGAATGCAGATTATTTAGATATTAGGCAAGAGTTAGTTAGAAAGAAACAAAGGGAAGCACTTATTTCTAAAAATTAAATAGAAAAAGTTTAATAAAATATTCTTGAAAGTTTATTTTTTATATTCTTGCCTTCAAATCTTTTCCAGTGAATTCAGTTGATATTTATAAATGTTATTCTATTCGCTTTGATATGGCGTTAGTAATTGTGGAATCTAGCTAGCCTAAACTCCAAACACAATTAAATTCAAGAGGTACTACCATATTAGGTTACTTGAATTGGTCTTAGGGTCTATTCTATTGAAACCTTTTCAGATTGAATGTCGTCATCATGTCTCGTTGAAACACATTTTTTTACATAGAGTTTCACTTAAGGATATTCATTCCTATTTTTAAAGACCGCTTTCTTACCAAGCCCTTATCGTTGGATCGCTGTTTCTCTTCTACTTGGAAGAGTATGTTCGACTTCAAAAATCTCTCATTCTGTAACTTCAGTTAATAAAATTACTATTTCCATTAATATCATTTTCTTATTTATACAAAACATTCAGAATCACTACGACACTAAATCTCGTCAGAAGACAAAAGAATTACTTAAGATTTCCGATATAAATAAAATCCGAATATAAAAATACAATTTTCTTCTGAAGTAAAGTAGAATGTCAATTCTATAACATAGGGCAGACAATGCCATTCCTTATTTTAATAGTTCTGGTTTTATTTTTATGGAAATTTTATTTGCAATCTCTAAATATTGTAAATTATATTTTAAATACTCTAAATTCAAGTTTAGTGATTATACGATCTCCGAAATAATAACTACTTTATTTAGTCGAATAGTTTAGAAATATTTGGTAAATTCCTTTTTTAAATCCCCCTACTCCCGCCCCTCTCAAAAGTGATGATTGTTGTGAAGAACCGAGGCGCATTATCTGGAAGGAATAGATTAATTTCCTTGTCAGATATGTGCTTCTACTAGACGTCGCTTTCTTTCTGATTTATGTGTTTTATTTAAATAAATCGACCGGCAGCTCAGAATGTATTAATATTAATAATTGCCAGATCGAGGATGAAAGGTGTTTGGAGTGATTAATTCTTCTATTTCTTGGGATGTTCGTCACACGTTCACTCTAAAATAAAATTATGAATAAAAATCTTCCTAATACACGTCGTCAGCGTTTTATAGGCGACAAATCTAGCTTGATTTTAAATGTAATATATAAATTTAGATGATTTATAAGGGTCGATTTTCAGTGAAAGCTTGATAATCTTGAAAATTTTCATGTCGGCTTCGAGCGGTGTAACGTTGCTGTTATATATTTAAAGACTTATTACTCTTCTCTCCCTTTCTGTCTCTCCCTCTCTCTCTCTCTCTCTCTCTCTCTCTATATATATATATATATATATATATATATATATATAGACGTTTTATTACACTTCAATATTATTGCCTTTAATATAGTTATATTAGAAAGTATAGAATAAATAAAGCATTCGCAACAAAATCGATCCTTACATAATCCAAATTTATACGTTACGTTTAAAGTCAAATTAGATTTATCATTCCATAAAACACTGGCGATGTGGAAGATTTTTATTCGTTGTTTTATTTTATAGTAAAAGTGTGGAGAAATGGTAGAATTAAACACTTCAAACGTTCTTCACTCTCAGCCTAATAATAACATCAGCCTACGAATTTAAACTTTCCGATCATTGCATAATGTTCAGAAAGTGAACTAAAGGGATCTAAAGTCAGTTTATCTCTATCACATCAAATTTCATTGCAAAATATGAGACCTCGCACACATACAGGATATAGAGTATCTTACTCTATTATCACATGCAAAGGAGGCTTCTTTTTTATTATTTTAACTGATCTGAACAATCCTATGGTTTATTAGACTGTTATATTTATGAGCATAAAACAAAAAGTAAGTAATATATTGTGTAAACAGATTTGAGAAAAACAATATTTAAAGCATCCGTAGCTTAAAAAACGCATATATAAGGAATAATCTATTCCACATTTACTGTTTCATATATTTCGTTTTCTTATTAACAGCATGGTTACTTTTAAATCAATTTTATGGACACGGGTAAGTGGGCCGACATCTATTTATTATAATTTTGGTTACATAAAGAAATTTTCTTTTGGCCTGGGATATTGAAATCATTCAAGGTTATTGTTTGGATATTTGAATTTTGTACTTATCAATAATACTTTCTTATTTCATCTTTTCAAGTCCACAATCCACTGTCTACGTGCCTATTCCTTTTAGGTTCAGTGATATGACTTTTCTCGTCTGTCCCACTTATAGGGAAAGTAAGGGTATTCTGTGCAACCTGCTTGTAGACCTAACAAAATACCTATCACTTTAAAGTCACCCCACACTTGCCTCTTCTGTTCTTAGTACTTTACTTTTAGATAATATAATCTCAATTAATGTTTTTCGCATAAGTGAATGAGTAACGATAACTGATGCAAGTTTGTTTTCATTGTGTAGAAAGATAAATTTTATACTAAGTTTCGGGACGTCCATGAAAAGTCTCCAGTGGATAGGGTAATACTGTGATACTCCTATTTAGAGTATAATCTCCAAAATAATGTTGCAGTAACAGTTCACTCTTCATAAAAGAAGAGTTCGCGCTATCTGTATCAATAGTACGTCGTCCCTGGTACCAACATGTTTCCTTCACAACATCTAGGCTCAAGTATCTTAACAGATTGCTTTGTATGTCCTAGATCTCAAACAAAGTTAATTCACTTTGCCGTAAAAGTTTCGGTTTATTTTATCAACATTTTCTGGTGACAAATCAGCAGTCATCCTATCTTCTTCTGAGCTTCCAGGCTGGAACCGCGCCACTGGTATAACTGCCGACGTTTTGTACTCACTCGTATGGGACATCTTCATCATCGAAATGTCGGCAATTATACTAGTGGCAGAAACAATCAGGTAAGCGTTCTGGACGCTGCAGTAGTATTGGTACACCAAGGTCATGTGGAACTGGTGAAACTGCGGATGGAATAATGTTTGGATATACGAATTTTTCTTTTGTTTTTACTGTTAATTTCATTCACACTCAGAACAATTTGTACCCTGTAGGTTATCGGCACACTATTGTAGTTCCAAATGCAACGCATTTCACTGCTGTAATTGTTCTATACAAGTTCTATAAGCCTTATGTGATGCTTACGGTTTATTTTGGTCTCTTAATTGACCATATAGAAGGCCTTTCTCGCGACATTGGTTATATTGCGCTGCTGTTTTACTGGAACAAAACTTCCACATATATATCTGGACCGTTCCTGTAGGACACATCTCTTTTCACTAGCAAGTAACATCCAATTCAGACTCAAGCTCAGAAAGCACTATAACAGAATGACCTTCGCATCTACTGCTGTGTTGTACAATGTTGTCGGCTCTAGACTATGTGCGTGATTATATACGATTATCAGATAACTATAGAAGACCGCATTAATAAATGAAATGTTATTCAACACACTTGTTCTAACAATATAATGTGCGCATTAGTGTAGGTCTATAGAAGAGGTAATATCATATCACATTTCTAAAGAAATGTGATATATGAGAACATTAATGTTGGATCCTGATTCAACATGGAAAAGATCATCACAGAAAGTAATACAGGATAGCGGCAATGAAACTATTACCGGTCAGTGTTATTACCATTATTACATGTATATGTACATTAAATAAAACATATATCAGGTAATTGTTATAATTAAAGAATATTACATTAAATTAGTAAATGAATACAATACTGATGAATATATTTATAAATCTGTTATTCAATGTATAAAATAAAAAATATCTTAATTTCTATAGATATTTTATATTTTATACTTATCAAATTGAATTTGTAGTAATTTTTGAATAATATAAGTATTTATAAATACATCATGATTTTATTCGTCATATGAATCTGTGAAATAATACTAAAAATTATTTCTAAGAACATAATTACATATATACGGAATGGTCTGAAAAGTTTCCGACCTCAACGTGAAGATGGCAACACTCATCAATGAAACCTAGGAAATGTAGTTGCGTATCTATTGTCAAGTACTCAACAAAGTTTAAGCCATTTTGGACGCGCAGTTGTTATTTGACTGTCGTTTGAGTGAGACGATGTGAGTGTCGAGTATCGAGCTGTAATTAAATATTTGTTTTTGAAAGGCGATAAGCCTACACAAATCAACGATGTGTTGGACTCTGCGTACGGGGACTCTGCACCATCATTTACCGCAGTGAAATTTTGAGCAGCTGAATTTAAACGCGGCCGTCAGAGCTTGGGAGACCGAATGTTCATCGATAACATCGCTAAAGTTCACCAATTGCTGCTAGACGACATTCGAATTAAAATGAGAGAGATAGCAAAGGCTATCAATATGCCCAAAGAACGTGTTTGTCACATGCTAAATCCAGATTTAGGCATGAGAAAGCTGTCCGCGCGTTGGGTACAGTTTGGCGCAATAAATTCGAGTTTTGGCGCCGATTAATTCCTGTAGATGAAACTTGGTTACATCACTAGAGGCCCGAAACAAAAATACAGTCAAGTAATGGCGAATGTGTTTTGGGACAGTCATGGAATTATCTTAATTGATTATCTTCAAAAAGGAAGAACTATTACAGGAACATACTACGCATCATTACTTGACAAGCTGAAGGAGAAAATTGTGGAAAAAATGGCCACATTTGCAGAAAAAGGAAATCATGTTTCACCAAGACAACGCGCCATCTCACACCTGAGCGGTTGCCATGGCGAAAATCCACGAATTACGGTTTGAACTGCTTGACCGTCCGCCTTACTCACCAAATCTAGCTCCAAGTGACTTATTTTTGTTCCCTCATCTAAAAATTGTGCTTGTAGGGCAGAGATTTTCGTCAAATGAGGCGGCGAACACCTTCGTGAACAACTATTTTGCAGAGAAAAACACCGAGTACTATTTTGACTGGTTAAGAGATGGAAGCATCATTGGAAGAAGTGTGTAGAGTTACGAGGAGACTATGTAGAAAAATAAATATAAATTTTAAGAAAAAATGTCTTTTATCTTTGTTAGGTCGGAAATTTTTCAGACCACCCTCGCATTATATTCATACTATTTCTGAATATTTATTTTATAAATATTTTGTTTTTTAAATGTAAATTTTTCATAATTAATATATATTCTGTATGCAGACTTTTTTACTTGCGTGCAAATGATTTTTTGAGTTCTTGAAATTTATATGTAAATGTACAATCGCATACACACACACATATATATATATATATAAACGGTGTTTTTTTAGAGGTATAGAACTTTAAGTTGGCAACACTTTTTTAACTGGCGGCCATTTTGTCAGCCGTTAAGTGATTTATATTTAGTTTGGTTTGTCATTTCAACATGAATAGACTGACGCCTGAACAACGCTCGCAAATTGTGCAAATTTATTTTGAAAATCATGGTTCTGTTCGAAATACGTATCGCGCACTACGTCAATATTACGGTCAACATAATCGTCCATCAGAGCAATTAATTCGATTAACTATGGAACGTTTTCGCACTACGTATACTCTAAATGATAACACGCATCCAGAGAGACGTCGTACAGTGCGTACAGAAGAAGTCATTGCTGCTGTAGAGCGTAGCGTAGAGGAAGACGCGAATCAGTCTATCGGCCATCGTGCACAGGAATTGGATATGTGTCCATCCACTTTATGGAAGATTTTGCGGAAAGATCTAGGTTTGCGTGCTTACAAAATCCAACTCGTGCAAGAATTGAAGCCACACGATCACCTAGCAAAGCGTAGATTCGGTGAATGGGCTCAAAACAAGATTGCCGTTGATCCCGATTTTCATATTCGAATTTTGTTTAGCGATGAAGCTCGCTTTTGGTTGAATGGATACGTCAATAAACAAAACTGCCATATTTGGAGTGATGATAATCCTCAAGTGTATGTTGAGACATCGTTATATCCAGAAAAACTGACTGTTTGGTGTGCTTTATGGACTGGTGAAATAATTGGTCCGTACTTCTTTAAAAACGAAGCTGGCCAGAACATTACAGTCAATGGTGACCGCTATAGAGCCATGATTACTGACTTTTTCGTTCTTCAATTGAACATTCATGATGTGCAGGAGTTGTGGTTTCAACAAGACGACGCAACATGTCACACAGCTCGTGCCACAATTGATTTATTGAAGGAAACGTTTGGTAACCGCATAGTTTCATGTTTCGGATCCGTGAATTGGCCTCCAAGATCGTGCGATTTAACGCCGCTTGACTATTTTCTGTGGGGATATGTGAAGTCGCTAGTTTATGCCGATAAGCCCGAAACGATTGACCACTTGGAGGACAACATTCGCCGCGTTATTGCCGATATACGGCCACAAATGTTGGAAAAAGTCATCGAAAATTGGCCCTCCAGATTAGACTACGTCCGAGCCAGCCGTGGCGGTCATATGCCAGAAGTCATATTTAAATTATAATGCCAGAAGATTATCTTTCGAATAAAGTAAATTTCATGTCAATTTAAAAAAATCATATTTGTTTTATTCCATTTCAAAGTTCTATACCTCTAAAAAAAACACCCGTTATATATATTGGGTTGGCAACTAAGTACTTTCGGTTTTGTAGTATAAAATAAAACACTTTTTTTTAAACAAAGAATAGTCTTTAATCAATTATATATTTTCCATTTTGCTCAATGACCTTTTGCCATCTTTCTTTCAGCTGCATGATTCCGCATTCATAAAATTTCCGGTCTTTATCAGCAAAAAATTAAACCAGGTGCGAGTGAGGGTCATCGTCATTTGTGAAAGTTTTACCATTCAAAGAATTCTTCAAACTTCGAAATAAATGGTAATCAGATGGTGCTAGATCAGGGCTGTATGGGGGATGTGGCATCACTTCCCAGCCAAGCTCCAATAGTTTCCCACGAGTTGCCAAAGATTTGTGAGGCCTTGCATTATCTTGTTGGAAAACTACACCTTTCCGATTTGACAATTCTGGCCGTTTTTCTTTGATTGCTTCATCCAGTTTTATTAATTGTTTACAGTAAACATCAGAATTGATCGTTTGGTTCCTTGGAAGCGGCTCAACAAACACAACGCCTTTGTAATCCCACCAAACTGACAGCATGATCTTTTTTGAATGCAATTCAGCTTTCGATGTGGTTTGAGCTGGTTTATAGTGTTTGCTCCATGATCGTTTTCGAACTATGTTACTGTACAGGACCCATTTTTCATCACCAGTGATGATTCTTTTCAAGAAAGGGTCGGTTTCATTTCGTCTAAGGTGCATATCGCAAAAGTTGATTCTTTGTGTTAAATGAATTTCTTTCAATTCGTGAGGTACCTAAATATCGAGCTTCTTAACTAGCCCAAGACATTTTAAATGTTTTTCAATTGTTGTGTGCGATACATGTAGCCTCTCCGCAACCTCTCGAACAGTTGTATGACGATCCTCTTCAATTATGACTTTGATTTGGTGATCATCAACTTTAGTAGGCCGACCAGAACGTTGCTCATCTTTGAGGGAAAAATCTCCAGAACGGAATTTTTTATACCAATTCTGACACGTGCGCTCTGTTAAGCAATTAGCACCATAAACTTCACATATCTTTTTGTGAGTCGCAACAGCTTCTTTTCTTTTACGGAAATAAAATAGTAAAATATGTCGAAAATGTTCGTTTCTGCACTCCATTTAAAATTAACCCACAACTAATAGCTTTAATAAAAATCACGCACTACTTGCTTCTGAAGTTACGTCAATGTGACTAGTATTATGCGACAAACGATAAAGTACAGCACTAACATACGTTATACAAAAAATAAAGCAACGCTCTCTATCAGTAAAAACCGAAAGTACTTAGTTGCCAACCCAATATATATATATATATATATATATATATATATATATATAAATCATATGATAACTATACATCATCGAAAATCATAATTAATGTAAGAGGTTCTCAGGGTTCAATATTATCATTAAGCAGTATTAGCAAATTATCATGTTTTCATACACAACAGAGTTAAACAAAAGCAGGGAGCCGCAGCAGGGGCAGGTAGTATTCAGCAAGAATATTAAAATTTGAAATGGAAAGTGCAATTTACGGCTCCATTAAAGATGATACAGCAGCAAATAAAGATACACTTACAGATAAGTAAGCCGAAATTACTGAAATCCTGATAGTGAATACCTCTGGCAGGATAGCTACCAGAAGATTTGTAAGTTAAATACATATTTTAAAAATCTCGTCTGTATATTCCAATTTATTGCGTATTAGAGTAGAGTGTCTTTAACCCTAATGAGCTCAGCTTAGGTAATAATATGTGATTGATATTATCAAACACTTTCATGAATTTTGTGTAAAAAACATCGACCTGATCTTTTGAATCAATACTAGAACCGATATACTAGGTAATTTCAGACAAATTAGCTAAAGTCGATCTTCCTGACATCATCCCATGTTACTGCGTGGAAATAAGAAAGGAGTTTATACTATCTGCTTCTGGGCTTCTAGGCTGGAACCGCGTCTTGTATATCTGCCGACGTTTCGTACCCATTTGTATTGGACATCTTCAGGGCTCAACTACTGCACTGAAACTGAAACGTCGGTATATATACACGTGACACGGTTCCAGCCCGGAAGCCCAGAAGCAGATAGCATGGATCACGACCGCGGAAGTCTACGTACCAGATTAAGAAAGGAGTCTCTTCATCATGGCTTTTAGGCTGAAATCTTGTCTTCGACAAATCTGGTACCGACGTTTCCTCTCCTCTTGTATGGAACATCTTCAGTGCTTAACTGTTGCTATTGCTTTCGTTGTCACACTGAGACTGAGTACAACAACGAATGCAGTAGAAGCGATTAAGCCCCGAAAATGTCCCAAACAAGTGGTGACAAAGCGTCTATACTAAAATTATCGAAGACGCGATTCCAGTCCGGATGTTAAGATGAAGAAAGTATAGACATCGGCCGCCAAAGTCTACGAGACAAGAATGGAGTTATGTATATAGCTTATCATAAAGCGAGTGTTTGAAAATCTTAGAGCAACCGAATAAAATACTGACCGGTCTGTAATTCGTAATATCATATTTGCCACCTTTTCTATATATTGGTGTAATTTTGTTCATGTTCCAGATATCTTGAAAAGTATGTACGAAGATCATATAGTCTTGCTCTTGGTACATACTGTACCAGCATTGTGCAAAGGGATTACATAGAATGAGTATAAAATTTGGTAATGCATCATGAATTGTTTTATAGTAAGACCTAAGGTGGTTCACGTTTGTCAGAGTGAGAAGGTTTCGACATAAAGATTGTTCGGACTTTCCTCAATAGTCGACATGAATGAGACCGCCTGTAGTTGATATACATCTGGAAAGGGTTTAGCAAAGATCTCTTATTTTTTGGATCCAGCAGCTCATCATCGCCAAATCTAAAAACTAACGAAGATTCTTGAGTTTCCTTTCCTCTATAGAATAAATCGTCAAAATATCTTGGAATTTTTAAAAATTTCCATCTCGAGACCAACTAGATATATCTCATAGACATTGTGGGTTTCGGCTTTCACCAGTTCTGGTGGTAAAATTCTTTCCTTTTAATTAGGTTGATTAGAAATGAAGAAATTAGGAAAATTAGACACCAGACAAGAAATCCACAAGACGAAGTAAAACATTTCGGCACACACTCATCAACAATAGAAAAAATCGTTGTGTAAAACGAAACTACGGCAAGATTAACTTCGGTACACTTTCCCAAAAAGGACCAAACCACCTCCTCGAGTTCACTATATCAGATATTCGAAAATCATATCTGAAATCAGTCTTGGAAGAAAAGTTTTAACAGTATATCTGTGTAAATTTATATTAATATTTAAAGCCAGATAGAAGGTATTTTCAGGAACTAACGGAAATAAGGTTTATTCGACAACAATTGAACAACTAAAGTTAGCAAAAATTAAATCTAGTAACCTATTGTGTCTATTACAAGAATGTTAAGTTGAAACAGTTGTTATCGGTCATGAAGTTTTGTAAAATTTTAAACCTAAGGTCATTTACGTTATCAAAAGCATAAAATTTCGGGTAATTAGGTCCTTAGAAATCTAATCACCTATCGCGTCTCTTATAAGAATGCCAAGTTGAAATAGTTGTAATACGCTCACGGAGTTTTGCAAAATTTCTTCATCAATAAAATTGAAAGCCATATTTTCAAAAAACAATTCGTAATCCTCGTTACATATATTAAGTGGAACATACAATACAGGAAAGTAAACAGTTTACTATACAAAATTACATTTAAAGACAATTATGTCAACTAATGGAAACAAAGTTAGCAAGGATCACGTATCACATGGAACTATAGGCACATCAGAAAAGGAGAGTAACATAAGCTCAAACTCTGACGATAAGTTAGGGCAGTAGAATTGATTTGATTTGAATAGTAGGCCAAGTGTATTCTGGTAATATAATTGTAACGACTGAGATTGTACGCTGGATGTTTTTTGTGTACGTGGTACAACTCTTGAATTTTCATGAATATCTAATGTGGCGAGAATTCTCTGCCGCAGCAATTCGTTCGTTGAGTTAGCACTTGAAATTTTTGTATATGGGTCTTATTACTTACAGAAAAACTGTTTTAAACTTTTCTGTACTCCTTAATTCCTACTTTCTCGCAAGGCCGATATTATCAGTTCTGGAGAGAATAGGATTGCTTTGAGAGGAAGCATACTATACTGGACCGAAATTATAGTATCTGCAATCTGATGTATTATTTTTGACCTGCTTCCAATTCTGGAAGACTAAAGATAAGCTATTTTTACGTTTTTCAAGCTCAGTCATCTCCCGAACCAACTTGTCATTTGTGCGAGCGAATCTCTCTTTTCGATCGACAGAAGTCTTAGATTCAATGAACTTCAATGTCCGAATTTCAGTTTGCCAAGAGATAACCAACGATGATAATTTATTTAGTTTCGAGCTGTAATTTAAACTCAATACAGGCTGGATAGTAGTAAGTCAATCTTCACGTCTTAACTTTCAAGCACTGATTGGCAATTCGTGAAAGTTTACTACAAGTTCTATGGATAACCGCTTTGTATAATTTACACTAAATTTCATTTTCAGAAGCAGCATCCTCCCCAGAGACTCCACGATTAGCATCATTTTAAAACAGATAAGAGGAAGTCGATAGGTTAAAAGAACAAGGAATGTAAAGGAATAAACGAGGACACAACCTACTTACCAGAGGACCTATCCCGTTGACTAACAAGACAAACACGCAGACCGTGGAAAATTAAAAAATAAATAAAAAGGAACTTTCGAACCGAAATGATGTATAGAGTACGTATAGAATACTGTACTGTACATATAGTACGCAATTCATGTTACAAATAGAAGAAAAAGATGTCGAAGTATAACGATGAAAAAGATGAAGTAGAAACGACTACGTTTACAGGGAATGAAGATTTAAAGTGCTTTAAATTATAAATTAATAAAACTTACAATGTCAGTGGCAAATTAAATCGATAGGAAAGATATTTTACTAAGGTAATACAATTAAAATTAATATTGTGAATTACTCGAGAAAATAGAAGAAAAAAGGCAGTGCAGAAAACTGCACAAAAGCTCTATATATATGGTGTATATATATATATATATATATATATATATATATATATATATATATATGTTATATATTTATATATATAACAAAATACAAGTAAGTAACCGACGGGTCCTACAGTAAATGTAAAGAGAGTGAGTAACACACTTCACACCCAGGAATCCGCCAGGGTAACACTGTTAACACAAACAAACAAAAAAGCGGGAAGACCAGAATATACAATAAATATATATGTATAGCTATAATCAATATGAATATATGTGAGAAGCTGAACAGGGAAAAGAACAATAATTTATCTTTAATTTTGAGAGACTTAGTTATTTACCTCCTTCAAGATTTTTGCTTTGAATAGGACCCAGTTTGTAGTTTTATTCTACAGAGTCGGCGGTTTTGGCTTTTGAAAAAGTTTAGCACTTGCTGGCAATTACTGGAAAACGGTTAGTTGTTTGGTCAAAGCATGGCTCCATTTTTGCGTAATTTGCAATACCTTTCATCACATAGATATCTAGTAGAATAGGTATTTTTGATGGCCGCTTGGCCAAGATGTCGGTTTACCTATCAATTTCTTGTCTCGTTGATGGGTATATGATGCTATAAACCTACTGCATTAGAAAGCAAAAAACTATTTATTGTTTCTCTTTAATTAAATGTTTAAGGGTGCTTTCAATAATGCATTGTAAATGCACCTTGGCAGTGATGCTTGTGATGTTAGTGACTTATACGTACAAATAGAACTTACAAATCTAAAAAGATTCGAATAAAGTCTTAGACCAGTACATGAACACTCTTTAATTTGCATTAAAATAATAATAATAATCAAGCGAAGTTATTCAATTGCGTTAGAAATATATTTTTAAGGAAGCATATTTCTAGAGAAATAGGACATTTTCTATCAATACTTTGATATATAATAATAATTCTGTAGTGGCAGTAATAAGCAGATCACCAAATTACATTTCAAATAAAATTGAAACTCGTTCATAAATTATTTCTTCCATAATCATTTATTCGATAGTTTACATCTTTTCGGAATATTTTCCATCTTCGTGTAGATCGATTAGTTAAGAGAGTGGCTGACTGACTTCTTTCGGTTCGAAGCTTTTGCGGAGAATAAGGAAAGCAAATATAAAGTCTCACGTTCGCAACTTCGGTTTCTAATGTCATTTCGTTACATTTCTCGTCTGCATGCTGACAAACACACAGAAATACTCACACATTCTCAGTATACGTGAAGAAGAATGATATGCTACTGGGGAGGAAAAAAATGATGGATTACCAATTCGAAGGTATTATGCGTGCATGTGGGACACGTCAATCTCCGGACCAATTGAACCCTGGTCTCAGTCCGTAATAAATGGCAATTTCAGCGTTAAGTTGTGGTATTGTCAACGAGAATGAAAGGGCAATGAATGCTTCCTCTTTTTAAAGAGTTTGTAATGTAAATATATGTATATATTTACGCCTACGTTAAAAATAATCCCATTAAAATTAATGGATTGGAGGGAGGAAAAGTTGACGACGAACTGCATGAAAATTAAGAGCAGATATCTTGTGTGATATTGTAAAAAATTAAATATAAATTATTAGTATGTTTTATTCATTATATTAACTAGCATAATTTATGGTTAATTTAATTAAATAAAATTAGAGTAAACAAACTATTTTTTGCTCTGAAAAAAATCTAGGGATGGTAAATGTTATACTTTTGGTTAAATAACTTAGTAATTCTAAAATCTTTAAAAATAAAGTAGATATAAATTAGAAAAAGTCTAAGCCTATAACACTACTATCAGTATAGTACAAGACACACGATATAGAAATAAAGGAGAGTAATATAATAAAATAGTTAAATTACTGATTTTGATGCAATGCACAGGAAGATTTTCTACACTAGAATGGACTATAAA
This sequence comes from Dermolepida albohirtum, assembly GCA_031893035.1. NCBI lineage: Eukaryota > Metazoa > Arthropoda > Insecta > Coleoptera > Scarabaeidae > Dermolepida > Dermolepida albohirtum. Next base: position 42,724 of record JAVIWB010001154.1, on the reverse strand, counting down.
CCAAAAAATATATTAATAAAAAATGGGGCATGCACCCATGAAGTACACTGATGAAGAAAACATTCCATAAGAAAATAATATATTATTAATACTCGGCGATTTACGCTCAGCTTGAGATATAATATGAAAAAACGAAAGAGAATTGGATGATTTGGTCAAGTGTTTAGAAAGAAGCGAAGGTGCAGATATTAATGGTATCATAGTGGATTCCAGCAGAAAGTAAACCCAGTAAAATATTTAAAATCTGCTAAAGAAAATAAGTAGAGTTGGAAAAGAAATTGATGAAAATTACTGACTGGAGAAGCAGACTTAGTAATAGAAAGAAATGAAGAATCATTAATGAACGAAAGCACAGTAGAAGCGGTGAAATACGTTTCATATTTAGAGGGGCATTTAGAGGGAGACGGGGCATACTTAATGAGAAAGATCCAAAAAATGGACAAAATTAATAACTAAGAGAATTTCACATCAGCTATGGACGGGATGACCTGCAAAGGAAGAAATAACTGTATTGCCAACTAACGTATTTAAATTCAGTATTTTCTTTCTTCCACAGGCTTCATTATGTTTATTATTAGATATTTGTCTGTCAGTGTCTAATTTTTTAACTTACATTTTTGTTTTACCGATAATCATCGGATTTCTGGAATAGTTTTTGAGTACATTTTTATTTCAGATTAATAAAAATGCAACCTAACGATTCGTGGATTCTAGCAGAAAGTAAACCCAGTAGAAGTTCTAAAGTCTGCTAAAGAAAATAAGTAGAGTTGAAAAAGAAATTGATGAAGATCACTGACTGGAGAAGCAGAGTAAGTAACAAAAGGAAATAAAGAAGAATCATTAATGAAGCGAAAGCACGGTAAAAGTTATGAAATAAGAAAAGCCAAGAATTGCAGTATAATTCGTCTCAAAAAAATACACATCGGTTAGCTACCAAATAATTTCAATTCCTAAGAGAATTATGGTACGTTTCATATTTATAGGGGCATTTAGAGAGAGATGGGACATAATTTGATGAGAAAGATCCAAAAAATAGACAATATTAAAAACTAAGGGGATTTCACATCAGACTATGGACGGGATGATTTACAAAAGAAGAAATAACTTTAATGCCGACTAACGTAGCTAAATTCAGTATTTTCTTTCTTTCACAAGCTTTATTATGATGATATTTGTTTGTCAGAGTCCAAACTTTTAACTTACGTTTTTGTTTTAGCTATAATCATCGGATCTCTGTAATAGCTTCTGAATACATTCATATTTCAGATTAATAATAATGTAAGCTAACGATTATCTTATATTTTTTTACATTACCGTCTGTACACTCGCATTTACTTTTCCTCGTTATCTTTTATTCAAACACATAATGTATATCTATGCTCAACTGGTGTAGCGACTGTAAATGGCTTTGTTTAACATTATTTTTATCTCTGTATTGAAATGAATATATTTTTTAAAGCAGAAGAGAAAGAAATTGTAGTCATTGCTGCAAGCTATTTTTGCTGGAACAACAATATGTCTTCATCTACCTAATAAAAAATTTGTACTGTATTATGCTCTTTTGTTACTTCTTTCTTGAGTTTGGTTATTTTCTACATTATAGAAAAAACTACTGCATTCTGCTGCATATCTATTATATTTTATTAATTCAATTCTTTTCTATAATATATTTTTTGTCTCATTGTAGATGCTATAACAATATTTACATATTTCGTAAATTTATGTTTAAAAGTTCCTCTGTCACCTTCTAAAATTGGTAACATCTAGGCACTTACCATTTTTTCTTTGCCGTTTCTGTAAAATTTCTTATTATAGTTTCATAAAGTAATTAGCCACCCCTCCCAAATCGAAATGGCATTAGTACCTATCTATATATATGTATATATATAGAGCACGTTAAAAACGTTCTCTCGAAGCGAAAATACTTTCTGCAAACAAGCTGTGTTGTATGCACATTTCGGCGGCAAAACCAAGTTCCCAGTAAAGATTTATACATATATATATATATATATATATATATATATATATATATATGTGTGTGTGTGTGTAATGCAATATATCCTAAATGTGTTTTAAAATTCGGAATATATGTATAATATATATATATATATATATATATATATATATATATATATATATTATATATATATATATATATATACATATATATATATATATATATATATATATATATATTATACATATATTCCGAATTTTAAAACACATTTAGGATATATTGCATTACATGCACATTATGTGACATTACAAATATACATTCATATAGACACACTTCACATCTACATATTATAATTGCTAATCATAAAATTTTATTCATGTTGTTTATCGAATCTTTTTTATACAGAAAAGTAATGAATAATTATTGCTTCCCTCTCTCCTGTATCGGAAAGATACGATAAATTCTACCAAGGAATCGTTCGTTAATAACACAAGTCTGCCTGATGAAGAGTGTGATTCTCTGAAACATATGTAGTAGACAGGGTATTGTTAACATTTGAGTGATTCCTTTTAATATTCTTTTATTCGGCAAATCGCCGTCGTGCAAGCGTCGGTCTATAATACGCCCTGGTAACTTTGTTGCCGACATGCGAGATAGACGCGTTCTCGCTTTGTCGTTCAATACATTTTTGTGTTGGACGAGAGAGGGAAGCAATGATTAGTCGTTATATTCATGTTATTAAAACAGTCTTCGGTTGTAAAATATTATTGATTAAAAGTTATTTAATAATTAGTTTTGTCTTCAATTTGTTGCATAACATTGCTATACAATATAAAATTCGGTGTCAAAAGCGTAGGATTAACTATACACGGCAAAAACTTCGTTGATATAACTGAAAACTAAACTTCAGCAAAAGTCTTGGGGGCGATCTCTATTGAAAATTTAAGAGCAAAACTAACGTAAAACCGAAGAAACAACTACACTGTTTGTAACATCGTATAATGATTACGATATGTAAATCCTTATTTTCTAATTCCTCATTAAAACTTAAAAACATTTTCTCAGTAATAGAGATTGTCTAAACACAATAATTCTTATTCACTTATTGAACATGCCTAATGGCACATAAGCTTCGACATCTCCCATAACAAAATACTCTCCAAATTTTTTGATTAAATTAACTTCTGATACTTTTGATGGGGACATATGTATAAAGTGCATAGCTTTATAAAACAAGTAGTAAACTGAACTACACTAACACAGCTTTATTTTTTGTTAAAAGTAGAATCACATGTATACCTAGAAAACAAATAGATATATATTGTGATTTAACAGCTTGGGAAGCTTAATTAACTTATATCAAGTTAAAAAGCCAATAGACCAATTATTAGAAGAATTAAACAGTGTCGAACAAGAATCCAATGAATATGTCTTCCAATTCAATCGAAATTTAGAAGACGTGACATTCAGTAATTCATTCTACTCAAACTGATCAAATAAAATTGAAAGGACGTTTGCTTATGATAAACCACATTACTTTGAGCAGTTTCATTTATCATTCTAACCCACAAATATCTCAGATATTTAAGCATAGAGGGTTTCAATATATTAATAATACTTTAAAAGATACCATAACAGAAGGTCTTAGATAAAATGAAACTCTGTGGTCGTTCAAATCATACACTAACAAAAAATCGTTTTAAAAATGAAAACAAAAATATTATTTCTAAATCTATTAACTTCAACCAGTATAATAAATCTCAACAACTACTTAAACAACGTAATTACCGAAAACATTTAACATATAATAAATAAATGTCGAAGAAGCCAGTACAATAACGCAAATCAATAAAATATAAATTTTCAACAACGAAATCATTGCAATCTTCCAAATCCACCGCAAAACCAAATAGTTCAAGTAATTCGAGCCTTCAACTTCCTTATGAAACAGTTAGTAATTTTGAAGGTAATTTTGATGGAGCCTGTGGTTGACTAAGTTGATCACTGAAGGTTGATATATAACCCCTTGCCACATTAATTTTCGTATTCTGTATACATATTTCGACAACTAAGTTGTCATCATCAGCAGATAATTAAACAGTGTCGCACCTGGAAAAACTACGGTAAAAATACCGGTACGAAAACAAATTCCGTAGTGTTCGTTTTGGCTTTCAACGGTCCAGATCGCGTGCGGAATTTGTTTTCGAACGGGTATTTTTACAGTAGTTGTCCAACTCAGTTGTCGAAATACGTATACAGAATATGAAAATTAATGTGGCAAGTACTATTTATGTTAACTTAGGTTTTATTTTATTCTGATTCTTCCAGTTCCTCTAACGAAATCCTAAAATTTTGGATTGATACCGAATTAAAACACTAAGCCTAAATAACTACCAAATCAGCAATTCTAACCCAATTATATTCAATGGTCTATCTATTAACTCACCAGTACAAACACTAGGCAAAACTAATATTGAATATAAAATTACTAAATCCACTGAATCTTACAGAAGGTATCGTTTATTCATAAAATATTAATAAAAACAACAATTTACATATACCCAGTGCAATCGTATCAGTGCAAGGACAAAATAAGGCATTTATTACTATGATTAGTACTTTTATAGAAAAACAAATAGTAATATTACCTGAATTAATTTTCAATCAAATTCCAAAAACTGTAAATGTTTATAGTCTAGCTGAAGATCAACCTAATGATAAATTGTTAAATATACTAACATCTTTAAGGAACGATTTACGGTCAAATCATCCAAATAAAGTAGAAAAATTCTCTATTCAAAAAATTTGGAACGGTTTCAAAGATACCTTCCATTTTCGTACTGATCTCTTAACTCGAACTACAAAAAATAACGCATGATATTCCTGCAATAGATGAGACACTGATACATGTTAAAATCTATAGATATATGAAAATGAAGTAATCAAACAAATTGAAAAAATGTTATGGCCAGGCTTCATTGAACCATCCACTAGTCCCTGGTCAAGTTTTTATGGATAGTACAAAAAAAATTAGATGCTTCCAGTGAACGTAAATGGCGAATAGTTATTGATTATCGAACACTTAGGGAGATCAATTGGGACGTGCAATATTTTTCAACTTTAGATTTAGCCACTGGCTTTCATCAAGCAGCCGATAACTCTAAAATCACGAAACTCCACGAAAACTCATTTTCACATCTACATAATAGCATAACTTTTGGATTAAAAAGCGCTCCTTCCTGTTTTCACCGTCTAATGCACAATGTGTGAATGGAATTAGAAATAAGCAATACTTTGTGTATAAGGATGACATTGTAATACATGAGTCAAATTTAGAAGATTATAATAGAAAGTTAAAAAATGTTCTTTCCCGGTTTGGCGAAAGTAATTTTAAACTGCAGCCGGACAAATGTGAATTCTTAAAAAAAGTCTTGTGAATACATAGGCCATGTAATTTTCAGAAACACCGTTAAACCAAATCCGAATAAAGTTGCGTCAATACAAAGAATATCACAGCAAAAAACCTCAAAACATGTAAAATATTTTTAGTTATCGCTGGATATTATAGAAAATTCATTCAAAATTTCGCAACTGCAAAATTGTTAACACAATTAAAGAAGAAAGACGTACGTCAAGACAAATTAACTAACAAAACTTTATTACAATATGCAGACTTTACTAAACCGTTCGTCTTAACCTCTAATACTAGTAACGTAGGAATAGGCAGTGTACTTTTTCAATTTAAAAACCGACAAGATTTATCAACTGCATATTTTACAAGAACTATAAATAAATCCGAAATTAATTACTCAACCACTGAAAAGGAATTATTAACAATAGTTAATTCAATAGAACATTTAAAACTACATTTATTATCAATAGTTAATTCAATAGAACACTTCAGACTACATTTATACGGTAACAATTTCACAATACTTACAGACCACTGACATCTTCAATGGTTATTTGATTGCAAAAATTCTTAATCGAAATTAATCAGATGTCGTTTGAAATTAAGCGGGTATGAATATGAAATTAAATATAAACCCGTTCGTATCGATTCAAATGCGGACGGTCTCTCTCGTTTGTTTCCTGATATTAATGGAACATCAATAAATGTTACATTATTAGAAAATAAATCATATCAAGATTTCATAAAATTTCATTACGAAAATCGAAACGTAGTTTTACATGACAAAGAAAATATTAATATTATAATATTATTAATCAAAAATTAAAGATACAATTGTTTTATTATAGGCGCAAGATCTTGATGAAAATTAAAACTACATACAAACAAATTTTGATCTTTCAAAATTAAACCCAACTGAAAATAACGCCGCTAATTAAATTTACATTTTGATAAATAAGACTATACGAATTTATTTAAATCCTTTTAAAATTGAAAGAAGGCAATAAAACGTAATCAATTCATTACAGTATCCCCAAAACATTCAAATATTATATTACCTCTATTATATGAAATGTTAAAATTCATATTTTGTAAAAATGGAATCAAAATTTTTAATACATCAAAACTAACTCTAAAAAATCAAGACGAAATTAAAATTACCTTGCAAGAAAACCACGACAATATGGCTTTAATAAAACTTATACTAAAATCAAAGAAAATTACTTTTGACCTTCCATGAAAAGTGATATTAGAAAATATACTAAAATTTGTAAATTCTGTCAATCGAACAAACCAAATTTCAAATCTACTTAAACAACCAATAGAAATAACTTCTATATCTAAGAAAACATTTCGAAGACTTGCAATTGACGTTGTAGGACCTTTACTTATAACCGAATCAGGTAGCAGATTTATTTTAACAGCAGGAGATGATTTGACAAAATTTAGTTTTGGCACGCCTTTACCAAATCATGAATCCTAAATTATTGCAACAACTTTAACAAAAATCATCACTTATTTTAGAATTCCGAAAACGATCCTTACAGATCAGGGTCTGGATTTCCTGTCGCAACGCATCACAGACTTCTTTCTATATTCAAAACGAAACACATATTTACAACCCCCCTATCAAACTAGTGGAGCAGTAGAACTATTTCATTTAAAATATTATCTGAAGCAGTAAATAAAACCAAATCAAACAGATTAGAATATGTATATTGAATTAGTCATGTTTAACTATAACACATCAATTCACAAATCCACTAACTTCGCTCCGTATGAATTAGTTTTTGGACGTATTTCCCATCATCAGTAATTCAAGTCCATAAACTCCACTATACATATGATGACTGTAAAATTTTTACAAATAGACTAAACACCTCATTTAAATTAACTAGAAAAAATATCACCAACTTCAAAATTAAATGAAAGAATACGATAAACCAATTAATCCATCCGAATTCAGAATTAATGAGGAATTACTCATTCAAAAGAAATAATCTAAGCCTAATCTGTCAGAAAAATTGTCACCGAATTTCATAGGGCCTTTTAATATACTAAAGGCTTTTCCTAACAATACAGCAACATTCAAGTAGCCAAGAAGAAATATGCTGAAACACTAATTTTTCTACTTCCTACTCTAATACTTAGTTAATTCTTTAACAATAATCAAGCAGATTCAAGTGGAATGTTCTAAAATAATTAAGTACAGAACAAAATTAAAATTAAATTAACGATAATAACCCATATTAATATTAGTCATTTAGAAATACGTCACGCGTTATTACGGAACTGTTATTTTAAATCTCTAAATTTTTGCAGCGTAATTTATAATAACTCTGAGCCGCCAAATGATCATGTGGTTCTTCACTGCGAAAAACATTAAAAGTAATAAATAATAATAATAATAAATTATACATAATAAACAACAAAAACAAAATCCTTAGACATTTGTGATTAGATATCTACTCCAGGAAGAAAAGAGGTCTAAATAATGGGGTCTCATATGCCTTAAATTCGCTTTTGGCATCCAGATGCAGACGATGTTAGTACTATACAGATAGTATCCATTCATTGCTAAATGATAATAAGCAAACACCAACTCATCTCGAACCACAAATACAAATAATTTCTAGAACGATTCAAAATTTTAACAGTTTAGTTATTTCTTTAAAGAGAAATGAAGAACAATTAAATAAAATATTTTATTGAAGCAAATTATCAAAGAGTGTCAAGGCAGACATCAGTAGGTTAAATAGTGAAATCTTAATTACACAACATATAACAACACTATTAACTTTATCAAATGAAGCTAATACAAACGGTACTAGGAAAGTTTTGCAATATGACGCAACAATGAATCGCAGGAAGCTGCTTGTTACTGCATGTTAAAACATGTTCATACATACATAATAGCCGCCGCGCCATGTCGATGGGCTCAGTTATTCATTAGCAGTGAGAGTGTAAAGTGATTGCGATGGTATCGTGGTCACCAAATAAGATAAGGGTAGTTTTGCGTTATAATTTCGTGCGTGGTTTAAACATAGACCGGCGCATAGACCAGTGCTTCGAAGAAATGACTCTTGCACTAGATTATGTTTGTCCACATCGCACAACAATATTCAGGTAGTATAGGGAATTCCAAAGGGAAAATTTAACTGTGGAGGATACTGAGAGGTCGGCAAGGCCACGAACGTTAGTTACGGAGGAAAACGTTACTATTGTGAGGAAAATGTTTGGCGAGGACAGGCGATTGACCTACCGACAGATAGAGGGTACTTCAGGCCTAAATGCTCCATCAATTCGTTCGATACTGCATGATTTGCACGTGAAGAAACTTCGTCCTCTCTGTGTGCCGCATCGACTGACTGAAGAGCAGATGATACGGCGTGTGACTTGGTGCCGGGAGATCCTAAAAAAGTTTAATAAGGGACAATCTCGGTATGTGAACAACATCGTGACAGGTGACGAGACTTGACTGTACTATTACGATGTGCCGACCAAAACTCAAAACAAAGTTTGGGTCTTTAATGATGAGGACACGCCCGTAGTTATCAGAAAATCCCGATCTGTAAAGAAGAAAATCATAACTGTATTTTTCAAATCGAGTGGAATTGTGGAACGCGTCGTTTTGGACACACAGAAGACAGTCACAGCTAAGTAGTATTCTGAACAGTGCCTGCCTAAAGCCATTGGATTTATGAAGAACCTGCTGCCAGAGTCAAGAATGGACACCTGGTTCCTCCATCACGATAATGCTCCAGCTCACCGCGCCAAAGCCAGTACCGAATATTTGACCACGACAGGACTGAAGCTTCTTGAGCACCCTCTCTACTGTCCAGATCTTGCTCCCTGCGACTTTGCACTGTCCCCATATGTGAAAATGAAGCTGAAAGGAATGCGGTTTTCCAATAGTCAGGACCTTCTACGGGCCTGGGACAACGAGTGTGCTCTACTCCCAAGTGAAACTTGTCAGAATTGGTTTAAAGATTTAAAGATTGGTGTCGGAGGATGGAGAAGTTTATTGAGTGTAGAAGAAAATATTCTGAAAAAATTAAATAAACAAAGCTGTATTGCAAAAATTTCCTAATACCCTTTGTAGTGAGTATAACATGTGCATATATTTATATATATATATATATATATATATATATATATATATATATATATTATATAGTCACATATTACATTGAAAGCAATGTTATTTGATATATCATTTTATAAAATTAATTGAGTTAACTATATTTAATATTTAAATAACATTGTATATGTGTAATTAACATTTAATCATTTAATAGAATTTCTATTAACTTATAAAAATTTACCAATAACATCTAACAACAATTAGTCAATTTTCAATCTTAGCATTATGACTTGCTAATAAGTTTCAGTACTGACCTATACTTATTTGTCGAAATTTTAGTAGAATTAAAATTTATTAATGTATTCTACCCAAAATGTAAATGTAAAGGTAAATGTAATTTATTGATATTAAAGGAGTAACGAAATTATAATAAATTTATGACATACATACTTCTAAATTATTATTTACACTTAAAACTGTATAGAATATAGTATATTATCTAATTTAATTATAAAAATGTTGATAGTAATTAGTCACAAAAAGTTAGTAATAACAATTACAAAATAATTTTGATGGAAACGAGATTATAAATAAGAATTATGAAGGAGGCGAAAACAATAAGAAAATTTGGCAATTTTGCATGAGTTGATAAATTTTTACTCTGAGATATAATTGATAGAAAAATAATAAATTTGCGTTATTTATATGATAGAATTATAATAAAAGTTTAATTAACAAGCACGTGATACATATCATTATATTTATTGGAATTCAAATTCCTCAATTAACACATATTAAAGGCTAATTATTAACGAACCGTATATTTCCAAGGAGCCAGTATTCAGAACGTGTAGAACCATTATTAACAGTGCAAATTCTGTTACACTTTACAACTAGTTCCATAGATCCATCCTAATAACATTCTTGGACAAAATATTCTTTAGAACATTTAACCATTACATTGAAAGTTATAAAGTTCCTAAAGATAGCTATTCGTATACAATATTAATCGAATTATATTACTAGAATTAATAATATAAAAGATAAAGGCCTGATTTAATTAAAGTATTATTTTATAGACAAAGTACTGAAATACATTTAAAAATAAAGCACAATTGCATGAGACATAAAGATAGAACCTAACCATATTTTAAAATACCCTATTGAATAAAATTGCTTTATTACAATGATAAGAATAGATATTTGAATTACCATAACATTACTTATCATTAGTTTATTGACTTTATCCGATTAAAACAGTTTGAACGCTTTAAATAAGATAATTACTTAAATAATTTTATCAAGGAAAATTGATTAACTAAGATGATATAATTGAATTTATCTATGATGCAACCCAAGTTACACACGGATTAAGGAATTGTATACTCTTTAGTTTTTTTACGAGCGCGTATCCGGCTAGCTGAAGCGCTGTAATAAATGCGAATAGTAAAATAGGTAATTGCAGGAGTTAATAATTAATAAAGTTTACAATGAGCATCAAAAATCCAGGATGTGTGCCAAGATGTAAGAAAGATATTAGTGGAAATAAAACAATAGGATTGCCCTTAAACTTTTATTCACTAACTTAATTTAACTCTTTGAATTTGAGTGTATTAAACAAAAAATACTTAATAAGATCGAGAGCAACAAATAAAGCAAGATAAACGTAATGACAAAGCTGTAATAAAAGTAAATCTAGAGATATGCAGCTGATTAATAAAATATAAAGAAGGGATTAAATTAAAATATGTATCGAACGATACGTGAGCTACTTGAGTGTTTCTGTGCGTATATATCCTGGGTCAGGATGCTATGTATACATATTTTGCGGTCGTATGGATACTACATTAAAACTTAACTGCACAAGCTCGCGGAAGTAATATCTGTAGCCTTGGTCATGGCCATCGCAGAAGTCTCCGTCTTGTCTTACAAGCTGGGGCTTTAAAAAAAGACGCGGTAAGCTGAAGAGTAAGATGCTGGTCATGTTTGACTCAACCAATAGGAAAGAGAATAGGCACGCTAGAAATTGGCGCGTTAAAAGATTTGCATAAATTAAAAGTGTGATATCACTGATATCAATATAGGTAGCAAGATATCTAGATAGAATAATAGACACGTATTCTGTGTAAAAAAAGAAGGATTAATATTGAAACTCTAATTGCATTTAGAAATCAATACAACAGAATTAATATTGAATGCGATTCAATGGAATGTGACCAAAACTATTCCAAGAAAAGGTTTGTAAAGTTCTAGGTATTCGGCTTCCTAGAAAACGACGACGGTTTGTTTTATTACAGCCTGACTGTACGTGACGAATACAAAAGAGTCCTGCATTTGTATAATATATATCACAAAAAGGTCGAAATAAATAATAATTCATGACTTTAAAATTGAAATATTTTTAATTAAAATAAAATAATTTAAAAAAACATGATATAAAAATTATTATTTGTATATATGAGGAGCGTAATACATTTTAATAATTTATTCTATTGCTACACTACTATGTCAGATGTTTGGTGTTCTGATAAAAAATGTTAAATATTATCACTGTTTTCTATTAAATTTATAACTAATTCAGAATAACTTTACATTATATGTACGTTCATCAGCAATGCATTTTTTCTGTTTATAACATGCTGACTTTTGCCAATCGTCCAGGGTTATATTTTTAAATTCATGCTTTGTAAGTTACTCCATGTCACATTTTTCGTAGCAACAAGATTTTTATTCCTCCTATTTTTTCTAATGCATTGAGTTTTGGATAATATGCTGGTAATCTTTGTAGTATGTCCCTCTATATTTGCATTAGAAAATATTTTATTTTCTTATTATTACCTCCTTCTTCGTGAATGACTTTAGTTATGTGAATGAGACAATTTATTACCTCCTTTGTTTTAATAAATAATAATAGAGATATTATTTAATATTAATATATTTATTTGCACGTGATGGTTAGAATATTTATTACGAGTGCGTGTCTGGCTAGGTGAAGCGCTGTAATAAATGCAAATACAAATGAAAGGAATGTAATTGAAATATCGTAATAAATGATAAGTCTGGATGTATAAAAGCTGCTAATAAAATATAAAATGGGTTAGATTAAATTGTGTATCGGACGATACGTAAAATACTTGCAGTTTGTGTATATCCTGGGCCAGGATGTTAGGTATATTTTGCGATCGGAGAATAACCACGTGGACACAACAAGCGCGGGAAAACAACTTTACGATCACGTCAAAGGGATACGTGTGTACTTTGTCATGGTCTGAGAAGAAGCCTCTGTGTCTTACATGCGGCGGCTCTTGAGGGTTAGAATACTGGTCATATTTGAATCAACCAATAGCAAACAAGAAGAGGCACGCAAACAAATTAGCATACATTAAAATTGTGATCTTAATTTCAATATAAGTATTAAGCAAATTATCTACACAGAATAGTAGACGTGTATTCTGTGTAAAAGAAAGAAAATCGGAATTGTTATTTGAATTGCGAATTACATTTAGATATCAATATGCGGAATTAGAATTAAATGTGTTAGTCAATGGAAAATTACCAAAACTCCGCTTTCATGAAAAGGTTCGAAGAGTTGTTCCTAGAAAACAACGACGGTTTGTTTTTATTGCAGCTTTGACTGTCTGTACGTGATTAACACAAAAGGACTCTGCATCTGAATATAAACGAGGACCGGACAAATAATGACAGTATAATAATTTAGAAATTCAAGATCGAATTGTATTTTAAATTAAATAATTTAATTTAAATACGATATAAGAAATTATTATATATAGAGAGTGTAATACGGTTTGTGTGTATATATCCTGGGTCCGGATGTTAGGTATATTTTGCGGTCGCAAAATAAACACGTGGACACTGCGTTAGTAACCTCGGTACCAACTGCGCGGAAGTGATGCATGTGTATTTGGTCCTGACCGGAGAAGAAGTCTCTGTGTCTTACACGCGAGAGCTTTTAAGACGACCCGTTGGCCGAAGGGAAGATACTGGTCATGTTTGAATTAACCAACAGGGAAAGAGAATAGGCACGCTAGAAATTGGCGCGCTAAAGATATAGGCGTAAATTAAAATTGTGATATTAATTTCAATATAAGCACCTAGCAGATGGATATCTAGACAGAATAATAGACATGTGTTCTGCGTGAAAATTGAAGCATTAATATTTGAATCTCTAATTGCATTTAGAAATCAATACAATAGAAATAACATTAACTGTTAGTCAATGGAAAAACATCAAATTCTAGGTATCCGGCTTCCTAGAAACGACGGGGTAGGAGTTGGCTTATTACAGCCTGACCGTACGTGATGAAAACAACAGATTCCTGCATTTGTATGTACCACAAAGAAGATCAAAATAAATAATAGTTCATGAATTCAAAATCGAATTATTTTCAAATTAAAATAAATTAATTTAAAAGACATGAGCGAACTGTACTTATTTACTTTATCTAGTACACATTCTTTTATTATAAACGTAGTTTAAATGTAATATTTTTTTATGACAGTTATCATTTTCTGGTATCATTGATCACATTTTTGAATCTCCTAGATAATTCAAAGATCTCGATATTCTCATTATTTGTTGAGTTGTTACGTTTCAGTAGTACACTTTCAGGTTTTGGTTTTACATAAAATTTAAAATTAAGACGTTCAAAATCTTGATCATTACGCTAAAGTTCATATGCAAATATTTATTGCCCTGTTATTATAAATAACGTATTAGTTTACCATCTTGAAGATTACGTCTCAGGAAATGTTGTCATTTCAGTGGTAAGATTGTTATACCTCGTACAATAGTTCGCCATTTCAATCTTTATTATTAAAAAGTATGTATATGATGTAACATTTGTCTTCTAGTGAATGTATATTTTATATCTATTTAGAAATTGTTTTGCAATTGTAAAATACATAAAATTATGCATTTTTAAAAATTACAAAATATAGTTCTTTAAAATTATATAAAAAAATAAATTATTAGATTTATAATTTCGTTCTATATTATATGTGAACGAGTAAGGGGAAAATTTAATAATTTATTTAGGTACAAAAATAATCAAAATGCAAAGAATAAAGCGTAAAACGAGATATAGATCAAGTACCGAAATCAAGTGTTATTACCCTTATATTGTAAATAAATCAAAATATTTCACCAAAATCGGCTCGCCGAAAAATATTTACATAAATGTATCAGAGAGAAATCCTACTCACTAAAAGAAAATTATACTAAATAGGTGTTGAATATGAAGTATTATGAAGTTGAGTTTTAAAATATGTTTACCAACCAGAATAAGATTACGGTCGCATTGTAATGCGACTAACTTGAATTTGCTATATTACTTTGGACGATTTTAGTGTTATTTCCTATTCTACATTCTATTCGTCGCCTTTTTATTAAACAGATTTACTTTACTTTCCATTTGTTCCAGATTAATAGTAGCTTCGTCTAAATTTATCCTTCTCTAGAACTCGTATGTTGTCATATCAGTATCGAAATTGCCCGTTTCATATTTCGCTAATAGTAGCGTCAAATTTCCATCCTTTTCTAGAAACATATGTGCATATCTTAACGTATTTATTTTCCTATCTTATCTGTAAGCAGACAACTTTTGGTTAATTCTAGAAAGTTTCAGTGTGACATCAGTCCCTTCCCTTGAATGATGCAAGCTTATCATTACTATCTTGTGCTTCGAGAGCGGTAAGCGTAAATTGAGTGTTGAAATTCAACGTAAATTGAGTCCCGGTGTATTAAATATGGGTGCGTAAATTGAGTCACAGGGTTACAAATAAGTAGCGTAAATTGAGTCCCATCCTCGAGTTGACAGAAATATAAAATCATACAAATAAAACATTCCTTGGCACTGAATAATTTATTTAGATACAAATTACAAAATTATGTAAAATATCTCTCTGTACATACCTATGTATGTATAAAAAACTAGTGGGTTACTTAAAACTAACAGGAAGAAATTTAAAAGATACGTTTTTAACAAATTGGACAACGTTTTGAGGAAACGATATTTGTATCCTTGTAGGACAAACAGGTGTCTGCCTTTTTCACTTTGAATCACTTCCATGTTGAATAAACACAAACAATAACACACTACACGAATGTTAACGAGTAACAGCAAGCAGAACATAAAAATATCTAAAATGCACCACCAAGTCTTATACTACCCTTACTCCTCATTTTCCTTTTCCCGGAAAAACATAGTTGCCATATAATTAGAAATAATTAGAAACGATTAGTGAGTTGGGATTAGTGCAGGTACTTGGGACTCAATTTACCTAACGCTTCAACGACAAACGGAACTCGATTTACGTACTTTCTAAAATAATTAGGAAGATATCGGACTCAATTTACATCGACCCCTTCGAGTGATATGAGTAGTTGATTCAGTGCTTCAATTATTTTTGGTGAATATCTTTTAATGGAATTTAAAGAACTGAGTTTGAATCAAAGCGTGTCATTTAATTGAACAGCCTCGTTTCGATTTGTTGTTTATGGACATATATTTATATATCCTATTCATAAAACGAAGTATTTAACCCACACAATACTGAAGGTGAGTCTTGTATTTGCTTTATGAGATAATTCTTCGTCTGAAATTTTAATCGTCATGCCATGACTTTATTTGAAGGGTTACGAGGCAGCTCCAACCATTTGTCTTTCGAATACGATGATGTCTTGCAGGTAAGATTCTGATCTCTGTAATAGTGTTAACTAATTGTGTTTAAACCCTCAGTCAAATATGTGCTTAATTATAGACTGTTTATTACTTAAGACTTTGTCAATTACAAGCTTCATTATAAGCAAGACTTAAATTAGTTACAAGCGTTATTATGACTTCATTTGTTATTAGGCTTAATTATAACTATTAGTTAAATTGGTGTTTAAGACCATTATGAGCTAATTTTAATAGAATTTATATGTATAACTCTTTTGCAGATCGAAGACTAGAGAATTCTAGAGTTTCCAGTTTTAAAATCATTTGTTTATAATTAGAGCCATTTTTCGTTTCACACTTTACTAGTAATTGTATTTTATGTACCTTATTTTCTCTAGAATGAAGATTTCTTGATCAAGCACTGTTAATATATATATATATATATATAGTGCTAAAGAGTGTTCTTTAATGTCTGTTCGTAAAAAGATTGTAAATCCCAAAGATCTCTCGCAGGTCTTACCTTTGCTATTACAAAAGATTTTTATATATATATATATATATATATATATATATATGTGCGTGTGTCTGTATTTTGAAATATTTAATTGGTCTTAGAAACCTAGTGTACCTGTGTACGCTTATTTAATATTTACCGACATTCTAAACGTTATTTTGAGTTTAAGTAAACTTAAAATTTAATTACATTTTATATTTTATTATTTAATTATGTTCTGAATTACTTGCACTTACATAATACAGGAAATAAAATCTTTTGTAATAGCAAAGGTAAGACCTGTGAGAGATCTTTGGGATTTACAATCTTTTTAACATTTGTTGATTTACTCAACCTGAACAGACATTAAAGAACATATAATTAACAAATACTCTTTAGCTTTACTATCATATAAGCTTGTGTCCCTTTTGCGGGTTTGGCCAATGCATTACAGTTCTTATCTGCTGGCCACGGAAACACTACTTCCTTAGGGATAATTTTAACCACTAAACGAAGGTTAAATATTTATTACCTTTTGATAATAATTTTAACAATGAAATCAAACGATATTCTTGTCAATAAAATATTTCTTTGCATGCGCTCACAATGAAGCAAGACCGTGATCAAGGCTCGATTATAAATTCCATTGAATAGGTTTCTTATGTGATGAGGATTATAAGAATGTTTTCTTATTCTGGTTACTAATAAAGATTAACAACAAAATCATGAAGACAAACACGAAATCCATGTTAATAATAAGACGTTAATAAAAATAAGGTTAAGGATACCAATAACATAATTTAAAAAATAAAGAGGCGAAGGCCCATTAAGCCTCAATGCAAAGTATTGCGTTTTACCTGTAAAACTGCGTAATTCACTTCAAGCTTTAAATTTTTTGTTCAAAAAGGAACTGAACTTTTGATTGAGAAGAAAATAAATCCATAATAATCAGTTAAATTATCTACTTCAACACTGTCCTGTAGTTTCTAAGTATCACTTGACATGTTTAATTCGTTAGATGATCTTTTTATATCGATTTTTGAGACAAAAATTAGGATCATGATAACTTTATATTCTTCTTCTTCCTTTTTCCACTGCGAAGTTCTTTACGTATACTTTCTTAGCTGTTCTATTGTCACACAAACGAATCAATTTCTCATTCATCCCAGCCGTTGGTTTTTGTTTTATTGTCCAATATCCAAGTCTAATCTCCGAACAATATAATCATCTTTTCGCAAATCTCTGTTATTGATTTTACAGGTATATTTGTATTTTTCGCTATGCATGTTGATCCTATTGCTTTGAAAAGCTTTCCCGCCCGTGGCTTTTATTCTCTCGTTTTCCTCTTCTATTCTATTCTCTTTGTTTATTATAATTATAATAATTTCCTAAGATATTATAATCGTCTTTGCTTTGTTTATATTTATTTCCATCCCTCAATTTTCCATTTCACTGGCATACATGTTTAAATTATTTTTCATGTCTGTTTCTGGTTTTTTTCTGATAGCATTGTGTCATCAGCAAAAGTTGTTTTGTTCATTACTATCGTTGCCAAATTTCTATACCCAATAGTGTAGCCAATTAGACCTTCCTTGTATCCTTTAATTACCTTGTAAATAACCAAGGTGAACAGCAATGGGCTGAGGTCACATCCTTACTTAACTCTTTCTGTTACCAATTTTTTTTCATTACTTATTACTAATAACTTCACAGCTTTGAGACTAATTAAACCCCCAAATTTCGCGAAATAAATTTTTTGTTGACAATATCCTGTAGAAGTGAACTAGGAGCTTCATATATCAAACACGTGTAAGCCGTTTTAATTATGTTGCTACAGGTCCCAATTCAATACATTATTTGGACGAATTTTATACGTTTTTAAAACACCTAAGTGTAAAACAAGAATCGAATGAAGCTCTCTATGTAAAACTTATTTTCCAATCTATCGTCAAGGTACGTATTCGGCACTATAATTCGGCATCTGATAGTAAAGATAGTACGACGCTAATTAAGTTTACCGCTTTCGACAACAAAATTATACAAATAGTTTTAAAATTTCAAGAATTTCAAATTCGTTTTGGGCACTACATTTCTTAATATATAAATAAATTCTTATTTTAAAATCTGACGTTCGCCCGTTCTGTCCATTTTACTGTTTATAGTTTCATTGTATTGTTATTGCAAAATTGCAGTTCATTTTGTATTAATAATTTTTTGTTATGTCAGTATGTTTTTATTATGAAAAGAAAAATATAATGTAGCTTAAGTATGTGATAAATCATTAGGTAAATATTATTATAAACTTTGTGAAAGTTAAAAGCAATTATATTTTGCTTACAATATAAAAGATACCATTTTGGAAATGTTAGATTTTTCAAAGCACGCAGGAATGTTCTATTATGTAACCCACATATTTTATCAGAATACTGAGATTTATTTAGTTTATGGAATTTCTTCTCATTTACCCTGTGAAATTTCTCTTTGAGACAAGTCAAGTCAAAATTTAATCATCTAGATTCTCAAATTGTTCAATAACGAATTCCTCGGTGCTTACGTATCATGGATAATTTTATAAAAGGTGCAATATTAAAACAATTTTAACTAAGAGTACAAAATTAATTTTTATAACATAGATAACTTATTGATAAAATATCGACCGTATCGACATTCTTGTGAACTTGCTAGGACAATATCATTCAATAATTATAAAATCACTATACAAAAAATTATCTTATATCCAACGAATAACCTCCTTCCCTCCTTATACTTCAAATTTCTAACTAGAATAAATTTTTTTTTGAATATTTCTAAAATATTCAGTGAAATAATATTGTCACAAGTATACATTTAATAAACGAGGTGTGGCAATTAAATAACCAGACTGTAATGAAAAATGTTATTTGTTGCAAATAAACTTATATTTAACTATTATGCTCTTCACTATACTCTCCTCCCCTATCTATACAACGCTGTGAACGTGTCTTTCATTGTTCAAAACAATACTGTAGTTCATCAGTTGTCAGCCTCTACCGTTTTCACTTTTACATGTTCAACAGACTGAAAATGTGCGTTAGTGCGTTGTCCTAGTGCAGAATCCACGAGTTGTTCTTCCACAAACCCCATCTTTTCTTCCTTACTCTTTCCTTCAGTTTGATTACGACTTCTTTGTAGTATTTCTGATTAACAGTTTGACCCTCAGCCAGTCAGTCATGATAACACACTTGATATCGAAAAAAAACGATTAGCATTGCCTTCAATTTATACTTGCTCTTTCGTGCTTTCTTCTGCCTTATCTTTCGTCTTGGCGATCACTCAAAAACTCACGCACATGGCAAAACATTATTACCAAACACATCCTCTAACACTTGTAAACATTCTGTTGGCGATTTTTTTAATTTGACGAGGAATTTCAGTTAATCACTTAAGGTATGTAGCTCCTTCCCACAATAATTTTCGTATTGTGTATACGTATTTCGACAACTAAGTTATCATTACAGTAGATAATTAAATAGTGTCACAGCTGGAAACCACTGCAACAAACCGCACGAAACAAACTCTGTACACTACTATACCGTCGAAAGTCAAGATGCATACTGTCTTTCGACGGTACAGTCGCATACGGAGTTTGTGCCGTTCGGATTTTTGCCGTGGTATCCAGGTGCAACGCTGTGTTATTATCTGCTGATGATGACAACTTAATTGTCGAAATACGTATACAGAATACGAATATTATTATGGAAAGGGATTATATATCAACCTTCAACGATTAAGTTAAAGTTACCTTGAATGAATTTCAGGTTAATTCTCTGTTCGATTTTTATATCAACCATTATTACGGCACTACTAAATAACAGTGTCCTCCACAATTAAAGCTCGAAAGTAAACTAAAGTAGATAGAGAGACGAAACTACGGGTTGTTGCTTGAGAAGTATCAAGTTCAATGACATTTCAATTACAGTCTCGCCCGAGGCGGTTCGCGATGGTAGGAGCACAGTCTCGTTATTTAATTGCCGCATCTCGTATAATGTAAAATATACGCAACATTCAATTAATTTACATAAATGGACACGAAAAAAGGGACAAGCCCATTATGTTACAAAAATTAACTTCGTGTTTATAGTATGTCGAGTTAAAAAAGAGAGAAAAAATGGTGGTAATAATTCATCATGCAATAGAGTGTCAGGTCAACATCAAAATCGTCGTCCGCGTATTATTTTTACTATCCGAATGTTCAGTTTCATGAATTCGCCCAGCAATAATGTATGTACTCGTATGAACCTATATTATTTGAAAATTAAATATTAGATGACTCATGTTAGAAATAACTTGATAATTTGTCATACATTGTTAAGAAATTAGTATTTTTAATAACATTCTGGTACTCTGATCAGAAATTTTAAAAAGCATCACTGAACTATTATAGTGCAATTGGTACGTAACTACTATGACCGAAACAATAGACACCTTTACAATATAACTATTCAAAATAATATACAATATAAAATACATAATAGAAAACCTTAAACTACTTACTATATACTATCCAGTGAATAATATTATTTTGTTAAAACGAAAATTAAAATGTTTATTTTAATTATTAGATTTTAGCAAATGTAACAAAATTATTTTGTTCGGTTTAAGTACAGTGTTCCTTTGACTTGTTGAACAACTACTTTTTATCATCAGTTCAACACAATATTATTAACTGAAAAAAAAATAGTTATGTTTCCATTTATTTTAAATTAAACAAAAATATCATTAAATCGATACATCTGCTTTAACAAATTGATTTTTATTAGTATATTGCATTCTTTCTCCATGTGCGACCTTTAGAGCCTTATATCCACACTCTTTTCAAATGATTTTAAAATTTGGCGTCCTCGCTTCTGATATATATATATATATATATATATATATATACACGAGTTACTTCATTGTGATATGTAAAAGTGCAATATCAATCCAGAATTACTTAAAAGAAGTGTAGATGTTTTGAGTTTTACAGTTGGAGTATATGGCGTGTTTTAAAATTTAGTGAATTTTTATTTCTTTTATTTACATTTACAATATTCTTTTAGTTTAATCCGAATACTTCCCAATAATTTTTGTTTAAAACACTAAAATACTTTGAATGTAAATAAATAATTTATTAATCTCAAAGGGAGAGTAGAAAAAATAAAATTTATCTCCACAACGTTTTCCAAATGTAAAATATATAGTATTCGTACTATTTTTCAAGAACAGCGAACATCCTTCTATTTTACAAACTCTATATACGATGGTCAAAAATTCATGGATGATCATCAGGTAGGCTGATTTTATAATTAATTCTCAGTCGACAATCCTAATTCAGAAATGTTGTATTGTCAGTCGTTAAGGTACGCGAGACCATCACTGTTACAAATGGCAACAAAAAATTATGTGCAACAAAAATATATATCGCATTTTTTAAATTTCCTCTGAAAAACCATGTTTTTTACTGCCAGATAAAAGCATGCAATACCATATAATATTAAACATTTCTTTAACTGTTGTTTTTATATTAAAGTACATATGGAAACCTACACTCAGTATAATGTTCATAACTTAAAAATAGTTATATGTCAAATTTTAATATTTCTTAATTTAATGTTCATTATTTTTGCTTCTATTACTTATCTCATTTTTGTGGGTATCCAAAGCGATCTATAATGTATACTTTCAACGAATATGCTGACGGTATTTGAGTTTGCAATGGAAATGCGCGCTTGGCAAAAGACAAATTTGGATACCGTATTGCAGTATCCATACAGGCAGCACCCATTTACGAATACGTTTCGAAGATTGAATCGGAAACTTTGTGGAACAGGCACATTTGTTCACGGTGGACGTGATACTAGTAGACCAAGACATCGTCGTACTTCCAAATTAAAGAAGGACTTTTTGATATTGCTCATCAATATCCTACTTGCAACACTAGACAAATAGCCTAGGCTCTTATTTTATAAAGCAACGAATGCATATTTACAAGAGATGGTGTCATCTACAGTCACAATTTCCATTGCTTAACGAATGAAAATCTCAGAGCTATTTGAGAAATAGGACACAAAAGAAAAATTTCTGTGAATATTAGGCTAGGTATTTTAAACTTTGAATTTGTAGGACAAATATTTCTTCCAAATAAAAATAAATTATAATACTAAATGCAAAGGAATACGTAAATGTTTTGGAAGAAGTATTGGATAATGTTCCACTAAATGTCAGAATCAACATATATTACATGCGTGATGGTGCACCAACTCCTAAGGCAAGAATTACAAGAGCATGGATGAGTTAACGTTTTACAGATAGGTGGATCGAGCGACGTGAACCTAAATCTGCAAGATCACCAGATTTGAATCCCCTTGGCTTTTTGTTTGGAGTTTTTTGAAGAAAAACATTTAATGCAACACGTACGGCCAATGACCAGGAAGTAATAAATAAAATTAGCACCACAATTCAATTACTTACCCCAGACATGTTGCAAAGCATCCTAAATTCAATTATTGTTATTTTCATTGGATTTAAATAAAACTTTTATTTTCTACTAATTTATACCAAAATGCCAAATGTACACTTCTTCTAAGCAATTCGTATTGTTTAAGTAATGATAATAGACCATGTAACAGGATTATCGATTCAGAGTTAATTAGAGAATCGCCTTACCTGACGATTATCTGCTAATTTCTGACCACCTGTATATTATCAATTTCCATGAAATTACTTAATTGTTAACTAATGGCATTTGTATAACGCCATTTTGCATTAGGTAGCGTTTAAAATCTTGCCTATTTTATTTATTATTATGTTGCTGTTTAATAACCTTTTCTGCATTACTGCGTAAACGCAGTCTTATATTTGGATCAATTTTTAACATGTTTGCATAAATTACGTCAACACATTTCCATTCGATGTTTCAAAATTGCCTTAAAGAAAAATTACGCTTTCTCACTCAAGCCATAAATTACGTAAATACATTTAGCATAAAACCACTATCTTGGTATTTGGAAAAAACTTTAACCTTAAGTTGAACGATCTTGGTCGAGACAAGGCTATATTTGGAAGCTTTCTTTATGAAAGTTTTTGAATTCTGATAAAAATAATGAATTTAATGCAATGATACAAAGTGCCTATTTGTAAGTTTGCGCAAACACGACTTACATATATATAATTGTTGCGAAACAACTAAAACGCCCTGACAATAAAAATAAGGTTAACTTGTTTCAATTTTGAAGAAGGGAAATGGGAACATTTCGGGCTGTCATAAGAACATTGGCATTGTTACTAGTATGGACTAGTTTTTGCATAAAACTTCTTACTGTAAATAAGACTACATGAAACAAGGGATAAACGAAGAACAAGCTAGTTTCATTGTGAGGTGCTAATAGCCTTTTTGCCCTACAATATTTTACAGAAAACATAATGAGAAGAACTTTACTTAATTCTTTGACACTGAAAAAGTATATTACTTTATTTCGTGTAAACTATTCTCTCTAAATGCGAGTCTCTAAATACGCTAAATATAAATTTACGTAATTTTTCACACTTTTTTTTTGAAAGCTGGGTATATGTTATTCCACGCCCCAAGAAGATCCTAATCTTTCTAAATATCCGCTACAAACTGGTGTCTGGTGTTGATAGAAAACAAACTCCAGTCAAGCACTCCTCACTGTCCCGCTGTTCTTTGTTTCCAGCACTATTCAGTACCCAATTTCCCCCGCGTTAAAGAATATGGCACCATTTTATTCTTAACGGATCGACTTTTCCGTACAGACGCAGACGTGCCTTTTGTCAATAAATACAAAGTAATTACATTTGATATCCGACTATTGAATTGGCATAAATTTCTTGAAGAACATAATTTACAAGTAGCTTCTTCAAAGTATTTATATTAAAAATAAAGTCAAAATCTGTGATAGAAGAAAGTCAGGAGTCTAATAATTTAATACGTTGCACATACCAGGTGTTTATGTTGGTCATCTATTGACAAACGCACATCATCTTGCAAAAGCCGAACCAATTCAATTACATATGTAATACGAAAAGCAGGAAAGAATAGTATGCGTGAGAAAATCTGTAGTGGCATAAGTTGGTTGGAATAAACATAATTTCTATTATATTGAATTGCACCAAAAATTCAAGTGATTTTTTTCGTTGTAATGTAGGTTTTAGAAATTAAAAACAACACGGCGACATCAAAATATCTTTTATTGGCAATTAGAGGCAAAATAATTGTAGTGAGGAACCGCAGGACGGAAAATTACTTTATTAATTTTTGATAAACTTTGTGTGATTTCCAATTTACGAATAAGCAAGATAAGAAATAAATAAACGGTAAAAGATATAGATTTAATTAACATCTAAAAAAATATTAATAAAATAATAATTATCTAAACTTTACTAAATCAAAATTTGGATAATAAAGTTATATTCAAAGAAATTGTAAAAATTAAGACAAATTAACAAAATACTGCTATGATATCTACTATGTAACTATTACTTATCCTCTTGCTTATCGAGACGTGTCTATTAACTGTGAGAATAAAACCTGTCCAATGAGAGAAATATTATCGCACAGCAAAATATTTAATTAAGATTGAATGTTTTTTATGAAATTATTTTGTAAAATATTTAAATAGCTAAGCTAAGGTTCTTTTGAATCACCCAAGCCTAGCAAGCCAAACATAAAATTAACTTACGAACTATGATTTGACAAATTTATCAAAATTAAAAAAACATTTAAAGATTACATACGAATGAGTTGTATAAATGATCAGTGAAAAAATAGGATAGTAAGTAGATCCCTAATATTTCCAGGCTAACTAGTTTCAACAGATCTTAAGTAGTAAGTTCATAATCGAAAAACAATTGGTTAGACTGGATACGTATACAAGATCTTACATTTGCTTTATATTTATTGTCTGAAAGCCCATTCACTGAATATAATAGATAAACGCTTTACAACTAATGAATCCGATCTTACTAATCAGCTAAATACTTTTACAATACAATATGCTAACTGTAATTATACTTGAATTACTGATAAAAATAAAAACTTATAGCTTCTGAAATATACAGATTGCAATTAATACTTAAAATTCTCTACCTTGACACAATTGAGGATTCTGCATTGAAGTAGTTCCGAGAATTTTTAAGTCACCAAGAGCTTGTGCTGATTACAATTATTGGGAAGGATCTCGATACAAGCTAGCAGATGTTCTCGACGCAACGTAATTCCTAATACAAGAGGTACAGCTTCGCAACCTAATACAGCTTGGTGAGATATTCCTATCTTTTAGCAGACTCACTCAATTGTTACTGACAAAAAAGTGCCAAAATTTCAGCTGTTACAATAGCAAATAATCCACCAAAATAACTTTACTTAATAATACTACCTTAGATACCGTGGAGAGTCGCAAAGGAAATTTTTCGCAGGAGCGTAGCATAAGGTAGCGTGGGTTCACACACGGTTTCGCTGAAGGATTTTTCACAACTAAACTAATCCGGCTTTGACGAAATTAAATTTAGGTACGAGATCTGACTACAGTTGAGGAAATAAATGTTTCCCCCCAGTAACCTAAATTAATGTCAAGAAGGCTAGAAACGCATGTACTCACTAAGAAAGCTCGTTTGGAAATATATCTCGAATGTTCCTTTAACTTAACCAAATCCCAGCAAAAAAATACACTATAAAATGTATTTCTCTATCCCATGTATTCCTTTTTTGAAAGACAATTAATTTGACTAATTCACCAGAAAGAATTTCGACGGTTACATGGAACGCTAAAAATGTTACTAAGAAACAATAACAACTAGTCGATTAAAATAATTGTAATTAATAAATCAATCTCAGTTATCGTGGAGGATTGTAACAGAATTTCATACGAACGTAGTACATAATAGCATTGACGAGTCCCACACACGTGATTTGCGAAAACGATCTTCCGTAAATATGCTAATCCTACCTTAATGAAGTTAAATTTAGATACAGCGAAATCCTACAATCGTCGAAGGCAGAAACGTTTTCCCTGTACTTAAACTAAAGTCACAGTAGGAAGGACAGCTACATGCGCGCTGTTCAGACTAAGACCATAAAGAAAAACGTAAGAACAAAACACACAATGTCATAAGATCCGGTCCCATATATTCCTTTTCTAAGACGTGAAATTCGGCGGAAAGGTTGCCCCAGTTTATAAACAAGTAAAATCGACATGGAATTCTCTAATTAACACATAATTAAGAAAATAGCAACGACGGAGGAAACTATAATTATCTTAACCGAGTAAGAAGCCAAGCTTACGATATTACTAATGGGATGACCGTGGTAATATCGCATATAAAAGATAAAAATGACTTATTAGTCAATTTTAATTAATTAAATACAAAACAAAAGGCCTCTGATATTAGAACAGCAGGACCGCAAGTTAAATATGATAAAAATTGTGCTTTCGAAAATTCCGAAGAATCAATTGATGGCTAAAATTGAACGAAAATTTCACAAAAGGTATTAAATTATAACGTACAGTGAAATTCACGAAATTTAAGACATAGTCAAAATAAGCATATAACACTGTACATGTTTAGTGCTGCCAGAAATTATGTCCAAACCTATGAACCTACACTAGAAGTGTTTTTGTTAATATTGGATTCTTTATTCAAGTTATAAGAAACAAGTTTCGCACAGCAAAAAACATCTAATACCCCTAGTTTTCAATATATAACGTATATATATATATATATAAAATGCTATACCATGACCTTCTCACTATCTACTTTGCTTTTTGAATCCGTGTACCACATCTGGGATGATAGTTTGGGGAGGGTGAGCGAGTTTAGGGTTTTTGGCATAATTTTCGCCTCTCATCCTACCTTTCGACCACAGAAGCTTGCAAATCGCTGGGTTTTGTATTCCGCACCTCCAATACATATTTCTGTGACCCTGATCTATTAAAGTCCCTATACTATGCTTACGTTGTAAGCAAACTGGAGTGCGCATCATTTGTCTGGTCTCCGATACATGCTTGTGAGTACTTGAAGTTGGAGCGCATTCATCGAAGGTTTTTAAAACTCCTTACCTTCAAGATTAGTGATGCTTACCCACAAAGAGGTGTGTCGCAAGGAGAGTTGCTTCTTGAGCATAATATGTCCTCTTTGAATGACAGGATGACTAATCTCTGTGGTGGGATGTTGCATGGCATCCTTGTTAACAGTGTTGACTGTCCTTCGTTACTGCATCGTTTGTGTTTTCTAATGCCCCGTTTGAACTCTAGGTGCAATGTGTCCTTTGTGACGCCAAGGGCGCGGACTAATATTATCAGGAGAACACCGGTCTACATTTTGACTAAAAGTGCCAACGAATTTGCTGACTTGCTTGCTTAACATGTACACCATATATGTATTTTTAGCAATTTTTATTTTTGTTTGCTTTTACGATTAATTTTAGTTTAAATTAGCTTTAATTTTTTTATTATATTTGCCACACATATGTCTAAACTCAGTTAGCTAATTTGTATTTTCCTGTTATTGGGCTATAAGCCTGTTGGAAATAATGGTCCCTTTTATAAATCGATTTAAACTTTTTATATTATAATATAATATCCATCCTCATATACATGAATGTAATGTTTATACAAAAAATGGTAAACCTTTTTATTATAGAATTAATGTTAGAAGTGATTATGTTGTGAGTGATTTTTGCATCGCACTACTAACATAAATATTTATATTTACATATACGCCTAGTTTCGAATACATAACGATATATATATATATATATATATATATATATATATATATATATTTACATCATATAAATCTGATTTACAACACAACAATAATAATTCAAAACAAATTAAATTTTGATTTCTTATCTTTTTTTAAATAAAAGTAACACGTAGGATTAAATACATTAGTTGTTTTGTATACACATGGCATTCATCCGACTAATAGTGCCTAATGCTTAATTAAAAATTCAAAAAAAGATTTTATTTGAATTAAAACTTCCAAAGCTTCATGGCCATCGTCGACCTACTTAGTTTTGTGCTGCAATCTATATATCTTGAACCAAAATTATCTACTTTAGTAAAAAAATAAATTAATACTTTTGAAACCATGAAATATAATTGTATTAATTAAACAATTTTTACGAGAACAAATTTTAATACGTGTAAAAACTTTGAAGAGCAGAAAAATTCTCTCTCTCTCGATCAATCATGTCTGCTTTATATATTCCATGCTCAGTCTTTCTGGAGATATATAGGCGCAAAAATAGCCATTCATTCATCAATTATTTTTTTTAATTGTTTTGAATTTAATTTGTTTAATTTATAACTAAATTTTGCAATAGATTTTATACTATTTAACGTTTTTAAATAAACTCCTTAATTCTTAATTTACTACACAATTTCTAACGATTCCCCTACTATGATTATATGTGACCTATACTGATCTATTAATCTCTATTATAGTTGAAATTTTTTTTATAAACAGATTAATTATTTACACAATTACACACAAATTGAATGTTAGTGGATTGGTATTTCAGATTACTGTGGTATAACACAATTTAGCTATACAATATTCTTTTATCGTTTTGTTCATTTTGTATGTATCTTTCATGTTATACCTTTAGATAGGCATTTACATTTAAACTGTTATGACATACTCAAATTAATTCTAAGGCATTAAAACTACAATGAAATTACTGAAATGCATTGTTGTAACTAGATATTTCAAGTAAACTTAAATTATAATAAGCACATATTAGGATTACAAGAAATTATACACGATCTTCAAGAACTATATTTATAATGAAAGTATTTATGTCAAAGTTTTATGCTTTATTGAAGTGGAATATAAACATCAAAGGTGATGAAAAGTGATCAAAGGTTCCAATCGTCAGAATGAGCAGTCGATGCCTTCAAAAACGCAATTTTGACGAAAACAACGAGCAAGTGGAACAACTACCTCCAGAGCTGATTCGAGCGCATGCAAAAGTGCATTAATTTTCATGGAGAATATTTCGTGTGAAGTCTTTAAAAGTTATCTACTGTTTTATTCAAGTTTTATATATAAACCTTAACAGACAACCTACGTATTACATTTAATTTTACTCTCGCACCATATCCTCTATTTATTTGGCTGTTGTATTTAGAAAATGGTCGAAGTTATGTTCATAAATACTTATATAACGTGAGTTCTGTCTAAATTTTCATCTTCGGTCTCACACTTCTGTTCCGAGTACGAAAGCTACTTCTGTTTGTGCTAGCAACTCGAAACAATGAGCTAAACAACAATAAGTAGAATGTTGTAGAGCAAGAACTGTTAAGACTCCCGAGAGTGAAAAAACCGTACTAATAACTATTACAAGAATAACTAGAAAATCTGCACCTTATTTTCGGAGTCCTAACTCGGGCGGCAGAGAGAATTTTGCATGATGGCATGCATTTAAGCCAGTATAAAAAGCAAATAGCTATGTATATTGAATTGCTGAACACTTTCCGTTTTCCACAACTCCTCAACTATTTGCTGAACATGAGAACTCATTTCCTATAAGATGTAGCAACTAGTCACATGGTCACGGTGACATTTAACCTTCTGAAAGACTATTCCCGAATCGACTAAAAACTATCCCATCGACAACAGAAGGCGGATTACAGAAGAAGTTTGTGAAACTGCACCGGCGGTACTACGTAATGAGAATTTATTCCTCTATGTACTTCTTTGGCCGTTAAATCACTGTCTTGGTTAATTATTTTGGGATTTTCATTCTTCTCGTTTCTTAACTTATCATTAAGAAATTACAAATGAAACACTGTTTCGTGATACTGCACCGGCGATACTACGTAATGAGAATTTCTTCCTCTTTGCACTTCTTTGGTCGTTAAATTACTGTCCTGGTTAATTATTTTGGGCTTTTCAATCTTCTCGTTTCTTAACTTATCATTAAGAAATTACAAATGAAACACTGTTTCGTCAAATTTCATAGTGTGATTTACTATATTTCCAAGTGCTACAATTTTTTATAATAACAATAATTAATAAGTAGTAGAAGTTACAATATTTTTTTTATTTATCGACGGCAGAGGAGCCATGTAACTAATTTTTAACTAATTGACACTGGTTATGTCTATTTTAGTGCACTATTTTACCTTCTTTCTCACAACTGCAAGTGAGATATACATATGTAGGCAATGGCTATTATTTATTTTTCTTTTTTATTACTTTCATTTAAAATTTCAATGGTTCGGTTTATACTGCGAAACTATAATCTGCTAAAGCAATTGCATTTATATTGTCAGTTCTGCAAATTCTTTTGTGTAGCTGTTGTTTTCGTTATCGTGTGTATACTACTTCAACAACTGTGAAGTAGTCTAGCGATTCTATATACTGTATGACTTGTTTTCTGTTTCTACTTTTTTTTTGTTTTGTGGTGAATTACTTACTGCTGTTGCTTGGTTTCTTTGAAATTTTTGTGTTTTATGGTTCTAACACCTATTTACGCAATAGACTGGGTGTATATTCAGTTGATATGTATTTTGTCTCAATGTTATTTTCGTTCTCTCCAGCTTCATTTTTCGTTTTTTCTGTTTGATTTTAATAATTCGATTTTTAATTCATTGATTAATAAATTTTTTAGGATGACTCTTTGGTTTGATTTTTCCTATATCGCTTTTGAGATATATATATATATATATATATATATATATATATATATATATATATATATATATATATATATATATATATACAGGTTGGTAGAAAAGTTTTGAAAGCGACACCTATTAAGCAGTAGAGGAATCAAAATTCATACGCCATTTTAATATTTCATGTGTCATATGAACACACTAAATATTCTATCTCGATCTATCAATTCATTCATTGTTAGCAATCCATTTGAATTAGACGTGTCGGTGTATTTTTTAACAATGGAAGAAACTGAATATCGCGCTGTGATAAAATTCATCGTTTTGGAAGGTTTATCAGCAACAGAGATTCATACAAAAATGGTGAACGTGTTAAAGGAATGTGCTCCTTCATTTCCAACAGTAAATCGATGGGTTTTAGAATTTAAACGTGGTCGTACAAGCGTTGAAGATTAACCACGTAGTGGATGACCAAAAACTGCAACAACAGCAGAAATCATTGAGCAACTCCATAATATGGTTAGTGAAAATCCGAATTTGACTAAGCGTGAAATTGCTGATACCATAGGCATCTCAAACGAACGAGTACTCCATATTTTACATGAAGAATTTCATATGAAAAAGCTGTTTAAAAAGTTAGTGCCGCATTGGTTAACAATTCAATAAAAGCTGGATCTAAAACAAATTTCTCAGCGTAACTTGATGCGTTTCAAGCGGAATAAAACAGATTTCTTGCGTCGTTTTATAACTATGGATGAGATTTGGATCTACCACTATGATCCTAAATTGAAACAAGAACGATTACAGTGGACTACGGTTGGTTGTGCAACTCCAAAAGACGTGAAGTCAGGATGATCGACAAAAAAGGTTATGGCATCAGTGTTTTGGGATGCAAAAGGAATTTTGTTGATTGATTATCTTGAAAAAGGTAAAACAATTAACTCAGAGTATTATTGTAACCTTTTAGATCAACTGGATGCAAAAATTCGTGAAAAAAGACCTGGTTTAGCGGAAAAAAAAATAATTTTTCATCAAGACAATGCGCCTTCACACAAAAGTGTTTTGACGATGGCTAAATTGAATGAATTAAAGTAGGAATTGCTTGAATAACCACCGTATTCACCAGATTTGGCTCCGAGTGATTACTACCTCTTCAGAAACTTCAAACAATTCGTTCGTGGAAAGCATTTTTCATCGAATGAAAAAGCTATTTCTGCCGTGGAACAGTATTTTGCAGAGCTTCCAGAAAATCATTACAGAGATGGTATAAAATCATTGGAATAAATGTATTGAAGTTGAGGGAGATTACATTGAATAAAAAAACTAATTTCATTTAAAAGTTCACATTGTTTCATTTTTGCTTTCAAAACTTTTCTACCAACCTGTATATACTTACATGTATATATACCATGTTTGAGAATGTATACCATTTATTTAGTATATTATTGACTTTATATTTTAATGTTGCGTTTATGTTGAAGTTTAGAACGAACAATATATGTATCAACTGGCCCTCGTTAAAAATGTATATGAGTATTATAGTAAATAATAACTCAACCCTATTTACTATATTTATAGACTGTAATGAGTCATTGCGTATATGTTTCGATTTAAAAACGTTACGTGAACAACATTCTGATGGGCCACTAACTTATATTGAAATAAATGATGTATTATTGATTTTAATAAAACTAGTTGAAATGCAATCATCTTATAGCGGAATAAAAAATTTATTGAAAAATCATATTTTAATAATAATAATAAATTATTGGAATTATATTAGCGATAACAGTAATTTACTGCGTGTTGAGGGGCGATTAGTTTATTCGAATTTCGGGAAAAATAGAAAACTTCCAATAATTATACCTGGTACAATAAATGTATAGAATTAATAATTGAATATGAACATTTAAGGTTATTATATGCAGGCCATCAGCTACCATCGCTGACAGGGAAACGCACTGGATTATAGACACGTGTAAATCAGCAAACAAAATTATTCGCAATTGTCTAATATGCTTCAAGGCGTGTCTTAAACTTAACGTTAATTACTCAATGATAGACTTTCTAGTTGAGAAATATCCCTTAATTGATCGTCCATGAATTTCACCGTCGATTATTGGGGTCCATTGATCTTGCAATACCAGAAAAATACGACTTTTAAGTTAATTATGGCTTATGTTTGCAATTTTTTATATCTTTCTACTAAGACTCTTCACACGGAACTAGTAAGCAAGCTAACTGTCAAAGTATTGTTGGCTTTTTGACAAAGATTTGCTCTGACATAGGAAAAATGTTTGAATGTAGTTTCAGACAATGGCAGAAATTCCATCGGTGTGCAGCACAAATTATCAATTTCTTTATCAGTGTAAAATTGAAATAATAAGTTAATTATAAACAAATTCGAATTTCTGCCTCCAAATTCACTTTATTTCGAAGGATTACATGAAGCACGTAGTCGCTGAATCAGTAAAATGTCATCTAAAGTAAGTTATCGATTTTAGTAATCGTTATGTATCTGTAATCTGATACTACTAGTTCCATTTCTGCTATTACAATTAGCATTTTATTATTGGGAAAGCACTGAATAGATTATCCGAAAATCAACCTCCTGAATTACATGATTTATGGAAACGAAAGTCCAAAGAATATATTTCTACTACAAATCCGAAGTAAAGGAAAAACTCAAGTTAGCAAGGATTTAGTTCAAGATTCGCTTATATATAAAAGAAGATGTTATACCATTTTTGGAATAAAATTTTGAATAAATAGCTGATCTTTACTCTGTTGGAATAAATGTCTGCAAGGTAAGTAATAAAGAAAAAACTGCTCTAATAAAGTTGTCGAAACTCTATAGTTTCTCCTCTTTATTGTTTTTTCACTAAAGCAGAAATTACATAAAAATTAAATTCCTGACATTAAAATACAAATAAAAAATTACTATAAAAAGAATATTAATATGTGTATATATATATATATATATATATATATATATATATATATATATATATGACTTTATTATGTAAAAATTTTAAGGGACATGTTATGGCGTTAACGTCTTAAATATAAATTTAGTTCTCTATTGAAAGGAATGAAAACAATAATGTACAACAAGATCAGAGAGTATAACCTACTTCTAATGTAAACACGTACAATAATATCAAAGGAAACAGAACCAGAATATTATTCCTTGTGGTGCAAGTTTTAAGTAAAATTCGCAGGAGAAATGCCATAATATCTAATTTTTACGTGTGAATTAATTAAAGACAAGGGGAAAATTCTCCAATTTTCAGCTGTCTATTCCAGCATCTAAAACCATTTGGTATTTCTACGAGTTCTACACACCAAGTGATAATAATTCATATTGAAAACGCTTCCTTTTCAGATATATATACAATATTATAATGTAATATTTTTGTACCACGTTATATAAATTTCCATAAAATTATATATGTACTATGTTATATGCCTCAGTTAATGATCGAAATGCATTTTTCCATAATGACATAATATTGCAATGGAATGAAAACATGCCTATAAAGTCTGATGAATGAATCAATAGTTTAAAAAGGTAGACACAAATTATTTTGTAGGCTGAAGCATTATTTTGCACTAAATTGTCCCTGTTTCAAGTATTGCCATTACATAAAACTCTTTAATTGAGATATTTTTAGAACTCCAATGGATTACTCGATTAATAGTAATGACATCAATATTTGCTATTATATTACAGATTTCATAGGACCTTTTAAACGAAATCTTTGTATATAATAGTTAAGATTCTCAAATCGAGTTAAAATTAATAATTGCTTGTTTAACTGGGCATTTACCTTGAATTTGCTATGTCAATATATCTATATATTTTTAAATTAAATGCGTTAGTTTTAATTTTAAATGCGTAGACATGCTTACACTTAAATAAAATTTAAAAACACATTATTGCAGAAGGAAATCACATAAATTGTAAATGTAAGTTCTATTAAAATATTTAAAATGTTAAAATCAAATCAGTAAACATAATTTGAGATACCCCTTCATTTAATATTTAGAGCAAGACATTCGTAATGCTACTCCTGTTCGGCCATGAACTTATCTCCCTATCTCTTCTAAATAGATTCCAATGGTAAGCCATTTCACACACTGTATCTATGAATATCATAAATTATGGTGAATAAGAGCTTAATGTATGTATGTATGTATGGAGGTATTTTGCTTCGGCATTATTTATGATACTTTGTCGTCTAGTATTCATTATTAATTAGAAAGGTAGCAACATTTTTTCTACATTTCATGACTATTTCTTAAACGATTGGAGTGTCGTGTTACTGAAAGTAATAATGTATAGAGTTTTGTTAATCTTCAAAATCGTTATGTTATCACGAAATTATATTTCGATATAATTTTGTTAAATAGTTACTTACTTAAATAATTTAAGTAAAAGTTGAATGAAATATTCTTTCCAGTTAATATTTTTAAATAGGAAACGCATTTCGAAAGTTATTTTATTATCCCCTGTAACATATAAGATAGTGGATGATACTCAGAAATATATGTTTCACAGCACAATAAGAACTTCATTATATCATCACATTACTATAGTTTATTTTTAAATGAGTAGGTGCGTTTTATTTATTTATGACAAAACTTGCATGCGATAAACTGTGCATTTATCGTATCTATGTCAAATACTTCTCAGTTTTCGTTTTATACTTTTATGTTCCTGTTATTCTATTGCTTGTTCAAAGGTAAACAAATCCGTTCTTTTTAGAATTTTTGAAGCGTTTAACGTACCATTCTATTGTTCTTAATATGAATACCGTACCTGCAAGTTTAGGATTATATACGTCTTCCAAACATTTAGATTTAGAACATTTCTCGATATATATATCGTATATTCTACATCTGTACCCGTTTTCTTTGCTCGTAATTACCTATGTACTATCGAAGTAGATACCTGTAAAATTGCTATCATTTCTAAAGTTGATTAGCAGTGGGTAAGTATTGATAGATTGAAAATTATAACAAACCTTATAACTTTCTGCATTTGGGAATTGCGAAATCATATACAGAATACCGGACCATAAGGTTGTTTGATGAAACTGGCACAGTTACTACATCTAAACACATTGGAGGGCGACCTTGCTTTGATATTGTGATTGCACACATATGATGAAATAGTTAAATAGTCAATGAGGCGAATTCTTTCTTCTAAAATAACGAATTAACTACTTCGGAAAAAATTTTGATGAAAATAAAGATTTACCGCGTGTGAATTTATCACACATGTACCGTCTGTTACTGTAGAAATTCATGTAGCAAATTAATTTCAAGTACGTGAAATGGAAACGTAAACGCATCGAAGAAGATGAAATCATTACATGGAGATGAATATATACATGTATACTAGTGCTGGGCGAATCGAATCCAAAAACACTCGGTAAGGAAAATCGAGTTATAAATCGATTCTCCTGGAATGATCGAATCCGAATCCAGGATCGTTTCACAGCTCGGACTCGGAGAACCGATCCAAATCGGTTTTCACGCTGAATTCGAATCCAGAGATACATATATACTGCATTGAAACTATGATGACTTGAGGTGTATAGAGCGCATTGTATTCGGCGGAACTTATGTATTTACATAATATACATACTTATGAATGAACTATTTGATTTTTGGTCAAAAAGGTGTTTTACGCATTAACAGATGTTTTAAAATTGATTTCTACGGATCGGAAGGTTTACAACTTATTGCGGATAAGGAAAATATAAAACTAAAATGAATTGGTAGTAGATATACTAAATACTAATTTAGAATACGGATAATATTTAAACAAATATTTTTCTTTATGATCACCTATAATAGGGATATACGAGGGCCATTCAAATATAAATGAGAAATAACTTTTACTATCTACATAAAACAACGAGTGGTACCTAGTAAATAAAATTTTACGTTAAAATGAAAAATAACCATACTTTATAGAAGTGGTACGCAGTTTTTTTTATTTCATTGCAATCATTGCCTTACAGTACTTTCAAAAACATAAAGGCAACCAATAAAAAAAGAACACAAAAAAGTTCCATTTTCTAAAAATGAAATAAATGAATTCAAATATATCGATTTCCGATAGATGTACAAAAAAGTTTTTAATAAGTTTTTTAAATATATCAAGTTATCTGTGCAAGTCAATCCTGTAGATATTTGCAATTTTCTTTAATTATTAAATAAAAATACAACCGTGAAGATCACATGGAGCTGACTGCATTTGCTACTGTGGCTTGAAAGTAAAATCTTAAAAAAGTATTTATGGCAAGAAAATCGAGTAAGCACTTTTTCTATCATTCTCAGTAGGTTTCGCAATTAATAAGAATTTCGATTGTCTTTAGTTATGTTACTTTTTGTACACACTGTATACAAAAATTATTCAAAAACAAAAGAAAATGATCTTAGATTCTAAAAACGAGATTCATGTCAAGAACAGGCATCCAAATTCGTATTTAAGAAAATTATCTTATCTAAGTTTGTCGCTGATAAACAATTTCGTCGTCCGTTGCAGATTTGGCCTGCTTTTGAAAAAATCCTTTCTGCTGGAACCGACGTTGCTGGAATACATAAATATTTTTCTTGGAGTGCATTTAATTCTGGCAGTAATAACACGTGGTCTCTCCAAAAATTACAAGTATGTTTTACATCTCTGTAAGTGTGGAAGGTCTAAATAGTTTTTAATTATGCTTTCAGAAGAAGTTGCAGCACGATATTGAGATTTTTCTAAAAGTTTGCTATCAAAATATTGCCAAATTGATGGGTGGCTCACACTGTGTTCTTCGGTATCGGTAACAGTTGCCATAGAAGTATTGCTTTCTATTACATCTTTTATCCATTGTTCAACTTTGGACGAATCGTCAAATGCCACATTTTTAAATCTGAGCTCTAAAAAGGTTATAATTGCAGCAAGTTTATTTTGT
This sequence comes from Dermolepida albohirtum, assembly GCA_031893035.1. Classification (NCBI taxonomy): domain Eukaryota; kingdom Metazoa; phylum Arthropoda; class Insecta; order Coleoptera; family Scarabaeidae; genus Dermolepida; species Dermolepida albohirtum. The sequence goes on along the minus strand of JAVIWB010001154.1, from coordinate 4,467 downwards.
TCGAAGCCTACTAATCTTCTTTCTATTGTGCTTAGCAGTTTGCTTTGAAGGAGTACACCAACTGACGTTGTTGGTAATTGTTGTGTTACCGTATATACCACGCTTTTAATTAAAGGAATTGCCATCGACAAAGTGGGGAAGCTTTCACCGAATAGTTGCTCCGTAACCTCTTTTAACGGATTTAGTAGTGGTGAAAAATCCATTAATACAGTCCATTCCATTTCATTTAGTGGGTCAGTTGCTCTGGGAAGATCAGTTACAACTTCTGCTAAAATAGTTTTTAATACTATTAACCGGGTTATCAATATAACTGTGGAATTCTACAGTGTTGGCACATCTTGTTTTAAACGATGGAGTGGTACATTGCGTTGCGTCTGTAATAGTCGCAATTTATCTGATTCCAGTACACTATGCTTAAAATATGTTACTATGCTACGACACTTTTTAATTATCTCTACTAAATCGCTATTACTTGTTAACGATTCCTTTATAACTAAATTTAATGTATGTGCCACACACGATAAATGTACCTTTTTTAAATATTCATTCACTGCATTCTTAATGTTTGCACCATTATCTGTTACTATTGCCACTAATTTTTCACTGATGTCCCACGCGTTAAAAATTTCCGTTAGAACAATAGCCAGATTTCTTCCGGTATGCTGCTCCAAGATTTGTCTAGTATTTAACACCAATGCAAATAACGTGTAATGATGACGAAAATGCACTGTAACCGTTAAGTAGGATTTTGTGTCTTCAGATATCAATACATCGGTAGTAATTGCAATATAGTTTGATCCTGCAATTAATAGTTTAAACTTGTCGTTAGTTGCTCTACACATGTCGGGTAATATAGTACTACTTAAACATCCCCTACTTGGTAGGCTATATTTTGACTGCATTTTGCTGCAAAAACGTCTAAAACTTATGTTTTCTACCATGGAGAATGGCTGTTAATCCTGGGGTCATTGTTAATCCTGTATCCGTCGCTTCCGACGTTGAAGGTGCATGAATATTATTAGCGTGTTTTCGTGTTAGATGCCTGCCCATATTGGTGGTATTGCTAAAATATTTGTCTTTTTGTTGGCACAAACGGTAAGTAACATACTCGTTTTCTTGGACAAAGTGGTCCTAAACGGAAGAACTGGATGCTTGTTCTTGACATGAATCTCGTTTTTAGAATCTAAGATTATTTTCTTTTGTTTTTGAATAATACATTTTTGTATACAGTGTGTACAAAAAGTAACATAACTAAAGACAATCGAAATTCTTATTAATTGCAAAACATAATGAGAATGATAGAAAAAGTGCTTACTCGATTTTTTTTGCCATAAATATTTTTTTAAGATTTTACTTTCAAGCCACTGTAGCAAATACAGTCAGCTCCATGTGATCTTCACGGTTGTATTTTTAATTTAATAAATTAAAGAAAACTGGAAATATCTACAGGATTGACTTGCACAGATAACTTGATATATTTAGAAAACTTGTTAAAAACTTTTTTGTACATCTATCGGAAATCGATATATTTGAATTTATTTATTTCATTTTTAGTAAATGGGACTTTTTTGTGTTCTTTTTACGAATGAATAAATGGAAATTTTATATATATTTTTATTGGTTGTCTTTATGTTTTCGAAAGTACTGTAAGGCAATGATTGCAATGAAATAAACAAAACTGCGTACCACTTCTATAAAGTATGGTTATTGTTCATTTTAACGTAAAATTTTATTTACTAGGTACCACTCGTTGTTTTATGTAGATAGTAAAAGTTATTTCTCATTTATATTTGAATGGCCCTCGTATATCCCTATTATAGGTGATCATAAAGAAAAATATTTGTTTAAATATTATCCGTATTCTAAATTAGTATTTAGTATATCTACTACCAATTCATTTTAGTTTTATATTTTCGATATCCGCAATAAGTTGTAAACCTTCCGATCGGTAGAAATCAATTTCAAAACATCTGTTAATGCGTAAAACACCTTTTTAACTAAAAATCAAATAGTTCATTCATAAGTATGTATATTATGTAAATACATAAGTTCCGCCGAATACAATGCGCTCTATACACCTCAAGTCATCATAGTTTCAATCAATGCAGTATATACATATGTATCTCTGGATTCGAATTCAGCGGGAAAACCGATTTGGATCGGTTCTCCGAGTCCGAGCTGTGAAACGATCCTGGATTCGGATTCGATCATTCCAGGAGAATCGATTTATAACTCGATTTTCCTTACCGAGTGTTTTTGGATTCGATTCGCCCAGCACTAATGTATACATATATAAAAATTTTAAAGAAAAGGTCAACCAATTTATTATTTAGACGCAGCTTGAGTTAAGGGAGATAAACGAAATTTATATATGTACACAGCAGGATTGAAAATCAATGTCAAATATTCATAGGTAGCCCCTCATATTGAAGGGCTTATTAAGGTTGCCACCTTATCAATGTAAATTGAATCCAATAGAATTAATATCTGAGATACCTGATGATACGAATTCATAGCTATAATAGAAACTATATAGTTTCCCGTATATCTTAAAAATAAAATTATTACTGATTCGCATTTATAATAAGATCTAGAAAGTTAATAGGTTTTTCACTTCTGTGGTGAACTGGATTGAAGGATATACGGAATCCAAATGATATTCCAGGTGCGGCACAGTTCAATTATTTGCTGATAATGATAACTTAGTTGTCAAAATACGTATACGGAATGTGAAAATTAATGTGGAAAGAGGTTATATATCAACCTTAACTGATTAACCTAAAATACATTATTGAAAATTACACAAAAAGTATTACTCTGTTCGATCGGGAGACGATATGTGGTAGTCTCGTCAGTTAAATTCAGTCAAAAACTTATGGGTTAATAAACGAGCACACAAAATTTATACTAAAATATAGTATTAAAAATTCGTACGAACTGGTGAATAAAATTAAAGACAGTAATTTATCAGATAATCCTAAAATATTTTCATTGGACATCCAAAAACCTATTTCCAAGTATTTTCCAGAGAGTAATGTTTGTAGAAGAAACTTTTAGAGAAAAATAATACAAACATAATAATTAAAAAAAATTCTCTATTTATTACAGACGTATATATATATATATATATATATATATATATATATTGGGTCTGGGAAAAAGTTCGTAGCGTTTTTCCCGATAGATGGCATTGGTTGCCGATAACTAAAGAACAACAAGTCACAGCGACACCACCGACGGCTCGTTTTTTAGATGACCTTCCGAACGTTAGTTTGAGCGTAGAAACATTGTAATCGGTGCAGTGGTTGGAAAGTTATTCGCACTTGAAAATGGAGAAGAATAATGAGAAATTTCGCTATATTCTGCAATATTATTATGATAAGGGGAAGAACGCTGCGCAGGCTTGTGATAAAATTTGTGCTGTGTACGGTGAAGGTACTTTATCGAAATCTGTTGCGCGGAAATGGTTCGCTCGCTTTCGTTCTGGAAATTTCAATGTGAAAGATGAGTCACGCTCCGGTCGTCCAATCACTGAAAAATCTGATGAAATTCTTGAAAAAGTCCAACAAGATAAGCATATCAGCAGTGTCGATATTGGCATGGAGCTAGGCATTGACCACAAAACTGTTTTGAACCATTTACACAAAGCTGGTTACAAAAAAAACTTGACGTATGGGTTCCTCATGAGTTGAGCGTGAAAAACATGATGGACCGAATTAACATCTGCGATGCGCTGCTGAAACGGAATGAAATCGAGCCGTTTCTGAAACGTTTAATAACCGGAGATGAAAAATGGATTACGTACGATAATCGGAAGCGTAAAAGATCGTGGATAAAGGAAGGTGAGCCGTCACAAGCGTTCGCTAAGCCAACATTGACGCCAAAAAAAGTGATGCTGTGTGTATGGTGGGACTGGGGGGGAATCGTCCACTACGAGCTACTTCCAACTGGTCAGACGATTGATTCTCAACTCTACTGTGCACAACTAGAGAGATTACGCCAGGCGATTGAAAGAAAACGGCCCGAATTGATTAATAGGAAAGGTGTTGTCTTCCATCATGACAACGCCCGACCACACACTTCTTTAATGACCCGTCAAAAATTGAGAGAGTTTGGTTGGGAAGTTTTGATGCACCCACCTTACAGTCCGGATATAGCACCCTCTGACTATCATCTGTTTCGATCTCTGCAGAACTCTCTCAATGGAATTAAGTTGGTTTCAAAAGAAGCCTGTGAAAACTACTTGATTCAGTTTTTCGACCAGAAACCACAGAAGTTTTTCACCGATGGGATCATGGATCTACCAAAAAAATGGCGAAACATTGTCGATAATAATGGAGCATATTTGGTTTAAATGAATTCGTCCACGCGCCATGCGGGGACCAGTTGAATTTTACTGAAAAAACGCCACGAACTTTTTCCCAGACCCAATATATATATATACAATATATACATGAACGAATATAA